>CM060967.1:44149406-44749406 GCA_030765045.1 Tenodera sinensis
CATTAATGATTATGTATAATTATTATATCAATGATCTTCTTTCTGTTTTATAAGGCATTGTTGCAAGAACTGCTGAAATTCAGGCAAAGCACAAAAAAAAAAAAAAAAAATGCATGTGGCAGCAAGTAGCATCGTAATGAGGTACTCCTTGAGTTATTCTACCAAGTCAAAAATAGCTTTTGAGCAGAAAAATATTATGCTTGGTCGTGCACTTCATTCCATTGCAATGAAATTAACAGTTTCCATGCATGTTTGCGTGCCGCTAGATCTACTTCTGAAAGGGCTTGCGACTAGACTTGCATCATTATTTCAAATTCTGTCACTCGACATTCCATGTAACCCTACAGCCTCTTTTATTTTTTAGCGATAAACTTGACTAATAATTTCCATTAAATTTTAATTAGTGTACGTGTACAAACTACCACAACCTCCCTCACATTAACAAAAGTGCTGACCCATGTTAACCTTTGATATCTAGTCAAAACATAAGAAACTGCCAGGCCATTGTCATGAAACCAAAAGCTTGTCAGTAATAATGTGAATACATAGCACAAACACTTGTTTGGAAGGTTTGAAAGTTTATGGCTTTACCCGGTACAAAGGTATTTTCAGACATGAAATTGTGCAGTGGTTTATGATTGAGTTCACTTTTGTATATATAAGACCATAGGGAACCCAGGTTATCTTTCCGACTTCCACGAACTGTGCGTGATTCAGTACAGTGCCATTTCACATTTTATTTCAAGGAAGTAAACAGAGACATTACCCACATTAATTTGCATGATGTCACTCGTGCATGTACAATCATTCGCCACATGTACAAAATACCTGTGTACATGGTAAGCTAAACTTTCAGTTAAATATTTCTGGTTATAGTGCAACTTCCAAGATTTCAGGCTTACTGTTAGTAAGCCTGTGTTTGTGCCAGTGAATATGTCAAACGAGAAGAAAAGACTGGAAAGAGTATATTAATGCATAATACACTTTAGAATATGTTATACTTACGTTTCCTGCATTGTGCTAGAGTATGTGTTTATGTAATTTGCAGTGTTATGTTATGGGTTGTGAATAACAGACCTCTTATTCTGTAAAACTCGACATTTCTGTAACTCGATAACCTCTCAGTCCACACTAGGTCGAGTTATCAGGATTCCACTGTATTTGAAATCACCATGATATTTGAATCAGGATGAAAAGGAATCAGGTGAAAAGAGTTAATGGATCGTATCATCAGGGCCTGGATGTTTATGACCTAAAAATGTTAGAAATGTGCAAGAACTTATGCCCCCCCCCAAAAAAAAAAAAATCGAAAATATGACGATAAATATGACCTAAAATGTTTTGGATGCATTTTTTAAATCTTCAAAAATGTAACATTATACTAAAAATCTACTTTAAAAATATAGCACACTCAATAATAAATAAATATTAATTTTACTGTTGCATTTTGAATTTATTTAACTGCTCAAGTTTTCAAAAAGAAACAATATTTTATTTGCATGCAACACTGTAACGGGAAAAAGACCTAATATTACAGACAATTAGATGTGAAAAATCATCTTATGCAAGCACATAGGCAAAACAGGAATAGAAGTATAAAAATATGACAAAAATATGAAAATTTAAGAGATAATACTACTATAATATGGAAAATGACAAAAAACGTTAAAAGAGTCAAAATGACTTTATATGACCCTTGAAAATTGCATCATTTTAATTACCATTGATACAATAGTGCTTCGCTTATATTTTCCATGGAAAAAAAACACAAACAAAAACTATGACATGTCATAAACATCTGGGCCATGCTTACATCTCAAGCAGTAGAGCATGGAGAGCAAAAGATCTGCAGTTCAAGTCCCAGCTGTGGTACTGAATTTTTCAAATCTAACTCATCTTTTCAACTTAGTGTCCATGCCTGGTTAGTGTGTAAGAACAATTATCAAAATGCAATCTTAATAGAAGTTAACTATAAAACCCTGGAATTTAAAGCATCTGCAACACTGCAAGATACCTTAGGGGTATAAACAATATTTGAAGTCGCCTTGAAGTTTTACCATGATATTTGAGTCAGATGAGAGGATTTACTGCACATATATGTATCTTACCCTAGTAGCTCAAGCTGCAAGAGCATTGGCATGAAGAACTGAAGATCAGTGGTTGAAACTCATACCATAGCTATGAGTTTTTTTGAAGTCTAATTCAACTTTTCAACAATGTGCAGAAGGCCTTAGTTTAAATTTTTGAGGGCCTGGAACCATTGTTTACTAATGAAAAAGTCTTCTCTATGATATGGGCTTTATCTTGCACTTAAAAGCAAACACACTTTTGAGAAAATAGTCTGCTTGCCACTAAACATGATATGGCCTATTTTTTGGGAGATTTTCATGTTCCCTGCCCTTTTAATCTCCTCTTTACATTGGAAATATTGTCTACAGATCTACTATTTGCTTTTGGCATTAATATGGCCATATCTTTCATAGCAAGGGAAGCATAGTATTCACACTACTTTTATATTTAACAGCTGAACTGGCTACCATAGACTCAATACTGCAAGAGGTGGAAGTAACGATTACTAGAGTACACAATGCTGACTATTTATTTTAAATTCGTACAACTTAAGTTATCTTGAGCAAACCAAATGGTGATACACTCTCAAAATAATCAGAGGGACAACACTTTGTTCAAGTCTATTTTTGTAGAGGTATTTATTGTGACCATACAGCAATTGTTTTCTTAAATAAGTAACCGTTATTAACAATAACACAGATCATTTTTACTTCTTATCACAAACTTAGTTACTGTAAGCAGAAATTAAGCAGAGTGTAGAAAACAACAATGGACGATCCTTCCACTGAATAAAAACAACAAAAGAAGTCATTTCAGTATCCTGTATGGCCCACACAGGATGTACTATTGTTGCACACCTTTGAGGATCACTTCTGATCAACCTTTGCACATCTCTTTGTGGGATGCTGTCCCATTCTGGTGTTAGGACATCTGCAAGCATCTTGAAGAGTCTTAGGAGCTACAGGACGCTTCCGGACATTGCGTTCTAGTATATTCCATAAATGATCAGTGGGATTTAGGTCTGCATTTACAGCAAGCCAATTCATTGTCTGTATCTGGAGTTTCTGTAAGGTGCCCATAGTGGCAGCAGCTGTGTAGATTTTTTTGTCTTACTGCAATAGAAACTCAGGCCACATCCCAACTGCAACAGGCATAACATGATCCAATACAATGTCAGCAATGCACCTGGCAACCTTTTGTCCTGTTACTACCACAAGATCACTTTTACCATCAATACTGATATTACCCCACACCATGACTGACCCAGCACCAGATATGTCAGTTTATTGGACTGTAACGCTCACCACAATGATGATACACATGCAGACATCCATCACACTGTGTTAAACAAAAGCAAGACTCATCTGTGAACAGTACATTGCAGTGATGAAGTTGCCAGTTCCTATGTTGAGCAAACCAATCAATCTACCTTGTGATGACATTCCAATCGGGGGACCTTACAAGGTCTTTGTGGTCTTAACCCCACCTCTCGAAGCCTGTTTCGTATTGTCTGATCACTGACAATAACACCAGTTGCCACCCTCAGGTTATTTAGATGGTCTCAAGCAGTGGCAGTGTGTCACTGAAGAGCACAATTGACCACATATTAATCATCTTCAGCTGGTTTTACGTTTTGGACCCTGGTCAGTCTTCTAGAATAGGTGCCAGTTTCAATACATCTTTTTCAGGCCATTCCAACAACAGATGAAGCCACGTTGATCTCTCTAGCCACTGTGTGAACTGTCCAACCTTCCTGTACTCATGTGACCGCTCGAACAACTTCACCTTTGGATAGGTACCTCATTTTAAACTTATTGAATGTAAAAAACTGTAGAAAGATGCAATACTCTGTTAATGACACAAAAAAGACACTTCAACAGTACGTGAATCATTACACTCTATACATAACCCACTTCAGTTTTCAATATAATGCAATATATTGTAATATTGTCAGCTGGCCATGACTTTAAAAGTTGTTGTTGTGGATTGCACATCTTAATTAAACATGTCCGAACAATATGTAGTATGTACACCATTACAAACTGGAAAAATACTACGCTCTAACAAAATCTTGTTCCTTTAATTATTTTGAGCAGTGTATTGTGTTCTGAGCGGCAGTGAACTATTTTCAATCGGGTGAGAGGTATTTGGTAATGTTGCCGAATATGGGCTTAGGGACTGCATAACACAGGGTACCAATGCATGACAAATGAAAATAGTCAGCAGTAGTAGTGCGCAAGGTGCACAGCAGAATTGTGTAGTTGACGATACGTAAAAATCAGAAAGAAGGTAACCTCTGGCATAATGTGTACATAGATGACCAAGAAGGCGAGAAAGTGTATTCTCATTCAGAATAGACTCAATAAGGGGCTCCTTTGTAACTATGAAATCATATGCTCATGCATTTGTGCAGTACGTAGATAATGTACTGCACAAATGCAGTATGGGAATATATTTCATACATATACATTCATAAAAGAAATACAAAGTTGCTTTGAGAGGCATAAACCGTATAACCTGAAATAACTGTGAAACCATAAGCTCATGAGCTCATGCAGTTGTGCAGTATGTAGACAACCTTAAACTAGAATATATTCCATAATGTATGTTTATGAAACAAATACATTTTATAAGAGTTACGTGTGGCAGATGATTGATAAATGGAATGCTTTAAACATAAAATTTTACTGAAAATAATTGTCGCAAATTATTGGTGATTATAATGTTATTTGAAATGCAGATTTCCATTAATAATAACATTTAAAGGGAATGAGGAAAAGGAAATCTTCACTTTGTAACACTTTCTGTTAATGTTACATCTCCTTTATTTACATTATTCCACTATTTATTCGTGTTTCTATTACGTTGTTTCAGTTTTAGATCGTGCTTCTGTTCCATTACCTGTGTTCCTCTTTGATTTGTAGTTGCCAAAGTCTTTGTCCAGTAGTGTATTTCTTCATGTCAAGTTGGCATGGTTTAGCGACATTGTGCATCAAGAAGCCTGTATTGGGCAACATTACCAGGTATTTTTTAATCTCTCTGGGCACTCTCTTGGTCCAGATTTACTTTAAAACACAAAAAATTGTCACTCCATAAAATCCAGTAATATAAAAATAATATATAAAATGCAGTAATTGCTTGTTGCATGACAAGACATAGGGTCCTTATTAATATTATAACCCATTCTGCAGGCTCTCTCCACTGCGCAAGATAACCAAGAGCTGCCAGAAAGTTTGCCCTCTGAGGTGCACTGATATCCTAACCTTAATGTAGAGGCTGGAAATGTTGACCTGCTCTCAAACGGCAACTTATCTCGTAAAACTGTTGTTGCTCACTTACCTAAGCTCAGCAGCAGGAATCCTTGTATTGTCTTGAATGATGTTATCACTAAGTTCCTGAGGGTCAGAATGATGATTCTTGCTGTGGAGCTTAGGCAAATTAGCAAAATTTTTTTACAAGATAGATAAATTGCCTGTTTAAGGGCAGAAAGTCAATGTTTCCAGCGTCTACATCAAGTATTTTAGTGTGCCTCTGGCAGTAAAATTTTCCCAGCGACTCTTGGTTCTCTTGTGCAGTAGAGAGAGGCTGCGAAACAGGTTACCACAAGTAATAAGGACCCTATATAATAAGATCAAAAAGCACATACCTAAAGTATTACTGTCATCAGGGCTTTAGTTGGGCCAGTACTCACCAGCACTCAGTACCGGTAGTTTAGAACTACCCGAATAGAGTACCAGAGGTTTTAAAACCTGCAAATCTATGGTGGTATGTACTGGCTCTTGAAATAACAATCCTATAGTGTTTAAAGATTTTATAAATTTAGTGAATCGGTTACATAATTATTTTAAAAAATCTCATAGGATACACCTAATAATGGTGAGGTGATAATGTTGCAGAAAGTTATCTCTTTTTGTCGCATGTTACAAAGCACAAGAAAGAAAGATGCACTTCAATAATAAGTTTGTCTGATGTTAACGATTGTCATCCACTTGCATCAAACCAAGTTAAATGTTAGTCGGTAACAGTCAATACAATACCTTACTGCTTAGCACTGTAATAAAGATTTAATCTATGTTTTATATTAATGAGGCTCGTATCTAGGGTTAGATTACATTTGAAACAATCTTGATTGCAAAAGCAGTAGTTACTGTGACTTGTTAGGAATCGGATGTGATGTATGTGGTCATGAAGTATTAAGAAAAATGAGTTTACTAAAGTGGTTAGAACAAAATAAATGTGGTGAAGGCAGTGAAGGTGAAAGTAATATTGCACAAATTTCGAATTAAGACAGTGATAGCACCGAAGGTGAACTGAAAAGATCTGCTGCAGTGGAGAGTGCAGTAAGTACCTTTGAAGCCTCTGCAGTAAATTGTTTAACAGGTTCATTCCATGACACCATCCTTTTGCCTCCTTGTTAGACCTCAGATAAATGGAATTATTTTAGTGCTTAGAATCCATGGATAACTATTAATAAAGGTAACTTAGGATGTAAGACATGTTTTATTTCTAACAAGCCTCAGGGACTTCACATTTCGCAGGAATGGGTGTAGGGAAAAATAAATTGCTACAGAAGTGATAAGAAAGCTCGACAACAGAGTTTGAGGAAAAAAATTCATGTACATAAATTAAGCAAATCACACATATCTGCATCAGAAATAGTAGAATTTAGCAAAAACAATACTTAGAACAAGGGATTATAACAATGCAAAAGAAAGAAATTGACACCACTCCTCGTGTTTTTTGAACAGCTTACAAAATTGCAGAATATCAGAAACTTTATACTGATATGTCAGTTGATATAGATCTCCAATCTCTTAATAGGCTCAATATGGGAAGAATCCTTCACACAAATTTCTCTAGCTCTAATATCGCATCTCATATCGCCAAAAGTATGTGTGAAAGAACTGTAAAACACATTGTACAAAACTAATGGAAAATAAGTGTATTAATAGATGAATCTGCCACACTAAGTGAACAAGAGACACTAGCTGTGTGCTTAAAATTTTCAGTGGAGGACAATGACAATTGTCAAACAATGTTTTTAGATCTGATTGAACTAGAGAGTGGAACAGCTTCCAGTATTACTCCTGTCTTTTTTAAAAACTCAACTTCTTTGGAATGAGTGAAGAATATTTAAAAGAATGTCTTATATGTTTTTCATGTGATGGAGCCTCAACAATGATTGGCAGAAAGAGTGGTGTGAGGGCAGAACTTAAAATTTGTTTCCCTCTATCATAATCTGGCATTGCAGCAATCATAGACTAGAGTTAGTGGTCTGAGTCTGAGAAGTTCATGGAATAAATTATTTCCAGAATTTATAGAAAACTTGTATGTACTACACAGTCTCCTAAGAACCAACAGGAAAAAAAAAAAAAAAACACCTGCGCAAAAGCTTTGGGGCAGCACATCTTGCATTTTGGTAAATGTTTCACAATTCAGTGGGTTCCATCAACTAAAGGAACTTTGCAAGCTGTATGGGAAAACTTGGAGAGCTTATATTCTCATTTTGCCATGTCTGAGAATGATGTTACAAGAGACCAGAAAGAGTCAAACATTCTGGTCTATGGAAATATTTGGGAAGTGCCAAAGTGGCTAACAGTATGACTAAATTAAGTAAATTCAAATCTATGCCTCTGTCAAGATCCAATAAAATGCAAATCATACATACAGGACAGTTTCACAGGGGTCTTGCTGCCAATTTTGAATCAAGATTGTTAACTACCCAGTCTTCTCAAGTGGAATGAATCAAGTTTTGCAAAATAGTAGCTGCTCCTGTCATCCCACAGTGTTAAGTCCATCTGAATGGCCTAATAATCTGGATATAATATGTGGAGAAGAAAGTGGTTCATCTCTGCAACCAATTTAGAATCTCAGATAATAGGAAAATTATAAGAACTTTCAGGGAGCACAAGGAATACAGAAATATTGAAAGGAAGCCTCGCAATTTATTACCACTGCTTTGTGCTTCAGACATTATTACTATATCAACACTGAGTGTGAACGCTCATTTAGCTCCATGAATGAGAGTGTAACCCCATTAAGAAATGCCCTTTGGTGGATCATGTCTCTCATTTGATGTTATCAATTTAACTTGTTGTTAGCTAATGCTGAATTTCTAACAATGAAGTCATTAATCCTCTTGCTCTCCAATATTTTTCAATAAATATTGAAGAGACTTAGCAATAAATGTAACCGCTTTTTAGAGAGCACCATATTTTTATGTTTTGGCAGTCACATCGCTCTCTCACAACCCCCAGAATGTCTGGAGGACCACACCTGTCGTTGGTTTACGGGTCTCACCGACCTGATCAGGAGAATTATCAAAATAAATTCACCGACCATATCCTCTGATTACCAATCAGAGGATGTATTACATGCCATGACAGGTCAGCATGTTAGGGGTTAAGGTTTTATAGAGAAATTAGAGAAATGGAGAGGTTGGAAAAATAAAGACTCCCTAGCCCTCAGGAACCCTAATAGCATCGGGGTCGGAAGAGAACAAGAGATGACCAAGGTAAGATCAGATAGAAAAGTTACAGTGAGGAGCAAAACACCAGTAAGTGGAAGTAATGTTCTGCTCAGCTTGGGTACCTTGTGGTCGCTATTCACATATCCCCTAGACGGAGACCCCTGAGTAAATTTAACTGGACCTCCTCTTTCTGAATTCAACCCAATGCTATATGTGAAATCCTGGCTGGCAACTGGGAGGCGATTAGTAGTAGAAGTCTCTTGTAAAAGAAAAATGCCTGTGGAGCAACATCTTTTTGAGCCTGTCTAGAAAACTTTGAGGAATTAGATGAGTGCCAGAAGTTAAAATTTTCCAACTAAAGCTCTGACTGTCATATACCTCTTATGGCCTGATTCACAGTAAATCATTTGTCAACACCTTAATTAATTACTCTACAAATTCTATTACCTCTTTGGCTGGGTTTGTTATAAGCTGTGCCAGAAAACTCTTCTCTGCATTTGACAGTCGAGGTAACTGACCTGCATACTCCAATTTACGTGCAGAACCTTTATTGGTTTCTTCTGGAGGGTGCTGTAATCCAAATTTAATTTTAACAATTATTGATATATTTTATTTCACATACTGCTTTAGATAGAAGTTACCTTTTAACTGACTTAAATTGGGGTACAATCAATAGCTTTATAACCCAGCTGCTTAAAGTGCTGCTTAAATTTTTACAAGCCAAATACTGAGTGTATTATATATAAATGTTACCCTTTTAAAAATACTCAGAATATTAAAGAAATGCTAACTAGCCATTACATTTTTGTCAAATCTGTAAATTTTTTTACTTTATCTACTATGTGTAGTAAGTAGGGGAAGTATTGCAATTACATAGTGATTATATTAATGGGTTGATCATGTTTTAAATAAAAAGTTATTGGAAGTTAAATTGAAAGTTAATCTATTTTCTAATATTTTCGTAGAGGTTTCTGGAATAATGAGATTGAGAGGTAGAACTGGAACTTAAAAATTCAATGCCACAACTGGGATTTGAACCACAGACCTTCCACTTGCCGGGCGGCTGCTCTAACCACTGAGCTATTGTGACAAACTGCCAGAATGGCATTAAATTCTCAAACCACACACACACACACACACACACACACACACACACACACACACACGGCTCGTGTGTTTAAAAACACCAACAAGAAGTTTGTTGGCACAAATAAATAATAATTACCTTCTGGAATAATACTCAACCCAGAAATTTGATGTCAAGATTTCACTGGAAATATATGCTTTGAGGGCCGATGAATTCACAAAAGCATTTTTGCAAAAAGGTGTGTGTGCACATGTGCTTGCATGTCACCAGCATAATTCAAAAACAAGAAGTCAGTTAAAAACCAAACTTGGTATTTAAATTTAATGTCTTTCAAGGATATGACACAAAGATTTTGAAGAAAATTCCTCTAACCTAATCTACCCTTTACATGGAAAATGTTTTGAAAATCTTGATTTTCTCAAAAATGCCTCTAACAATTTTGATTAAAATGACATGTGAAGATATTTTATGGGAAATAAAATATATATTTTGAATTTTCTTGCTATAGCCCATGCAATCCTGTTTACTCTTGATGACTTTTGCACAACTGGTAAACCATAAGAGATAGGCCAAATCTTACTACACAAAAAATGTAGATGTCATTAAAACAAACAAGTTATGTTTAAATGCATTTTTTTTTTTTTTTTGTGGAGTGAGTCATTTCAGATATTTCTTGTTATTTGTATGAGTTTTGCAACACTTAAATACTTCTCAAATGGAAGGTTGTCATTCACTTTTTAATCTCTTGGCCGTCTAAAGAGAACAGAATTTCAAAGCCTTCATATAGTGACCAGCTTTAAAAGATTTTACTATCTCTCAAAGCCTACTATATTCCCATATTCCCCTTGGACCTACAAGAAAATCAGCAGTAAAATAATTTCTGCAATTGCTTACCTCGTGGTTGCTTACCTCGACTACCATGAAAAAGGTAGAGGAATGTGTTTGTAAGAATAATTTGTACAAGAGTGAGTAGAGAAAGTCATGTGAGTGCAACACATGAGATATTTTTTCTTTGTTATTAAATTGCACATATGCAACATACATGTTAAAGAAACATCCTAAAGCATGTTCATATAAATGAACATGTTACCATGCAAATCTTCTCACAAATAATTTGCTAGTTCTTCACTTGCAATGAAATGTAAGTACATAAAGTGTATGAAAATGAAGGCTGTATAAAATGAGTGGTGGACACACAACTGAGTTGGTTTTAAAAAAATTATTTTGTTGCTTAACGACACTGTCAATTGCCAGGATCATATAAGCGTTGCCAGTGTGCCAGAATTTTGTCCTGCAGGAGTTCTTTTGCATGCCAGTAAATCTACTGACATGGAGCTGTCATTTTTAAGCATCCTTAAAAACCATCAGCCTGGGCTGGATTTGAACCCGCAACCTTGGAATCAGTAGGCCAGCATCTAACCAACTGAGCCACCCAGACCAATACTGAATTGATTTGCGCAAAACCAACACAGACAAATGAGTCTTTAAAAGCAATAGTGTCCTCCTCTTCTACATATACAAGAATGAGATGTGTTTAAAAGAATTAGAAATATATATATATTTTTTATCTTTAAAGATTTACTCTCCATTTCAACACTAGGATTGACAGAAGGGATCTGGTACTTATTGCACATCTAAAAGCACTGTCATTACCAATTAAAAACTAAGTACCTATATAGTATATACCTAGCCTTATAGTATTTTTACTTACCAATAAATGTATGAAAACTGTTGCGAATGGATTCACTGCCATTGATTCACCTCTATAAAGGTCATGCAAAAGAGTGATTGCTGCCAGTCGCTGTGTTGGTTTGGGTAGGAGATCTGATTGTTGTAGAAGAAGAATTATTGCACAGCCAACTGCAGAGAAAGGGTCCATTATGAAGTACTCTAATCAAATATTATTATACCTGCTTTAGAGATTGTGGAAGAATTAACATCTATAAAGTGGTGTAATATGAAACATATTATCTATTCATATTTCACATCTATGGCACAAGATATTGCTTAAAAATCAAAAGAATCTACAGAAATGTTGTCCAATGCAGAAAAAACTCCAGGATTTCCACAACAAACTAACTTCACTGAACAAAAACATGCAATTTCCTCTATCTCCTGCATTAAAATTCTGGTTTTCCTACCCGGGCAATTGGAACTTTTGTTGGCTTCATTTCTAATTTAAGTAAAGATTTACTTGCCTTTATAATGATCCTGCTTGGCAAAATATTGGTGGAGCTGTGCAGTAAGCATTTCAAGAGTTTGAGTTTCAGTGCTCTCTTCATTTAAAATTCTGAAACAATGTCATGTAATGTACTATTGTGAAAAATAATCCATGCTTATATATAGGTTATCAACCCACCAAGTCTTAACTGTTTGAATCTAATCACTATCATTTGCTCTAGTGAGCAAACCTACTATTAGGGACCCTGTCATGCAATAAACCATAGCTTAAGGCCTCTAATAGGCATGGGGCTGTTTATTAGATTTCCAGAAATTGTAACATACATCTAGGTGCATTCATTTGTATTTTGACCCCAATTAGCTGGTAAGTAATTTTCTAAACCAAATTGTCTGGAAGGTATGCAAGTTTGGTCCAATAAAACTTAATGACCATTAGCAGATAAACAGCACCCTCCAAAATCAATAAATGATCACTGCTCATAATTGCTTTCATATTTGAAGTGTTATCATGTATTCATTACCCCAGAAGAGAGGTTAAATCCTTCACTGACAGAGACATTGTATCTCACTTAAGTAGCTCACCGCAGTTTACATAAATATGCACACTTTTTAAAAATTCCTATTTCTTCGGAACTTTTGACAAATACTTCTTAATTATGCATTGTATTGGTACTTTATTTTCTTAATGACCCTCAGTTTTCATCAATGCGGTCAAGTACTTGCTATTTGCGTGATTTTCAGCGATTATAGTAAATGTAGTAATAAGCATGCCCATTTGTGAGTTTATGAACGCATTTGCTTTCGCAGACGACATTAAAGACGATTGACGAGTTGACGACCTAAGATACGAAAATGGCTGTCGAGTTTGGAACCGGAAAAACTATATTTATTTTAGCAATTGTGGTGGGATGTTTTGCCGTCTTATGGCCAAAACTATTTTATCCTATGTTACAGGCATCAGTAAGCCCGAGAACTCCAATAGATAATTCACAAGGTGAGTGTACACTAAACTCAATCCAGGTCTATAAATAAACCGCAGCTACAGACTTTTGACGTTGATGAATATTCTTATTCCAAATTTTAATTATTACAAGGCCCTTAGTTTAGACATAAAAGGTGGTAAATTAACCTTAAGGTAAACGTAAGCTTCACTTTTCATAAATTGTAACAAAGTTATATCGACTGTATCTTTAGCATAATGGAAGTCCCCTTGTCCTCTCTCTCCCTCCCTTTCTACATGAAATATAAGGTTTCATTACTGTAGTCATATAGCATAACATTTGGATAGGAACGTTAAGGACCTATATGCTTCCGAGACATTTTATTACTGCATACATCGTGGTAATAAATTGTTTTTCTACACAAGCTGTTGTAGCATAAGTTGGAAAGGTATACTCAGACTGAAAAATTCAATACTGTATTTGAATCACGGACCTTTGAACCAAGATCCATGGTTCAGATCCTGTCCATGACATTGAATATTTCTCAGATTCGCCCTTTCTATATCCATTCTTGATAACTAACATTGCCTGATTAATTCTCTAGTTGAATCTTACGTTTCTTGGATATACTCCCATATATATGTCAATCACTTGCTCTCGCAATATTTTCACATATACATCATTAAGCAATGTTGCCAACATCGGGGAGTGTGGCAAATATCTGAAAACACACCAAAGCACAAAGCATACTTGTCCAACGTGTAAGCTATTGTTTAATTATTTCAAATTATTTATACAGCTACCCTGTACTCACTAACATCAGTATTTTTCACGTACTACTTTGACCACCTCCATAGCGCAGTTGGTAGCATGTTTGCCTCTGGCAGGGAGGACCCAGGTTCTATCCCACGTACTCAGCCTCGGGCCCCTCAGTCCCAAGGGAACCAATTGAGAAGCTACTTGATGGATGAGTAGCAACTCCAGGTCGAGAAGGCCGCATAACTGGCTGGGTGGGCTTGGTTCACTGACCATGTACCACCCTCCAGTAGTGCACTTCACCAATGACGCCTGTAGTGGGTAGAGGTGAGGGACCCATCAGCTGGGTGGCAAGCCATAGCCCTTCATGGGCTGTTACACTGGGGTTTACTTTACCTTTAATTGAATTTCTTGGTGTCTTGTAATCTCTTTGATGTCATAAGAGTAATCATCAAAAAGACTTCTGTGCTGCTGGTAAATGTTTGGGTGGGAGGAGGATTGCTTTATTCAAAAAGATGTTTCACATAGGAAAAGTAATGTGTTGCTGTTCATGACTTAATATAATTTTTACTTTGTATTATATTTTTACTTTACATGCCTGTTGACTTTTTATTACTTTTCTTTTTTGCAGCGTCAACTTGTTGTGATGTAATCTTTGAAACTGATGTAAATATTATTAAAATAATTGTGGAAATGTGTGGCAATGTGCATTATCATCATTATGAGCACATTGATCCTAAATTGATTCATGCATTTCAAGAAGGCAGATTATCAAAAGAAGTTGTAGAAGCTTGTAGAAATGAAGTGTTAAATAAATGTGGTGTAGACATCACAGCATTTTTAAATGAGAAGGTTCGTTTGGGCAGAACATATAAACAAATTCTGGATGATATAAGATCATTCAACCATTCAGTCTGTCTAAAAAGCAATTTTGGGGTTGCTCGAGGAGAACTTGGAGCCCCTCGGAGAATGCGAATTGGTGCACTATATACTCCAAGTAAGAATAATATTAAATGGTGTGCTAAAACGTGTGATATTCAGCTTTCCTAATTCTGTTTTTATGTTCTAACACAATTACTAATCTCTCCTTATAAGCAGCAATGCTCACCTGTGCATGCAAGTAAGATGTAATGTAACTTCACTATGACTGGGTTGCAGGAACACATTTGATCATTAGAACAATAAAGCATCCTCTATTTATCGCAAATTGAACCTTAAAACTGCTAATTATTTATTACTTCACACTGCAACTTGGCATGTTGCATAATCTTAAGTAAATTTGTAAAATATACCACAGTTAGATATATTGATAAAACAACATAAATATATCCTCCTTCATATCATGATTGTCTTCTTCTAATAGCATTCCTTCTGAAAACATCTAGTACATTTGGAATCTTGCTGTCCAGTACAATATGGCCAAGTTGGCTGCTTCCTGTTGTTTGGGATCAAGTTTCCTGCAGTTGAGTAAGTGATCAGCATTCATTCTGGTCCCTAGCTGTCAACAAAGTGTACACTCCTCAGATGTGAAAATGTTTATTTTGTACAGGTGTGCTGCAAGACAGTCATGCCCTGTCTTGAGTCTGAATAATGCCACTGCTTCTTTCCATGGTAAATGTTTATGGATAGGTCATGCTGTTTGTATTTTAGCTCACTGTTTGTCTTTCATGTCGCCCTGGATTTTAAATTTGTAGTCTTCCCAAGCTTTTCTATTCAGAAGTGTTTTAATTTCTTGAGCATCCAGAATTTTATTTGTTTTTGATAGAATTGTTCCCTTTTTTGCCAGCGAATCAGCTATTTCATTGCCTTGGATTCTTACTTGAGCTGGAATCCACCGTATTGAAATATGTTTGAATTTGCAAACAAATATTGTGCTTGATTTTGGGTTTTGTCTAGAACAGATTGTATTACTGCTTTTGAATCAACTAGTATAGCTGACTTTTCATATAATCTTTGTCTGTATAGAAGTTGTGGGAGTGCAAATGCAACTGCTTGACTCTCTCCTTGGAACACAGTCTTATTTTGATCTATTGCAATTTAATGACTAAAGAGTTCACAGTAAACTCCTGCTCCAACATCTCCTTTTTACTTTCTCTACTATGTATAGTAAAGTAGAGGAAGTACTGTATTCCACCCAAAAAATTGGTCAAGATTTCACCGGAAATATATGTTTGGAGGCCCCCTGAATCCCAAAAACAATTATTTTTAGATAAAGGTCTGTGTGCATGCTTGAGCGTGTGTGTGTGTGTAGACAGCATAACTCAAAAACGAAAAGTCAGTTAAAAACAAAAGTTGGCACTTAAGTTTAATGTCTTTCAATTTCAAATTTTTTTTTTTTTTTTTTTTTTTTGTTTTGTTTTGTTTATGTAGAGTGAACCATTTCGGAGATATTCCTTGCTATTTGTGTGAGGTTTTGGAAAACATATGGAACATTGTTATTCAATTTTTTATATGTTAACCATGTAAAGAAAAATGGAATTTGAAAGCTTTAAAAGATTTGACTGTCACTCAAAGCCTAAGGTATTCCCATATTCTCAAGGAAATAAGCAATAAGATAATTTCTGCAAATGTTTGTCTCAACTAACACAAAGAAGATACAGGAATAAGAGTTTGTAAGAATGGTTAATACAAGAGTAGAGAAAGTCATGTGAGTGCAACACATCAGATTTTTCTGTTATAAGCGAGCTGTCTGTGTAAACCCTCAGCCATGTTTCTGTGGGGTACTTCTCATTAATAGTTTCCATTGTCACCATTTTTAATATTTTCAGATAATCCAACTTTTCACCGAGTGGTATTATATTGTAATTAACTTGAAATTGTCGTATATTCCATTGCATGAATCTAAGTCACTACTAATTACAAAATCTTGTAATGAGGATGTTACTCATTTATTCTACAATACTATTCCTCTTCTATTGCAATAGGTAAAGCACAATTCTATCAGATAGCAAATCCTGTTCTATTACTGATTGTGTTAAAACCTCTTAAATTAATAGCAATTCCAAGTAATATATTGTAAGGAACATAAATGCCACTATATTATATTTTATTGCAATAATCAACAACCTAATTAAGGAAATTGAAGCTATTAACAGTGAAGCAACAAGATTCTAAAGTAGAATCAACAACTTCCCACATTTGTGGGTTGCCAAATTGACAAAGTAAACAAAAAGACAAATAACACTTCTACTGGACACTTCTTTAAAAAAATAAAATCAATGATCCAAATTCTAATAAGTATTATGTTTATTTTGTTAGCAATACATCCAGCTTTCTTTTCAGCATTAAAGAAGTAATGGCTAGTCCACAACCACCCACTAATGGTAATCAGAACGGCAGCAACAATGGAAAGTAAGGCAGCACTCAATATTTTGTTTCACAACAGTATGGCAATGAGAACAGGAAGGCATATTATTGATCAGCTTGTTGATAGAAAATGGAGGTCGATATTGTGCATTGAGAATTCGTTTGTGTCTAACTGACCAATGATATTTTTTCTAGCTTGCAACTAGAGAGAGCTCTAGTGGCTCTTGGCACAGCCACCTTGAACAATTTCTACTGCAAAAAGTCTAATACGCACAATATGAATTAACATGCCATTCCTGACAATGGGAACAAGAAGATTGAAACTTGACCATTCCCAGGACCCAGTAAAGCCTCCTATGGGTTGTGAATACTCTGATTTGAATACATGTATTTCAACTTCCTTGTTCTGCTTATTGTTACAGTTATTGGTGTTGTGTAACTAATGCTTATAGACCCTGCTGTTTAAAATTTGAACCGTGTTAATAATTGCTAACTAATAAATTAACAAACTTCAAACACCATATAGGCATTTGGTATGTTAACTACCGACATTTTATAAATTGTTTTTATAAACAAAGTGTCTGCATGGTGTGAAGTATGTGTTGCATTTCTATACAATTAATGTACTTGCAAAAGAATTACATTTAAAGATGTTGTACATATTAGAGCGTCTCATAAAGACTTGCAATTAGTAGCACTGATCTCTTTCCATCAGATTTTCTATTTCTACCAACCACAAGGAACAATCCTCTCATTTGAAACTAGGACTTGATTTGTGTTCCATATGTGGCTGAATCAGGCTGTATACTACTCAAAAAATTAGATAGTTTTGATCCAAAATTATGTTTAGAGCCATTTTAACCCATTTGCATCATTAGAAGACCAGAGCTTGCACATGCTTTTCTGACATGTGAGTCATATGATAAGCTCAGCTCACAGTGCTGCATTGCTGTATGTAACTACATGTAGTTTAGATTCCTTCTCACAGATGTCATTTGTATATGTTTGGAATGAACCACTGACATGGAAGTTCACAATTCTTGCAATATGACATCCTCAACTCAGTTTCAACTAAGGAAAAATAATGTTACTCTTAGTATTTATTTCCCATAGTTAGTAGCCATAATGGCTGCAAAATGAATCCATGTGGATGACGAGGAGGGTTTAAGAAAACTGATACAAAGTATATTACACAGTGATAGTGAAAGCGGTGATTTTTTAAAATATGAAGCATAGTCTAAAGAAAGTACTGTTGACATGATAATGAATCTAGTGCAGAAAGTAGCAAGGAAAATAGTTATGAAACCCAAGCTAGTACAGCATGCCCTTCAAATGTGTTCATATTATGATGCAGAAAAAACGTGACTGGAATTGGACTAAAATTGATAATAGCCCTGTTCTCTACTATTTTACTGCAAATAATGGTGTTTGTAAAGAGTTTCTGAACAAGCATATGTCACAGATGCCATCTGTGCCTAAAATGTTTTTGGAATACATGGAATCTGAGCCACCTGTCAGAGTGTTCGGTTTGAAGCCAACTTTCTTGTTGAACAATCCCTGTGAAACTACAGGCAAAATTGTGAGCTCACTTTCTTGTGCACATTCCCTCCACTAAAACACATCAAAAGTTACCAAAAGTTGTTTGTGCACTACAGCAGGGCAAAACAAGTGAAAGCATAAGGTAATAAAAAGCTTGTTCTTAATTTAGAGGATTGTTTTGGGTCTAGCTCACAAAACAGCAGTACTGGGGAGTTTGTGATTTTAATATTGGATTTACAAATTTTCAGCAAAAAAATATTTGGTTGATTTTAAATTACTGTTGCTGCCCTTATTGCTAGGGAATTTAAATTTGATTTCTTAGTTGAGTAGGCTTTAAATATGATGTAATTGGGTTAAGCTGTTTAAATTTTGAGTTGTAGGCTTAGTGTTTGGCGAGTGAAAATTTATAGTTAATGCATAATGTATTTTCATACTTGCTATTTTTGCAATTTGTCCACACAGAGGCATTTTTACGGCTTTGTGGGCAGATCAAACTATTACATATTTTCACCATGGACATGATGAAGCATTAAGTTCTGTTGCGTTATGCTCTAATTTAAGATTACTGGCTCTACCATGCTAGTTGAGTGCAAATTGAGTTATTTTATTTATGTGTGCTCTTTAACTCAAAGGGTTCTCCCATTCAATATTGGGCATGAAAGATCACTTAAATTTGCTTAGAGACCTCTTTATCAGGCTTAAGGTTCTTTTACATGTCTAAATCTATAACACTGAATCACTGGCTTTATTTTACTTCCGAAGGAAGCCATGCTAAGGATTTTCACACCCAAAAAGATAAATTGCCAAGTTGGAATCTGTGACCATGGAGACTAGAAGTTAGCATGTTACTGATACAGAGTGCTATGACAGCCCAGAAGTTATCTGTGGATCTGTTCTTCATTACAATCATATAGTTCCTCTCACTGGGCTGTAATAAGATACATAACGTGTAATTTCTTTTTCCATTTTTTATGATAGTTTCTGTTTATAGTTCACCTTATGGAGTGTAAATTTGGTCTAAAACTGTGCATAACCTAGAAAATGGTGTTCTTTGCTTTAATGTATGTTTATTGTGGTACAAGGAAGAATAATTTCAGCATGTATAACAGAAAGAATACTACCAGATGTTAAAGGATTCTTATAAAACAAATTATTTATTTTACATTCAAATTTTGTACATTTACTGTACTGAACACTTTACATACTCTAAATTTGATGTCATTGTAAAATTATTACACTGTACTAAATGAGGAAAATTTTTATGGGTTTCAGTTTCAGAAATTTGGCAAATCTGTAGCTTTGATTTGAAGCTAATGGCTTTAAATTTGTCATGCCTGTTGGTGGTCAATTGTTTAATGTAGATGACTCCAAATTCACAAATATAAAAGATAAGAGTATTGGATTTTGAAATAATGACAGCAATTTAGAATCTCTTAATTAAGAATATCAGAAATAGATTAACATAAAGAAATATTTTTATTTATTATTATTATTATTATTATTATTATTATTATTATTATTATTATTATTGTTGTTGTTGTTGTTGTTGTTACCTATTATTATTGTTATTATGTTGTTGTTGTTAGCTAATGCTGGATTTCTGACAATGAAGTCATTTATCCTCTTGCTCTCCAACTATAGAAGAGAGCAATAGCAGTAATAGTAACCGCTTTTTAGAGAGCACCATATTTTTATGTTTTGGCGGTCACATCACTCTCTCACAACCCCCAGAATGTCTGGAGGACCACACCTGTCGTTGGTTTACGGGTCTCACCGACCTGACCGGGAGAATTATCAAAATAAATTCACCAACCATATCCTCTGATCACCAACCAGAGGACGTATTACATGCCATGACAGGTCAACATGTTAGGGGTTAAGATTTTATAGAGAAATGGAGAGGTTGGAAAAATAAAGACTCCCTAGCCCTCGGGAACCCTAATAGCATCAGGGTCAGAAGAGAACAAGAGATGACCAAGGTAAGGTCAGATAGAAAAGTTACAGTGAGGAGCAAAACACCAGTAAGTGGAAGTAATGTTCTGCTCAGCTTGGGTACCTTGTGGTCGCTATTCACATATCCCCTAGACGGAGACCCCTGAGTCAGAAATGAAAGTGTAGAAGACAAAAAGCACAAGTTATGATCTAAGCATCGTATAGTGAAGACACATAATTGTGCAGTATTATTGCAATAAGTGTGTTGCAATAAAAAAAAACACATGCTAATTCTTCAAAATAGGTACAAAATGAAAGAACAAACAATCCGCCAGTGATCACATGGAGAAGAAATAATGTTAAATATATATCCATGGATATGTATGCGATAGAGAAAAAAATTATATTGTTGTGAAAGTGATGCCATTTATGCTTCAGGTCGGAGGTGATTAAAAGGAAAAACTTTGCCATGGGATTAGACAATAGTCTCTCAAACATGGTTAATTAATTTTGAGAATGATTTCTATCTAAAATAAAGTTACTTTTGGTAAAATCATTACTGGTGAAAATCCTAGCCCTTGGTGTTTTGTTTTCTATCTCTTGTCCATTACAAACAACCCTGTAACAAAGATCTCATCACCCCAACTCAACCCATAATAAAAACCATTTGCAACATTAACAAAAAAGCTTACTTTGCTACAAAAACTTGATGAAATGCAAAACTTTTAACATTTGGTTAAATCCTTAATTTAATAGTTAATAAACTTTTGAGTTAACAGTATTTTTAACACTGGTTGGTTAAAACAGCCCTTATTAAACATGTATTTGTAAATTTTGTAACTATTTAACTTTTTAGTTATTCTTTGATGAAGCCATGCTTTAGTTCTGAGTTTTTGCAGTGAATTAATCATATAATACTTTCTGCTATGAGTAAATATGTAATATTTTAATCTCTCCATTTTTAAGCTTTATTAGTAAGTAGGGCCCCCAACATTTATTTGCAGGGGAGTCCCCAAAATCTTGTCTAAGCCACTAATTCACGTCCATCAGTTAACTGCAAATACTACTTCTACACCATTGAATATGTTTACCTGTGAAGTTTAAGGTAGCCCCTATTTTCTTTTCTTAGAAGTTTGAAAACGTTGTTATAATCAATTTAATTCTGGAAAATTATAAATGTAAGTGTTGTCTAGTGTTATTGACTCACTAACATGATGATGTAAAAAGCCTTAGATGGGTGATTCAGAACCAAAGATGAGGAATATTCAGGAAGGGCTTAAGTCTTCTCTGCAACAATGTACACCACCCATCAAACCATGGATCTTCTGCAACAGTTTTGATGGGACATCATTACCCATCCACCTTATAGTCTGGACTTTGGCACTTGCTTCCTAGGTTGAAAGATTACTTGGCTGGAAGGTGCAGTGATGAGGTGAAAGATAGGGTCCAATGCTTCCTCAATAGCATGGTGGCAAGGTGGTACAACATGGGGCTTATAAAAAAGTGCCACAGCACTTACAGAAATGCACTAGTCTTCGCCGATTCACGCGACCGGGAAGCTGCCTTACGCACGGGCCTGCCCCTGTTAGGGCGGTGCTTGCGCGCTGAGGCGAGCCGAGCGGATCGCCAAGTACCCTGCCGCCGTTGCTGTGCCTATGGACACGAAGACACCCACTGCACCGCAGCTCCTCGGTGCCACTACTGTGGCGCCCAGAACCTCACCAGCGACTGCGCATCACATGATCTTCGCAGACGACGCCGGTACTGTGCCTCCTGCAGTGGCTTTGGTCACTTCACGGGACTAGCACAGTGACCACTGTATCCCCGGCACGGACACATATACACACCAGCACATCCCAACGCAGCTTCACGGCCTGCACGTACGCCAGCACCTTTCACCGCAGCTCTACGGCCGTACACACGAGCGGCCCCAACCACTACAGGAACACCACCAGTCACCGCAGCCACAGTCATCGCCACAGACCGTAGCAGTCCCAGCACCCGTCGTCGCCGATAGCATCCTTCGAGACGCGGTTCAAGGCCTCCATTCAGAGGTTCTGAACATTGGCTCTCGGCTGGAGGCTATCACAGAAAACAACACGCCCGCAAACAACACCAGCGTCACTGAGCTCCTACAGCGCCATGACCACGCCACGACCAACGCCCTAGCAGCAATCCAGACACGCCTCACGGAGCTCATACAGATTCTCACCAAAACCAGCGAAGAACTCGCCCGACTACGCCAACACACTGAGACCATCTACCGCAACACACAGAAAATCCAAGACACCACAGCACTGGAGACTAGAGTCAACCAGATATACGACTTCTTCACACTCCCCAGATTTCCCATTGGTCCCCCAATGCCACACATAAATGCTCCAAGTCGTAGGTCAATGTCAGGGCATCCGCCATGATATTAGACCTGCCTCCATGCACCACCCATCATAACATGCACCCACAATTTTCCGGTTTGCTTCGGCGGTACCGGACCTCATGTCACCCCTGGTTAACAAATAAATTGTATCACCACAGAATAACTTTAGTTTAGGAATAAAAAAAATAAAATTAAAAAAAACAAAAAAAAAAAACAAGTGCATTGATCGAAATGGCGATTATGTGAATGTTCAAGCTTCAAAACTGTATACCATGTATTGAAAGTAAATGCTGCTTTATATTTTTAAAAAAAATAGGCAACCTCACTTTTGGGATTACTCTCATATTTAAGCTATGTTTGAACGAAATGATATTAAAATGTGCTAAAGGCACATGCAGTTGTTTACACCAGAATCATTTTTTGGGCTGGGTTGAATATAGGCATGCTTCAAAATTTCTGTTACAGTTTTTATTATTATTATTGTTATTTGTAAACTTAATAGACTTAACTTGCAATGAAATATTAAAATATTGAATGGAAAATGCAGAGAAAAGTTTTAGCAGATAACCTATGGTAATAGGTTATGCAAATAATGACATGTTTTGTATCATTTTAAATTATTAGCATCCATTAAGGATACTCTAATAACAACCAAGGTTAAAATATTTGCTCTCACAGTTACTTTCTAAACCTAAAAAAGTAAGTATCCTATTTAAATACACAAAACCATATATGAATATCTGTGCAAAGATGGCTACATATGTTCGCTACTTTGATTTTAACTGAATTGGGTTATCTTATAGATTGACCCCGTTTAAAATGTTCACCTTAAAATTCAGGTGAACCACACAAGTATTTGTTGATTCCACAAGTGATGGATCAGTGAACTGCAGTTACTGTTTTAAAGATACTGCCCTTATTAACTTTGTTTCATGGGTCCTATTTATCCGAGAAGATAATAGACATTTGATGACTGTCTTCAAGACCAAGATTGTACTGCATCAATGTATTTAGTATTTTGATAATTTTATAAAATACACTGCTCAAAAAAATGAGAGGAACATATGTTTAAATCAATGTCCCAAAACAAATTTTGGTATAATTCAATTTTTGGCAGTTTCTAATTATAGATGAATTAAAATTAAAAAATTATTTTGTTGTTTAACGATGCTGCCAAGTGCCAAGATCACATCAGCATCACTGGTGTGCCAGAATTTTATCCCACAAGAGTTCTTTTACTTCTCCTTTTCCTGATTACCCTCCCCTTATGTAGGACTTAAAAGTCAGTGCCTAGGATCAGACGCCTGTCGGGGAGCACAGGAACCTCTGGACCAGACAGTGTAAAGACCTGGAAGCGGGTGGTCAGCCAAGCACCAGATATGATAGTAAGGAAGAGGATGATATGAAATGCAGGCAAAATCGATGATTGGAAAGGTGATAATGAAGCAATTGGTGGAATGAGTTGCGAGAGAAACTGGAGCACCTGGAGAAAACCCTCCCTGACACCGCTTCGTTCAGCATGAATACCACATGCGGGTCCTTGGGATCGAACCCAGGCCGCCTAGGTGGTAGGCAAGTGCTCTAACTACTCGGCCACGGCACCGCCTGAATTCTTTTACATGGCAGTAAATCTACTGACATGGAGCTGTCATTTTTAACCACACTTAAAAACCATCAGTCTGGACCAGGTTTGAACCTGTGGACTTGGGATCAGTAGGCCAGCATCTACAACTGAGCCACCCAGACCGGCATTATAGATTGAAGAGCTGTGAAAATTATAGTAGGCATTCTATCAAACTTTTATTTCACAGGATTGGAAATATGATCATATTATTGTAAATACAAGATTACATTATTTATTTATGCCAACAAACTTACTGTTGGTGTTTTTAAACACACAAGCTGTGTGTGGGCAAAGTTTGAGAGGTAGAACTGGAACTTAACAGGAGAAATGCGAACTGCTTTGAGAATTTAATGCCATTCTGGCAGCTTGTCACAATAGCTCAGTGGTTAGAGCGTCCGCCCGGTAAGCGGAAGGTCTGTGGTTCAAATCCCAGTTGTGGCATTGAATTTTTAAGTTCCAGTTCTACCTCTCACAAGATTACATTGTTTATTAATCAATGATTCCATGGTTATTTCAACAATCAGTAGCTAGTGTGTTCTCAATGAGAGCATAATGCCTATATGGCATGCTTCACGTCAGCCTCCTAACAGCAGTTTGTCAGATTTTCTCCCATTCTTCAGTGAATGCATTTGTAAGTTCTCCCAGATTCTGTGGCACAGTAGACTGCTTGCACACAGATTTTTCCAGCTTACCCTACAGATTTTCAATCAGATTGAAGTCGGGACTGTGTGCAGGCCAGTCATTACCTGAATTTGGCATTCCTGTAAGACATTCTGATACTCCATGCTGTATGGGGTTTAGCATAATTGTGCTGTAGAAGAAAATTAAGATCCATTCCATGAACATGTTGAAGGATATTGTTATTAATGTAAACAAGCCCTGTCTCAGATTCAACAGTAATGCCAGCACAAACCATAATCGAGCCACTTCTAAATCTGTCATGATCAACAATAGAGATGGAGTAAGACGTTCGCCATGACATATACATATACGACCATCACCACCCATCAATTTAAACCTTGACTTGTATGTGAAGAGAACAGCCTTCCATTGGTGGAGCTACCAGTTGACATGATTCTGAGCAAATCTCAACTGGGGTTCCTCATGTTGAAATGTCAAGCAAGGAGCTTAAACAGGGATTCTAGATCTCAACTCTGCATTCTCAGCCTGTTTCTTATAGCCTGAAGTCACCATTCCATTGGTTGTTTTTACATCATTTTGTAGGTCTCCAGTTGTAGATTTGCGCCTGAAAAAAGATGATGTGAGAGATCTATCCTGTACCTCAGTTATCTTATGCCCTTGTCCATGGCACCTCTTGAGCCCACCTATTTCTATATGTCATCTCCAAGCCCTATGGGTGGTAGAAGAGCTGACATGAATCCTGGAGATAAAGCGAATGGAATGGCCATCTTCAATTCGGGTAACTGCTTTTCTCGTTCCTCTGTATTAGCTTCAGAAAACACAAAATAACGATTTTCTACCTCAGATTGCTGTTAAAACCTGTTTTTAAAACAGTAAATCAATATGTCAAAGGCCCTCGTTTTGATTTCCAATATTTCTCAACTTCATTGATTTATTCAGACACAAGCTAACAAATTTTTAGTACTCCATTTTAGTTTAAAATATTGCTTCAAAACATAACATCTAACTGTCAAAATTTACATTGTTTCACTATTTTATTTTTGGCTTTGGTTTAAATGTTCATAATTTTTTTGAGCAGTGTATCAGTTTGTTGCCATGTGTTAGTTTTTTTTCAATGAAGTCTGAATTCAAAGTATTTCTTTAAGTGAATAAACTCTATTCAGTTCTTACAGAAGCAAAGATATAAACTTTCTTCCCAAAAACATTTTATTTGCACTTTAAAATGCAGAATTAATAATTGTAGATAATGTGAACAGTATAATATACTTTTTGGGTTTTGCTTTAGAAAGATGTTGCAAAACACAGAATTTACTACTTTCTGTTATATTAGGCCACCACCGTCAAGAGAGACCACCTCATTTGCGACCAGATATGTTACATCCAGCACTTCGAGAAAGAGGGCGGGCTATTCCACAGTCACATATTGTTCCAAGAGTTATAGAAAAAGAAGGAAGGGTAAGTGAATATTTTATGACTACTGTGACTTGTAGAATCATTAATGAAGGAAGTTTGGTTGAAATTAATGGAGGTCAGGGTTGGGCAACTGTACTCGGAGAGTGCAGCCTGCTCGCAGCCTTTACTGATAACTATGTTAGCAGGTAAAAAAATTGGAGGTTGCTCAAGATACTCCCGAGTCACCCAGGCCCGGTATAAGAAATGGTATCCAGAATTGTTAGTAACTGTTTATTTTTTCAGGCTAACTAGAGAGAGAAGAAAGAGACAGTATCATAAAGACCAAATACTCCCATATAACTGTTCAAATTCTGATTTAGTTTTTGTGATAAGTAGAAGTAAAAATTTTTTGTGGCTATCATACTTTTTTTTTTAATCAAAATCTTCCTTAGGAAGTAACATACTCATCCTTCTTCGACAAATATTTGTGAAATACAGAGTGAATTCATCTATTATGAACATAAGTAATCCCCCAGTATACTAGTTCTAGAGGCTCTAGGTCTCTCTTTTCCCCTAGGGTTCATTTCCTAATACAACTGTCATGGTTGCAATAAAATATAAAACTAGCCCCTTATATCAGTATACAAGAAAATCACAATAAAACTGAGTGCCATATTTAACATTTCCTGCCTGTTTTTTTAAAAGTAGTATAACTAATGTGTTCATTGTATTGTTAATAAATGAATATTCATATTTATGATTTTCTCAGACTTGTTTCAATCTTAAGGTGTAAGCCTTTCTTACGTTTTGTGCTCAAGCATGCTGATTATTGTTACAGCCTGGACCAATACCTGGAATGAGACCTCCTATGGGTGGTGCTGGGCATGTTGTACCAGCACCAAAGGGGAGTGGTACAATGGGAATAGTGATGCCTATATATACTATTGGCATTGTGGTCTTCTTTATGTATACAGTCATGAAGGTAAGAATTTTATATTTTTGGTGAAAGTACTCAATATTTTTTCACTACTGTGTCAGAAGTTTTACATAGTGATATGTAAACATTTAAAGATAACATGTGTGAGTCAAATTCATTATAAAAAATATCTAATTTAATTTCAAGAACTTGCAGCAAATACTAAGAAAAGTGAAGCTTATAGTCCAATATATTTGTTATTTAAGAAATATGTGAGTTAGTTTACTGACACTACGTCACTTACATATACAGTATTTACTCAAAAATAAAACCCTCTCAATTGTAAAAGCTGCCAAATTTTGCAGGCAAATTTTAGAAAAAAATATATGTATGTGAATGTTTGAGATACATTAATTTGAGACAGGCTATAATTCCCGTAAAAACAGTTCTTCAGAATTTGTTACTGAACATACAGATGGTTGGCCAAGGACAAGTTTTATTTATCTTTTACTTATTTGCGAAGAAAGGTGTGCAGAATTAGACATTGACCTTCACTCATTAGTAACTTCTTCAGTTACAACAGTAGCAACTTTATTGAAAGTGAGTTTCTCTTGTACCTGCCTGTGTTAGCGATAACATGAATTTACAAAAAAGTTTCACTAGGGGTTTTAAGCTTTTGGAATTCGCTGAAAAAAAGTGGTTTATGAGCTGCAGGTCAGGAGTATTTGGTGCAACCAAACATGATTCATTACTGGGCAAATCAGAGAGATAAACTTAAAGCCATGAAAAAAGGAATTTGATGTTCTCAATGCCCTAAAAAAGAATGGCATGCTGCAGTGGAGTGACAGAGTGGGTGGAAGAGAAGATAAGAGTAGTGACCTGCAAAATGATGCAAATGAAAGGACAAGAAGTAGCAAAGCAGCATGCAAGTAACAACAATAGTTAGGTTTAATAAAACATAGGTATTAAATTCATAGTTCAGTAATACATTTCTTATTTTCATTTTCTGAAATACTTGTGTTAAAAATCAATGTGACGCTGACTGTTGGAGCATGGCATTCTTGTATTGGGGATAGGTTAGTGTTGTCATCTGGTATCTTTTTAAGGAATTTCAACCTGAGCAAGAAATTAATTGTAAACTAATATTTTTGATACTTTGTAAAATATTGTTTTGTAATCAATTGAAGAGCAGGTACAAATTACAAAAAGAATATAGCAGAAATTATGTATCCAAGTGAATTGACGAGAAAATCACGCCAGTATTTCACATGTCAAGTTATATCCATTTAATATGTGTAAACTCCTTCCTATATGAATATTGTATCTATGTCACAAACACCAGTATCAATTCCGAAGTTATTCAGCATGGGAAACATGGCCAACATTGATCGTAAGAAAAAGTTACAATCGATTAAGATTAAAGACAGCGTGCAACCCTGGCTGACCTCATACAGGGATTCCAGGCAGGCTGAAGTTATTCTTACCCGCCTGAGGATAGGTCACACATGAGCCACTCACAGCCATCTTCTGCGTGGTGACCCGGCACCTGTCTGTCCGAGATGCAATGTTCGCCTCACCATCACACACGTGCTCTTGGATTGTCCAAGGCACGCTCGTGCGCGCCAGTCAATTGGTCTGGGATCTACAGTAGCCTCAATTTTGGGTGACAACCCTGCGTCTGTGGCCAAGACCCTGCGGTTCATTACCCAGATTGGTTTTGCTACGCAAGTGTAACACATTTTTAATTCTTTTCTGAGGTTTTAACCCTGTTTTTAACTCGGATACATTTTACCTTTTAATGTTTTAACAATTTTATATTTTAGTTTTTTAGCTTACATCTTTTACCTCTTTTTAGTACTTTGCTCTTCAGGGTTTTATTTTATCGTGCTAATTTGTAGGCTGATGCTTTTAGCTGTTAACACTTTTTAGTTGGCATTTTAGGGTTGCACTTTTACCTGAAAAGTTTGTGAGTGTTTTTAGATTTTAAATTTTGACCTAGAGCCCAAATGACCTAGCTGTCGACGGGCCCTTAAACCCCACTCACTCACTCACTCACTCACTCACTCACTCACTCACTCACTCACTCACTCACTCGATTGAGAAACAATGGCTGTTGGTAAGTACTAGAAAGAGAAAATACGATACCCTATAGACTATTAATGAAAACATCATGCAGTATAGTCATGTATTGAAGTGATCACGCATAACTGCAATCTGAAATTTTATTTTTTATTTATTTTGCCCATAGACATTGAGACGGAATATTGACTAATAGAAAGTTGTTTGTAAATATTTTTGTAAGAGTGTGTAAATTTTTAATTCTTTTAATTTGGGTGTATCAGGGACCTATTTCTTTTTGATATTCAAGATCCAATGTCTTCTCGTCACTTTGAGTTCAACCAATGAGAACTGTTGCACGGATGAATACATAAGAATGGCGGTGTTGCGTCATACCCACGCTCGGAACTAGATTCATTGGCGTCTGTGAGCTCAGAGTGAAAGGAAGTGTATTTTTGCTGATGGCGTGTGAACATGTAAATTACACCCAAACTTTTAACCAGCGTAGACGCTATCGAATTTTAAAAGTTGTTAACTAACTGAAATTGTGATAAAAAGTGTAAATAACGAATAAATGTGTTTGTGATAAAAGAACGTTGGTTTGTGCATTCCATTAGACCATCGACCCTGAAAATAAGAGTAGCGTCTACTATAACAAACTTTCCACCTTTTAGTAAAAACATTACTCCTGCTGCAATATTCACGCTAATATGTGTCAACGATCCTTTAATAAAACCCCGTAACAAATGGCTTGCCCAACGTGGAGCGCGAATTTAGAATGGAATGCAAAATTACGAAGTGTTAACATCAAAAGGACGCCATCTCATCGTGCAGGAAAAAGACGCCATTGAACATCGTTTGATATCAACGATCCGTCAAAACATCGATACACGGAGAATCAACGTGGGAAAAACACCGGAGATCATCTGGCGAAGCCAACTACCCAGGAGACGTAAATAACTGGACGAAGAACCAGCAGAAAAGAAAGTAGGATCAAAACTTTTTGTTTTTACATACATTTTATTTCCATTGGTTAATGCTACTCAGAAGTGGCAAAGTAGCGGGACTTTCAACATTAAGTGAATTGGATAAAGGAATTAAAATGTCGCGAAAAGAGATAGAAACAGGAGTGGGGGAAGGGGCAGATAGGCCTAGTTATCAGATAGAATTAGAAGGTGAGGAACAGGCGGAAATAAGCAAAGACCAAAGGTTAATGATGATGATGTTTGAAAGACTGGAACAAAGTTTAGGTCAGAAAATGGAACAAAATAATGCAGAATTAAAACATGACATAGAACAAAGTTTAGGTCAAAGTATAGGTCAGAAACTGGAGGAAGTGAGACAGAACTTAGAACAGAAAATGGAATTAGGTAGACAGAACTTAGAACAGAAAATGGAATTAGGTAGACAGAACTTAGAACAGCAAATGGAATTAGGTAGACAGAACCTAGAACAGAAAATAGAATTAGGAAGACAGGAGTGTAAAGAAAATATGAAAGTAATGGAAACTAATTTAAAATTAGTTCACAAAAACTTAAATGAAACAAAGGAAGCCTTAGAAGCTAGGATAGAAATTGTAGGAGATAGGATGGGAAAGATAGAATCAGAGATGAGAGAGAATAAAATTGTGTTAGAAGGGGAAATTGCTAGATGTAGGGATGAAATAACAGAATGTAATACAAGTGTAGACTGTAAGATTACAAATGTAAAAGCAGAAATAACTGAGGAATTAAGGAAAGAGATTGAGGTAGTAAAGAAAGACATTATAAATGAAACTGTAGAACAAATTGTAATTCCTAAAATTAAGACAATGAATGATGTGATGCTTTCACAACAGGATGCTATAAATGATATGAAACAAAGCCACTTAGAAATAAAGAATGATTTAAAATCAATTTGTGAAGAAATGAAAAAAGGGAAAGAAAGTTTGGCTAATGTAAATGATGTTGTGAAGGCATTACAAAGACAAGATGATTCAGATATAAGTAATGTACAAGATGAGAGTTATTTGAATAATGTACAAAATGTTGACTCACCATACAGAGAAAGAGGTTCACAACCAAACAATGACACAACACATAACACATGTTACACCAACAGCATATTACATGAAATCACACCACCTACATTTGACGAGGAGAAGGGAGACGATCCAAAACTCTTTGTTAAAGAGATGGAAGAATATTTTAAAGTGAAAAGGATACCAAACGAGCTTAGGATGATGATAGTTAAGAAAAGCTTAAAAAACAAGGCATTAGAATGGCTCAGGTTAACACTAGCTGGTCATGAGTCGTATAGCTCATTCAGAAATTTATTCCTATCAAGGTATTGGGGCCCAGCTAAACAAAACCAAACTAGGGTAGAGCTAGCGACAGGTAGATACGATCCAACCAAAGGGTTGTCGTTAGTCGATTATTTTATGAAAGTAGCCAACAAAGGAAAGCTATTAGACCCCAACTTGTCGGAGGCAGAACTAATTGCCAGCATAACAAGACATTTCCCAGACACAGTGAGAACAGGATTAATTGTTGCGAGGCCAGTAGATTTTGCAGATATGATAGAATTGCTGACAGCCTTCGAAACACAAAATGGTCGGCCTAATGAGCATAGACATAGGAACGGTCACCCAGACTCACCCATCCTAAACCGGAACACGGCTACGAACAACCAGAGTGAGGGAGAACATACAAATACTAGGAGCACCCATGAAAGGGGGAGAGGGGCACACCATTTCCCACAACCACATAATCATGGCGAGAGGATGGAGAACACAAGACAGCGGTACCACGACACAATACCGAGGGGTGAATCGAGATACAGAACATATACATATGATCGTGGAAGACCAGGAGACCATACCCATCAAGTGAATCATATACGATTCAGTAGGGAACACTTGAACAACCACAGACCGTCATACGACAGAGGTTCACGCCAAAGGGGCAGAGACCAATGGTACACTAACAACACAAGACAGCAGGAAGTAGAAGAAGATGTGCCAAATAGGACAGATACTACACAGAATACAGAAACGACAACCACCACCAACACTCAGGGAAATTACAACAACTAAGTTCGTCCCAACTGGCTGGATGACAAACAACAAAATCTTAGTAACTTACAATTGACATCGACACCATGATGGCTACACGAAGAGAGAGATGGAACCACTGGTCATAACAAAACAGCTGGGTGACCACACGTATGAACTACAGAATACAAATGGCAAGTTGGTAGGAAGATACCATAAAAATAAATTGAAGCCATACAAAGAAAGGACCAAATAGTCTTTGTCAACAAATGTGTAAGGCAGGAATAATAGAGATGAAAGAAGATAACAATTTTTGATGGGTTACTTATAGGAAATTATGTTCAGAATAGGATTACAACAGGGAAGAAAATCAACATAGTCATTGGCTATATCGACCACAAAGAGCATTGTCAACAAAGACAGATGAGGACACTGATTGTCGTTAAATAAATGAATCATAGCGACGGAAGATAATATGTTTTTGACATAAGGATGTCAGGGACAAAAGTAAAAATGAATCAATTATGATAAAAAAGATATAATATTTCGACACAAAGATGTCGAGGGTAAATTGAGAAGAAAAATAATACAATTACAGAATAATTGTAACTATAGAAGTTTTCTCTTATAAAAATAAGAGACAAAGAAATGACAATTAGTGAAGTGAGGAAAACCATAATCAGAAAAACAATGCCCATGAATTAAGATGAATATAGCCAATGCTAAGCTCGAAGAAATGTTGAACCAAACAACAATGAATAATAACCCAATCAAGAAAATTAGTACCATTAGTAACATCAGAGTTTAAGAACCGACTCAACGACCTGCCTATACATAAGCTTATAAGACAAAGAAGGCAAAGAACTGAATAAAGTATTGCCATAAACATAATCATAATCATTAGCTCAAAATTTGTATCCTGTTTTTCTCTCCTCATAGCAATAAATACAAGTCAAAAAATCACATGAAACACTTAAATCATATTTGTGTCAATGTCAAATGTACAATAACTGAGTATGTGTTGTATAAGAACTGAATATGGGTTGTACAATAACTGAATATGTATTGTATGATAACTGGATATATTGTGTAATAACTGAATATGTTGAGCAATAACTAAATGCATTATGCAAAAACTGAATGTGTATTGTGTAATAACTGAATATATATTGCATTAAAACAGAACACATATGTGTTATGATAGCAGGATATATTGTGCAATAACTGAATATGTATTGTGTAATAATTGGACATGTTGTGTAGTAATCAAATGTGTTGTACAATAACTGAATATGTATTGTGTAATGACTGAAGGTGTATTGTATAATAACAACATATATGATATGATAACTGGGTATATTGTACAATGACTGAATATGTATTGTGTAATAATTGGACATATTGTGTAATAACTAAATGTGTTGTACAATAACTGGATATGTATTGTATAATAACCGAATGCATTGTGTAGTAACCGAATATGTGAAACTTATAAAGACATGTTGTATTATGTCAAAACAAAGGACAAAGACAAACAGTGAAGAAGACTGTAAAGAAAAGAAAAAAAATATATTGTTCAAAGTGATTGAATCATAGAAGTAGGGAGAAGTATTGTATTGTGTTTCAAGATTGTGAATAAGGTGACAACTTGAAAAACAAAACAAGGGGCATATGAGACGGAATATTGACTAATAGAAAGTTGTTCATGTAAATATTTTTGTAAGAGTGTGTAAATTTTTAATTCTTTTAATTTGGGTGTATCAGGGACCTATTTCTTTTTGATATTCAAGATCCAATGTCTTCTCGTCACTTTGAGTTCAACCAATGAGAACTGTTGCGCGGATGAATACATAAGAATGGCGGTGTTGCGTCATACCCACGCTCGGAACTAGATTCATTGGCGTCTGTGAGCTCAGAGTGAAAGGAAGTGTATTTTTGCTGATGGCGTGTGAACATGTAAATTACACCCAAACTTTTAACCAGCGTAGACGCTATCGAATTTTAAAAGTTGTTAACTAACTGAAATTGTGATAAAAAGTATAAATAACGAATAAATGTGTTTGTGATAAAAGAACGTTGGTTTGTGCATTCCATTAGACCATCGACCCTGAAAATAAGAGTAGCGTCTACTATAACAAACTTTCCACCTTTTAGTAAAAACATTACTCCTGCTGCTATATTCCCACTGCTAGGTAAAAACTTATTTAATAAAAACTGCACCAACATTATACAATGTTTTGAGCCTTGTCAAAATACAATTCTAAGAAGATAAAAGAATTTAGATCATAAGTAATAACAATCATTTTCTTATAATGATAACTCAATAGAAACAGCAATAAGTTACATTTTATCTTGACACTACTAATAATTATAATTCATCTATATTGTATAAACAAATACAGATTGAGGACTGGATTGCCGAAAGATATTCCGTGAAACATCACATAAGAGTGTGATTTTACATAAAATGTTGGTTAATATATTACAAGAAAAGCTGAGACAGCTTAATAAATCAAGTTATGTCCTATTGAGTTTAGTGTACACAGGATTACAAAGAACATCTAACAGCGTTAAACCAAATAATTTTGGAAATTTACCATGATTATATTTGTGAAGAGTGAAATGATCTGTATGCAATGTTGTTACTTCATTCTAATAAAGTTAATTGCAGCGGAAATTTGAATATTCATTGATAACATATAAGCCCTTGTCTTCTTTTATCTGTTAACCCATTAATGCCCTGGAGATGAGTCCCATTGCGAACCTGCCACAGGTATTATTGGTGAACATCACAAGTATTCCAAAAAGGAGTCTATTACAATGATAGTATTATTTAATTCACTTCCATCAGACATAAAGTGAACACTAATAAAAATAAGTTCAAGTTAGCATTACAAAAATACCTTATCACTTACACCTTCTATACATCTTCTTTCATTCATTCAAAACAATAACTGTACTATTAATTTTACTCCAAAAATTGATGCAGTTTTGCAATACTAAATACAAATATGTTAAGTTTACATTATAAACATTTTTGTAAATATTTTAAATGTATTTAATTTAAAAAGTGAGTCAATAACACTAAACAACACTTACACTTTCACTTTGATAATTCTCCCGGTCAGGTCGGTGAGACCCGTAAACCGACAGGTGTGGTCCGGCATACGTTTCGGAGGTTAACTTTCCTCCATTATCAACCGGACAATGGCTGGGTTTCCAATGTGCAGATGGCGATGCTTCTCCTGATGTTTCTTCCGGTAACAGTTCAAGGAACGTGCTGAAAATATCTTTCTGGGGAATGTCGAAATTAAATACTCTGTTTCTATTTTTGAAAATGAAGATTTGTTCCCATGTGGACAGCTCTTGTTTTCCGGTTATGTGTTTGAGGAGTTTCGGTTCTGGCTTTATGTCGTGATTTTTTGTCCAAAAGTGAAAAGCAACTTCTGATTTTTCCAATTGTTTGCTCTTGATGTTCCTTGCATCTAATTTCTAAATTTTTTTTTGGTTTTTCCTATGTTCACTGCATTCAGTTTGGTATATGCCGGATTTTTTGTTAGGTGGAATAGCATCTTTGATGTTTCAAAGCAGCAGGTTTTTTATGGAATAATGGTTTATTGGTGCTAGCTGAATGTTGTATTTCTTGAACACTTTTTTGAATTTATCAAAGGCCTGTGGATGATATGTAAATTTTTTTGAATGTCATTTTTGTTTCTGCTGTTGTGAGAATTGTAGTTTCATTTAGTAATTTTTTTCTTTTCTGCTCGTTTTACTTTTTTATCTGCTAATTCTTTGGGAAGGCTTTTTTTTTTTTTTTTTTTTTTTTTTTGTGCTATTTCAATTATTTTGTAATATTCTGTTTTGTATTCTTCTGCTGGAAGAGGGATGTTCACCAATCTATGTGTTAAACTATTGCAGATTTCTTGTTTGTGGCTTCTTGGATTGTAACTATTAGCTTTTATGTAGTTGTCTGTCTGCGTTGGTTTTCTGTGAATACCGAAGTTTATTCTATCCTTGTTTTTTATTATTTGTAGATCTAAAAATGGTAATTGATCATTTTTTTCCACTTCCACTGTGAAATTTATGCTTTTGTCCTTATGTTTAGAAGTTTTAATTCATCACTGATGTGTCTTTTTGAAACTATTGCAAATATATCATCTACGTACCACTGCCAGAGTTTGAACATCCATAGGAAACCTTTTGTGACCCTTATTTCTAATGAACTCGTGTAAATATCTGCCTAAAACATTGAGAGAGGGTTACCCATTGCTAAACCTGAAGTTTGACGGAAACACTTTGTTTGGAACTGGAAGAAATTTTGTTCTGTGCATAATTTGGCGAGTTCTATGTATTCTGCAATTTCTGATTGTCTGGTTGATAATGGAGGAAAGTTAACCTCCGAAACGCATTCCCGAAAATTATAAATGTAAGTGTTGTTTAGTGTTATTAATTGACTCACCTTTTAAATTAAATTGATTATAACAACACTGTTTTCAAACTTCTAAGAAAGGAAGATATTTTAAATGTTGTTTTCTAGTGCCTTGCATCTGGCAATGAAGCCATTATTTTAAATGTAAATAACATTGATTTGTAATTTTTAGCTTCTGACATAAACTCCATGTGAGTTACAATTTATGTTCGCAAATGTACACTAAGTATGTAGTTTTGACACACATTCTAGACTACATTAGACTAGCTCTTTTAACATTTAGTTATATTAAACTAGACTGACTCACTATAGAATCCACATTGATATGATATGTGATATATCTCATGCTGCAATTATTCTACAAGAACACTAGTTATAAACAATTATACATAAATTTAGCACAAAAATCAAGCTTTTTTTGCAAAATTAAACCCTGAAAAACCAGTAACTGATGAATAATTTTAAGAGATTTACACATTTTATTCCAAGCCAAGTTTTCTGTAATTACCTTCTTATTATATAATTTACTTATTCAGCAAAATATTTCTAATAATTTCTTTAAAGACATAATTTTGTTTTCTTGTCAACATGTTTGTTCATCTGCTATTATGAAGTTAGAATGTACAATTTGCAAGATAATTCTGTTTGATTCTTCTTTTTAAGAGAAGAATGCAAGGAAAAAAGGCAGAATATTCAAACTATGGATTCATTTTTGCTATGCTTTGAAGATTGAAAAGTTCAAAATATTGTCACTTAAACCTAGACTTTTTTTTTCTCTCACGTAAACAGTCAGTCTTGGAACCTCGTTCTAGGTGCTGACCAGAGATATTTAGTTGCAGAGCCTTGCTAATGTTAGTAAGGTGAACTTTATGCAACAGAAATTATTAGCAGCAATAAATTATTACCTCTAAATTACAAATTTCTTCTAAATGTATGCTTAACTGATTAAGTATAATAATAAAGTATGCTAAGTAAAATGCTTTGACTGTGGTGGCACAAAGTAATGCCAGAAGCACCAGATATCAATGATTCGGAAAAAGACTAGAATACAAATTGCAACAAGGGATGTTGATTTAAAAGGTAAGTTTTCATGGCCAGTATCTGAAGATCTGCTATTTTCAGGTCATGTTCAAGAAACCAGGTCAATCTTCTGTGAGTTATGGTGATTTTAGTCCAGATCCTGATTTTCGTAAAATGGTTTTCTCAGAAGAATATATTGAAGATCGGACAAATTCTTATGGGGATCAAATAAGACATAAACCAAAGCGGGAAACCACTTCTACGGAAAATGGCACCAAATTAGGTTAGTTTATTTATTTTTTAATCCTTTTTACTTGATAGCCTGTAGCAAATATGTTTCAATTTGAGAACCTGCAAAATCTAGCTGCTAGTGTTGACAATGGTTACAGTATGAGTTTCAGTTTGAGATGTTTATATGCTATAGAGAGAGCAATTTAAACCATTTTTTAGAAACTTTCATAGTGTAAATAATACTGTCACACAAGAATTATTCCATAGAATTTACCAACATTTAAATGTTATCATAAAAAATGTTATTAACTAATGTGTTGTTTAACATTAATGCTGCAGGATGGAAGGAAAGAGATGCAAGTAAGTGTATGTATTTCTGTAATTTCATTAACAGTTAGTATATGAAAATGGTAAGCTTTTACAATGGGTAATTTGGGTAATTAATGATCAGCTGGTGGTGTTCCTATCTCTGATTTCTTTATTTTCTATTTGTTTGCCCACAAAATTTGAGCAAACTAATCTTTTAGAATATGTTCATCCACCACGGAAAAGTTTTCACTGCCCTTTGAGTTGAAGCATTAGAACCTTTGATGAAAATCCCTCCCTAAGATGCTTATTGCCTATGTTGAAATAAGAAGAGTCACACTAATTTTTAAATTTTTAAATTTTGCTTATTGCCTAATTGGAGAGAAAATCCTGGTTTTTTAAAGGAGTTCATAGTCCAAAAAGATTGCATTTGTAGATATTCTATTTGTAGAGTTCAATTTGTTGTTAATCAGTATTGTTTAAAATACTCATGGGGAGGTGACCCCCAATCACATTTTCACTTGTCCTGCCTCTCTCTTGCCATAAATTGGGTTGCTTTGCCTGCTGTTAAGTAAGTTATGCACTTTGCATATTTCAAAAACTTAGGAAACACTCAAATTTGCATCACCACAATTGTGGATTTTCTCATTTCAAAGGTATTTTCATTTTAAAATAAATTAACAAAAATTATTGCAACTAACAGTAAAATAATTAAATGCAATAGCTTAGTACCCATATAAGCATGCATGTTATTGCTTATAAAAGCTGTTGCTTCAAGTATAACTTAAAAAAAAACGGATTATTTACTTTATGAGACAGTGTTACAAGCTTTCTTCCCCACTTTAAATTCAAACATTGCTTAAAAACAAACACAATTCATTAAGGCTAGTTCAATTATTACAAATGCAGAAAAATGCAGTGTCACTGTCATTCATGCACTTCCTGAAATTAAACAGGACACACCTGGTGAACACCTTCACGTTTACTTCAGAATTTGTTGCAATTGTTTTTATATTTTCTACAACATCCTTCATAAAAAATAATTGTCATTTTAATCAGAAGTAAATCTGGCTTATACAAGTAATTAATTTCTTATATATTGTAACAAAGACAATTTCACAATTCCCACTTCTGACATCAGGGTGACAAAATGGAAAAATTCAGTCTAATTACTTTTTTTTTTCACCTTATTTTTGTCCAAAGCTTTTGTACAAACACACGGTTCTCTTTTATTCATGTATAGTATTCAGTCTTTTGTGATATTACAACTCGCAACTGTTTTTTCTTGTATTCCTGACTCACTTCTTTCTGTCTTTCTTCCCTTTCTCTGTCTCTCAAACAGCTGTTGTTGACAATACACTCATTAACTACTTCGCCTTCTTCAACCATGATGCACCGGTTCTCTCACGTACACATGCAGCTGACCCACACACTAAAACTAAAAGTTGAACTGATTCGCTCTCACTGCCTCGCCTCCTTTATATGGTAAGGATGATGTAACATAGTCCTTTCTCAAACTTCTATGAATACACCAGCCGCTGTACACTTCTTGAATTATCTAGAAAACCTACCTTTTGTTTTGCCACTCTGATTCATGTCATGTGTTCACAACAGTTATGTGAGGCAGCCTGGCCTTGAGTGCTTTTGATACTTGCATCACCATTGGAGTGGGACAGCCCAGTCACGCCATCCTTTGTTGCGTCCTACAGCCGGTGTCACAATATTAATAACGAATGCTTCACATATTTTTTTAAAAATAAAATTCAAATGCAAAATAATGTTTTGAAATTATTCAGTTGCAGCGTTAACTGCAAAGCAGAAGCAGCTGAGGATATAATTAAGTAATAGTCAAGTTCTACATTTGAATTTGAATTTAAAAGGACAAGTGAGGTGTTTGTCATTGATATATAAGAAATTTATACACTTGTGGTTTGCTTCGCTGTTACTGGCTTCAATTTCTTGCGTTACATTTGGCTGATATTCTTATTGTCACAACAACCCATCCATATGAAAGCCAATTTTATTAAATTCTTCATGTTTACTTGGAATTTGTAATTGTGTTTATATTTTCTACATTATTTGTTATTAAGAATGTTGAGTGCAATTATTATTTATGCCAACAAACTTACTGTTGGTGTTTTTAAACACACAAGCCTGGTAAGTAGAGGGTCTGTGGTTCAAATCCCAGCTGTGGCATTGAATTTTTCAGTTCCAATTCTATCTCTCAGTTGAGTGCAGTTTTATTCAAAAATAAATCTGACTTATACTCCTGTGACACTTTCAATCTTTCAAACATTACTCTTGGACACTAGTTGTCTCGAGCATAAATGTTGGAAAATATGAACCACACTGAAAAATATGAATTATATTTCCAAAAGCACTGCAATATGATAGAAATTGGTTATTTCTTCTCAGTTGGTAACAGCAGTGTTTTTATTGTTATTTTTACTCATATTGGGGTCTTTGCCTTCACAAAAACTCATACTGCAGGTTCTTTAATGCAGGTTCTAACTTGAAACAGACTCACATTCACTCCCACATGCATACTTCACACTCTGCAGAGGGTAGGGAAGGATTCTAATTAAAGAAAAATTATTTGTCTCAAGTGGGAATCAAACCTGAGGCCTCTGGGTTGAGGAGCCAGAATGGTGACCACTAGACCACAAAGCCGTTCTAAACCCAGAGTTAGTGCCTTGCATTATGGCTGATTTCTGTACATTGGGAGGGAGGCCACACTAGACTTGAGATCTTTAGAACTATAATTATTATTATTGCTGATGGATTGTGTGCAACTGTGATAATATTAATTTGGCAGAATGATGTATGATTTCCGAGTTGCAAACCAACGATTATCACTATAAAACTTGCATGAAAGGAGGTGGCTTTCTTGCAGCATCAGCTGATCTAATAGTTCTAATCACATAATTATTGCTTTAATAATGAACATTTTTGCCCCTGCTTTTACTTATCTCTATAAATATTTCATATTATGTTGATGTTTTTATCATTTGTTTAGAACATGTTGGAAACTATTAAAAAAGTGAAAGTCTGTGTTTATGGGTTGAAATTTTATTAACGTGTATTTTAATTGGTTACACTGTTAGAAAATTGTTATAAGTATAGTCTGCTAATACAATTTAAATTATCTGCCTCCTCTGAGTGGGGTCAAAAAAGTGTTTGTTAAGAACTGGTTCAAGTAATTTCCAACTTAAGCATGCCCTAAAATTTTCGGAGTTCAGCACCTTTGATAGCACAAGATTTGGAAGTGATAACATACAATAATAATATGCATTATTGCTTTTAATAAAACATTTTGACATTTCATGCTCAAGTTTCCAATTTAACAAATGGTTGAAAATTAAAAAGTTAGCAAGGTGTAATTAAGCAATGTAATAAAACTCGAAACAATAGTTTTCTTTGCTGCATAAGTTAGCTATAAGCATTACATAATTACATATAAATGTAGCAGCTTTTTAACCTTTATTTACAAATATTCTGGACATAATTGTAATAATGAATAATTAATAGTTAAGCAATAACTAGTAATGGCTTTCACTAATGTTTATTTTGGATTAGGGAGCAAGGGTCAAATGTTTTATTTTCCAGGAGATATAGAGATTGACCACCTCCGCAAGCGCCTTGAAGAAACTGAAGCTGCCATGGAGAGAATTGTAGCTCAGATGGGCTCAGTCCCACTCAAGTTACATTCTTCTTCAGGCACAGATTTGATTGGTGCCAAGGTTAGGGTTTCGTCCTCGCTCAAAGCTTGGAGACACTTCTGCATGGCATTGTTCCAGTTCACTTAATTGTCAGTTTGATTTTATAAACCAATACCAACTGCTATAGTCAGAAAGAAACTTCTGCTATTAAGAATTGTATTTAAAGGCATGATTATTATGTTGATGTCCAGTTTCACTTTTGGAATTTTTATTAGTGAAATTACTTAAAATAGAGAGGCATTTCTTCAGTCCATTTTATGTGCAAGCTCATTAGTAAGTCTATGCTTTAGCTAGACATCCCAAATTTTTTAAATAAAAAAAAGAAACACTATTTTTATATAAAAGACTTTCAGAAAATCGAATTACATAATCATACAGGTACTTTTGACAATTTAAGATTACTTATAAAGTGTGAAATATGTTATGCAAGAAAAATTATTCATTTTAATAAAGCTTTTAAGGATACATGTCATAAAATTAAAAAGAGGTAAATTACAATATTATTACACAGTCACAACTGACCCATTTGTTGTTTTCATAAAATAATGTATCATTCTAAACTAAATTGATACAACTGGATGAATTCAAGGATTTGTGATCTAATAACTAAACCAGGTGAATTGCAGTAACTTTATTTATACCCTTGTGAGATCAGTATGCATATACATCTGTAGATAGAACACTTAAATCAGCATTGTCCAGTTAATTATAAATTTCTTTTGAATAAGTCATTTTAAAATGTCAACCACATATATTTTGTGCACAGACGAATTTAATAAAATGTCTCATTTAGCTGTGCCACGGTGTGGGAGGAGTATGTGTGTTTGACATTCAAGAGGTCTGAATTTCAAGTCTTAATATCTGTATAAGGTGCGATCTCCCCCTTTTAATTCTTTTATTTTTAATTTGTTTTTAATTTTATTTTTTTATTATGTTAATTCTAAGCTCCGTGGATCCCATGCTCACTGAACATTTCATCCATTTATTCATTGTCAGATACAACCTAACTGGTTAAAAGTTGTTAAACACACAAATGAAAAAGAAAGAGTAGCATGCATCCCCAAGTAAAAGGGGTGCCACTGTAGACACATGAAGTGCAGTGAATCTATTACAGTCTTATTTTTAAAAGAAGACACATGACAGCCATCAGTTTCTCCACGTGGAGAGCTGCAGTGTTTTCAAGAAGCAGATAGCAAGTTATACATATCCCTCCTCTTTAACCCTCAGTACTCGAAACATCTAAAAAGTGCCCGAATTTATCTCGCCCTAACAAAAATATTCAGATATGTTCTCTATTAGCGTATTTTCAGAGCAAAAGTAATTTTCTCTCAATACAAATTCACTGCATGTTTGTGTCTTCACAGTCGTGATTCTAAGTACCTAATTTACAGTTGAATCTCTCTCTCAAGATTATAATATGGCCTCTTGCAGTACTTTCAAATGTATTGTCAGTCCTGCCCTTTGACATGGTATGGCCAGCATTGATCCAAGTTTCCTCCAACCACAGTATTTCCTTCAAGTTTCTGTTTTGCCTTTTTCTTAGCTCTACAATATCTGACATTTCTAATATCAGTTTTCTGTTATTTATTTATTTTTTGGTGAACTTAAGTCCCAGATCATGAGGATTTTGTTCAAAGAGTTAAGGCTTCCTTCAAAAAGCTCTGCTTCTTTAAGAGAACAAAGAAGCTTATGTATAGTAGGATGCTCGTTTCATGTGTAATAGTCATAGATGTGCCTTCTTATGGCATCTAATTGAAAACTGTCTGGTAGGATAACTGGAGATGCTCTTGGTCTCTTTCCCAGGAGTTGTAATTTGCAATGGACCTGATTGTAGCTGCTTTTCTTTAGAGATTCTAGAAACAGTCACATCCATATTGTTTGAAAGGAATAAGAGGCTCATTGTGAAGGAGCATATCCCCCTCTTCCTGTTTGAAGAATTCCCTAAGAGAAGGGACAAATTCTTTAGTTTGGCTGTGCAATGTAACATTCCGACTGAAAGTTGATCTTTGTTTTGGGCAGTGAATCTACCTAAAGGTCTAAAGGTCTAAATCTACCTGCACCAACTCTTACTTCCATACTATGTATTTTAATATGAGTTTTAACGAAGTAGGCTAACAACATACATCTCAACTAAACGCCCAAGTAAGATTGGTTTCTTGCAAACAAATGGCATTAACTGACCTGAGGAGTACATGATTTATCAGCATAACTAATGTGGCAACCTTTGTTTATATTTCCATATCAATGGCCTTGAGCAGCACCGTTGCCTAGCAGTTTGAGCATTCACCTACCATCTAGGCAGCCCAGGTTCGATCCCAGGGACCCGCCTGTGGTATTCGTGGTGGATGAAGCAGTGTCAGGGTTGGTGTTCTCCGGTTTTCTCCGCCACTCATTCCACTAATTGCTCCATTATCACCTTTCCAATTATCAATTTTGCCTGCATTTCATATCATCTGTTCCTCAGTGTCATACTTGGTGCTTGGCTAACCACCCTCTATCAGGTCTTCTCTCTGTCCGGTCCATAGGTTCCTGTGCTCCCCGACAGGCGTCTGACTCTAGGCATTGTAAATCCTATGGGGTGTAAGTCCTACATAAGGGGAGGGTCAATGGCCTTCCTCTCTTACCCTTTACCCCCTTGCTAGACATCTGTCACGTATCTTCTTTTAAAAATCAAACTGTGACAGCGATGCTGACAATGCACCCACTCTTTCAACAAGAAGCAGAATTTTAGCATCCTTGTTGAACTCAGTGTGAATCCAGGACAAATATCCAAAAACTAAGATTGTATTGGGTAAATTTAGATATCTACATAGGCATATTTTCTAGGGATCTTAGCCCCAGGTTTTGCATTTGACTTCACAGCTGAATCCTCAGTAATTCAACAGTTTACCCACTTCCTGCTTGCCCTTGTGTATGGAATTTATTTGGGTTATGGGCCACAAGGAAGCGGTGCACATTGTCCAAAGTAGCAGCAGTAGGATGAGACAGGTAGCATCTCTACTCACGAAGTAATAGTTTTAGCATTAAGTTAACATTGAAAATTGATAACAACAATGACCAACAACCTGTGTTATATAAGGTGTGAAAATGGCCTCCCTCAACAGTAATGCTGATAGGGTAACCAAGATTGTTAAGGCATGAATTCATGAATACCAGGTCTGCAGCTCAGATCCCACCACAATCATCTTTGTTCCCTGACTGAAGCTTTTTCAAGATTTTCCTCAGTACTCATAGTTGGCAAATATCAGAGAGATAGCCAGGAACATTTCCTTCCTAATTATCATTTCATATATTACTAACATCCCTGCCTGCAGTGTTGTATGCAGTAAGAATGGGCCCTAAACATTTCCAAAAAAAAAAAAAAAAAAAACATCAACAGTACTACATTCCATGGAATTCCTGTGAACATAAGCTGTTTCTGGCAATTTCTCCTAGATCATCTATTGTAAACAGATTATTCTTGCACATTTTGTTTTTTAGGTTTTCCCATAAAGATCACAGTATGTCAAATTGGAGCTACAACAGTAATCATAATTCTGTCCTCAAAAATACCTTCAATCAATATTAATAACAAGCTGCATGATAAGTGACAGTGTCATGCTCGAAGAATACTTGGTGGTATTCAGTGTCCATTAACTATTCAAGAAGTGGTTTGTGTGTCATTTTAGTGTTTAACTATTGATATTTAAAAAGGATTTGGCTCTATTATTTTTGCTGTCAGACTACACCACATACCATGTATTACAGGATGAAATACATATTCAGGCTTTGAATACAAAATATTTTCTGCTGTTCATTTAAACTTTTCACATTTGAATTTTTTCACTACAAAATGTTAAGTGGTTGTTCTCTTTCTTACGAACTCATAGAGAAACAGTAATGCAGTAGTTAGCATATTGTAATTATTATGTGCTTTTTAAGCAGACTTAGCTTTCAAATGGTGTATCAGTAATAGTCCTCAATTTTGGTAAATATGAGTAACATAAAATGAAGTTACTAATATTGTGTGAATCATTCATAAAATAACTATGATAATAAATTATGGGAAGAGAATGTCACACATAAGATATTTTCGATGTAGTTTTAAATAAATTTCCAAATGAAACTATAACATCAATATGGCAGTCATTCCTTGCCATTGAAACCTAAACAAAACTATTATAAATATCAGTCAGGATATAGAATGCTGAGTTACTTAGGCATTTGTAAACAGCTTATAGTTTACTCTAGATAATCTGAATTAATTTTAGACAAAATTATTCTTAAGAAATTAGGGAAGCTTGGGTAATACATGTATACATATTATTTATTTATGCCAACAAACTTACTGTTGGTGTTTTTAAACACACAAGTCGTGTGTGGGCAAAGTTTGAGAGGTAGAACTGGAACTTAAAAATTCAATGCCACAACTGGGATTTGAACCACAGACCTTCCACTTACCAGGCGGCTGCTCCAACCATTGAGCTATTGTGACAAACTGCCAGAATGGCATTAAATTCTCAAACCAGTTTGTCACAATAGCTCAATGGTTGGAGCAGCCGCCTGATAAGCGGAAGGTCTGTGGTTCAAATCCCAGTTGTGGCATTGAATTTTTAAGTTGCAGTTCTACCTCTCAAACTTGTATACATATTTTGTAAAACATATTTGAACTGTCATTATTATTTATTTATGCCAAGAAACTTACTGTTGGTGTTTTTAAACACACAAGCTGTGTGTGGGCAATGTTTGAGAGGTGGAATTCTACTCTCAAATATTTGAACTGTTTTGATAAGTTATAAGGCAGTTAAACCAGTGCTAGATCACAAAGAATAACTTCTTAGCTTGACTGGTATTTAAATTTAACAATTGCAAGTAGAAAAGCAGTGTGGTGTTGGTTTATGTCCTTTGTCATCCAGGCTTGTTGTAGATATCATCTGGGGAGCTCATCATTTTAGATTAAGACAGATGTACAGCCCTCTAAATTAGATACTTTCTTTTTGGCCTTAAACTAATGCTTTTGTCATGATGCAGTCACATCATCACCCTATCTCTTTGTCCTACTTTTCTCCTAGTTGTGACAGCAATCTCAGGCTTGTTAGCTGAAGTGGATCTTCAGAGAGAGATTCTAGCAAAGCGCGCTGAGGAACAAAAGAGTACAGAATCTGAGACAAAGGTACCGTGCACAAAACACAATGAAATCAGTGTTTTTGCATGGCAAAATGCATCAAATAGCTTCATCACACAGTTAACACAGTATTGTCAAAGCAAATAATAATGATCAGTTTTATAATTTTAAATTAGACATTAAGAAAAAATTGGTTGAGCTCCTGTGGTTTTCTTTACGTTAGAGTTCTAACATTTGCATTACAATATAACAGCTTGTGCTGCTGATTGTTACTTTTTCTAGAATTAGTAATTATGTTCAGTTGCATAAGATATTCCTTAACCTCACTAAACATACATTCCAGTGTTCATTTTATCATGTTCTTATAATGTGAATTACTCAATAATTGTGTGTTGTTAAGCCCTAAATTTTCAATTTCTGCTACTTTTCTTGTGCATTGAGCTATGATTTTCATTCAATTTCATTCAATATTAGCTTGTTGAAAACTTTATGAACATAAATGTTCTATTCATAGCCAAAGTTCATTCTTATGTCACCATAATACATAATTAATGCATTGGTTATGTAGGATATTCCTTGGGGTAAACAGCTGATATGCATTCTTTAAATTAATGTGAATCAAATAACGTGCGTTTTCTCTTTACTGGGTGTTTCAAAATGAATATAGGGGCTTTAAGGTCTTGTAGTATGTATTACATCTAACCTATAATTATAAATCATACATCAAATGAAAGAGCAACTCAAACAGATTTGTTGGGTACACCTGTGTGCATGCGCATGCACTGTTTCCTCTGCCATGTGTTAGAAAGCACTACTAAACAAAAGATTTTTTGTGTTTTGAGGTTTGCAAGGACTAAATTGGTAGTTACAGTGCAACGTGCATTCTTTATTAAGTTCCATTGTAATTCTGCAGGTGATAACTTGTGTAGAGATTATGTTAAATGCCTGGGTATATACTATGACAGAAAATTATCTTGGGAATATCATCTTAAAAATATAACAGAAAAAGTAAACAAAAGAAGCAATATATTAAAGAGATTAACAGGAACAAAATGGGGTTGCTCTAGGGAAGTACTAAATAACACCTACAAGGCATACATTAAACCTATTCTACTATATGTTAGCGAAAATCTGATTACATCCAATAAAAAATCCTTAATAAATTAGAAACAATTCAAAATAGCTCTTAAGATTGATAACAGGTGGCATTAAATCTGCTACCATAACGGTGATGCAGATGCTTATTGAAAACCCTCCAATAATCCGTCAGATTAATAAACAAGCTTTAACTCAATATGAAAAATGAATAAGACTACCTCAAGACAATTATTGGCAAAAAATATCAAAAGAGAGTGAGAGAAACCTTAAAACTCAACAGGGCTTCATACAGAAAGCTTATAAATTACAAGAACACCATAATCCAAATCTGAAGCCTGAGAGACTCCTCATACTCCTCTAGATAATATACATATTAACTATAACTTAAACTTGATGGAACAAATCCCTCCGATTTAAAACAAATTTCTCTGGAAACAATCCACAGTTTATATCCCAAATTGGCATCACTCAGTACACCATTAGCTAAACAACCTTGTACTCAACCACTGGATTGCCGCAAGGGGCTGGATGACAGAGCTTGTTCTGCATGGCCTCCATGTTCACCCAATCTGATGCTATGCTTCTTTTACCTTTGGGGTTCATAAAGGATCATGTCTATGTGCCTGCACTACCAGCTGACCTACCCGATTTAAGAAACAGGGTTCAAGCAGTTGTTACAGCAATTACTCCAGATACACTGATCAAGGTTTGGGAAAAATTTGGCTATTGACTGGATGTGTGATGAATGATGCTCACATTGAACACTTGCAGGAAAAACTGTCGAGTTGCTCTTACCTCTCTATTCATTTTTAAACACCCTGTATTTTAATGTTATAAACAGGGAAAATATTAATGTACATGTGTGAGTATATCTAGGGTAACCTCAAAAACCACTCAACTGATTTTAATAATTCTTCACCATTGAAAAACTCAATTCTTTCTGACAGATATGGGGCCATATAACACCATCTAATTCCATTTCATAAATTTTTAAAAGAATAAAAAGCATTTAGAAAACCCTTGTACTTGAATATGATTACAAACAAGTACACTGTGGCGTATCACAAGGCGCAGTGCTAAGCACAACACTTTTTAATATATTTATTAACGATCTGCCACAACAAATACAAGAATCAGGTGTGAAGTGTGCACTATTTGCTGATGACTTAGTAATGTGGACTTCAAAACCAAAAAGCAAAAGTACAGAACTAGAAAAAACCATGCAACAATCCTTAACCAAATGACAAAGGTGGACCAAAGAAAATTTAATGACTGTTAATACAACAAAATCAAACTACCAAATCTTTTCACTAAGAAAAAAACCACTAAAAATAAAACTAAATTTTGAGGGTCAACAATTACCAGAAACAAAGGAAGCAAAGTATTTAGGAGTTACATTTGATACTAAACTTACATGGACCAAACAAATAGAAAATGTAATACAAAGAGCAGAGAGGCGCCTTTCACTGTTAAAACGTCTAACAGGAATGAAGTGGGGATGTTCCAGAGCAACTCTTAACACAACATATAATGTATATATAAAGCCATTATTTACTTACTGCAGCGAAGTTCTTGTAACAGCAAACACAAAAAAGATTCAAATCTTTCAAAACCAAAGTCTGAGATTAATTACAGGTGCTATCAAAACCACACCAATAGCAGCTATGGAAATTCTAACCAACCAATGCCCCATTGAATATGAAATAGAAAAAGCGGCTCTTATTCAACACGAAAAGTTGATCAGACTCCCATTCAATACATGGCACAAGAGAAATTTTACACATACACTAAAGACTCAGGAGAGCTTTCTTTCCAAAATTCAAGACATCAAGAAGAATGTATACCTTCCTAATTCAAAGGAGAACTTCATATCTAAAGTCAATCCGACACAAACATTAGATATCACATATTATTTACACCTGACAGAAGAAGTTAAGAAAAGTGATACTCCAACTAGTGTTCTAAAATTATTGGCATTAGAGACAATCCATACTAGATTTCCAGAACACGAATGGCTCCATATTTATACTGATGGATCACTAATATCAAACCAAGATGGAGCAGGTGCTGGAGTCACATGTCACCTCTTTTCCTATTACAAATCTTTAAGCTATGGAACTACAAACTTTGATGGAGAAATTGAAGCAATTCGAATGGCCCTACAAAATCTTTTGTACAGAATTTCAAATTTTCAGCAAGCAGTTATTCTCTCAGATTCCAGGGCAGCAATTATTGCAATTACTTCCAAGTTGTCACCAAAAAACCAAACAATTATAGAATGTTGGAAAATCCTTACCCATCTAACAGCACTTCAAAAACACCTAGTTTTCCAATGGATACCAGCTCACTATGGACTGAGTGGTAATGAGAAAGCTGATTTTCTTGCAAAAAAGGGTACCGGCAATGTGCAGAAATCAATAGTTAATCTACCATTTTATGCAGCTAAAAGATTAGTCAACTCTGAATTCAAAAAAATTATTGAAAAATATTACTATGAAAAATCAAAGAATAAAAGATGGGAACTACCAAACATTCAAACAGTAATTCCTGAGTATCCTCGAAAAACAGCAGTTGCAACCTTCAGGTTGATTACAGGACATGATTGTCTGGCAAAACATTTAAACAGAATTGGGATATATTCTTCACCACTCTGTCCTCTATGCGATCTGCAAGAGGAAATGGATCGAGACCACCTTCAAATATGCCCGGCCACTTCTAATGCCCCATCCATCAGTGAAAAATATTGGAGAGCAAGAGGATTAATGACTTCATTGTCAGAAATCCAGCATTAGCTAACAACAACATAAAAGTACATGCTTGCAAGGAAGACTTTTAGTTGATAATGTCATGGAACAGAAAATAGTTGTACCCCACAGAATATGCATCTAAAATAAGACAAAAGACATGGATATTTCATTCCAAGCATCATGTATGTGCATAGATAGTCGCAATTTAGCAATTAAGACACAGCAAAACAAAAGATAATGGATAATGTTTCATATTTACCAACACACTACAAATGGATTTTTGTGCACTTGTAACGCTACATGGCACTGTTTTATTGTGCAATATTAAGAATACACCTTTAGGGACAATAATTGACCCACACAATATGTTATTTATTTGTGTAAATGTCCATAAACTGCACTTAATTGAGGCAAGGAGCACAAACTTGAGTAATCAAATTAAAAGATGGCAACACGCTTCACCCAAGGCATCACTTGAGCATTTTTCTCCTGCTCATCCGTACCCTCTCCAGTCGAGCTGTTGCTGACATTTGCACTTGAAATATAAGCACATGGTGTTGCGAGTTCCCCCATTCACACTATTTCCTGCATATGTTGCTAACATAGTTCCTGCTTTTCATACATGGGCAATATTAATGTCTCTGGTTCCCCTACCTCACTTTTGCTCATACTATGTGCCTTCTGTGTATAGCGTCTACTATCTGACAAGGTTCAAAAAAAGGTTATTTGCATGTTTTTTAGTCCCAGGAGGCAATATCATGATCTTAAAACAATAATAATGTGCTGACATTTTTTATTAAGGTACCCAACATTCCCTAACACAAGTATTTGTAACGAAAATTGCATTTTGGTATATATGAAATACTATCCAGGATAATCTGTTTATAATGCTACAATACATATGCTTGCGATACCAATGCCAAACTATTTTAATAGTCCTCATGTAAGAAAATTTTGCTTTATTTCTTTGTACTTATGGTGTAATCACCTTTTTTAGCAGGATATGAATAATAATTATTCAAAGAGAGAAGATTGCAACACTGGAAGTAAAAGAACCAATGTTTTTTAATCAACTGAGAAGATCCTTTTTTCTTGATGGTTGCAGACCATGTATTTTCCAAGGAGGTTAACTTGGTGGTCTGGGAGTGCAGAACCTACATTTTCCCAATTTTGTCTCTATTTCGTTGTGTATCTTAAGGGTTTCTGTAAAAACTGTAATTTTTATAACTATGGGACCAAAGAGAAGGCACAAAGATTTAAAATTTCAGCTACTGTAATTATTAGGGCTCGGAAGTTCATGCCCTAAAAAACACTGAAATATGCATGCATATATGCTCTTAAAAACTTGAAAATATGCCAAGAAATATGCACTATTAATTAAAACGATTGATTTCCCTTTGCACTAGACAAGACGCCTTAGTATAAATAATAAATATATTTACCGTATTCCTTAGACATTGAAGCAGAAGTGGTCCGGCTGCTAGTATTAACTGCTAAATTGCAGTTCACAGCAAACACTTTGCAAAAATGTTCAACTGTAAAACATCATATGTTGTCTCGCAAAACACGTTTGTAACATGAAAAACTTCTCTCCACGTCATAAGATGTTATCGGGGCATATTTGAATGATGTTAACTGCTTTACAGAGAGAGTCAAGTCTCTTGGTGTGACAGAAGGTTTTCTTTCGAGGATGTCTTGAATATCGCACATCTGGTTATAACCAGAATTTTTTGAAATTACATAATTCACTTTTTGTCCTGTGCTACCAGGAACCAAACTTAGGTCACATATTGTTTTTTCAAAGACAGTAAGTGATTCATGCAAAGGAGATCCTACAGCTTCCAATGCCGTTGTGGCTGTTGGTAAGAAAGAAAAATGGGCAGATATGAAAAAACTAAGATCCTCTTTCAACCCAGTATCTCAGAGAGAGTATTTTGCACAGTTTCCATTGATGAAGCATCTTTCGAGTCCAATGAATTAACAACCTCTTCGACTATTTCTATGTGCTCAGTATAATATAAAACTGCATCGACCCATGTTCCCCATGGAGTTAACACTGGTGCAGGTGGAAGTCGGATATTAGGTGCTGTTGATCTAAACAACTTAACTCTTTTAGGAGATTTAATAAAAATTTTCTTGGTACTGGACACAAATCTATCTACCAGCGGGAAAGAATCACATATTGTCTCAGAAATGCGATGAAGAGCGTGTGCCAAACAAGTTATATGAATTAAGTTAGGAAAAATACCTTTCAGAGTTTGTCCTGATTTTAGCATATAAGGACCTGCATCTGTAACAAATAAAAGTAACCAGTCGTATTTCATTCCACATGCCCATAGTAATTTCAAAGTGTCCATCACAAACTGGGTCACAGTTACATTGTTAGTGGCCGACAATTCGCACACATTAAGAAGATAAGGTGTAGTCTTTAGTTCATTATTTAAAGCACCCACGATTATATTAGCAATAGAACGGCGCTCAGAATCAGGGGTTTCATCAACAGACAACCACACAAACTGATTCACTAATTCATTTTTGTATATTTGACAATACGTTATTGTAACAATGTCCTACATAAGTCTTACGCAGTGTACTTTCTTCAGGCACGTGTTGTCAAGTGTACTTGGCAAGAAAGTTTTTAAATGTCGGATTATTAATTTTTAACAAGGGAATATCAGCAGCTAAAAATGCTTGACAGAAGTCATATAATTCAGCAATCCTACTTCCTAAACACTCTACTAGCTGTTTTTTGAACACGTTCTTTGTTTGCGAGTTTTCTGATTAAATTCTCCTTATGTTTTGCTGTGTTTATGTGCCAACCTATTTGAAATCTTTTCTCACTCCCTACATTTTTCTCACACGCTCCACAAAACAGTGCCCTATTATCTGTAGATATTAAATCACCCGAAAACTCGTTCTGTAAATTAATTAATCTAGCACTCGAAGTTGGTTTTATTTTCGGCATTTGAAGAGCTTTTTAACATTTTGTACACCTAATTTAATTTGGTGGGAACCAGTTCACAACACTGTTACGTTTGAAGACCACTACACAACTACTGATGGGCAGGCAAGCGTTGCTATAATTGTACTGCTCAAAACGTTGGCCTGCACTTTATCTTTGCTACTATAAACCTCTCAGATAACGCACTGATTAGTTTCTATGAACATACATATAATGAAAGGATGAAACAGGGGATTCACTGCATGACAACATGACTCAGCCTTAGTTCTCGCCACCTCGCTAGTTGCATCATAATGTGTAATACTACAAATGTAAAAAAATATTATACAGATGGAAAATATAATAAAAAACCATAAAAATAATTAAAATATGCAATATAGGGGCTATAATATTGAAATCTTTGTGAGTTGTGTCATCATGTGCAATATTACCAATATGAAAAATATTATCCAGATGGAAAACAATAATAAAAAACCATAGAAATCATTAAAATATGCAATATAGGGGCTATAATACTGAAATAATATGCATTTATCAAAAATCAAGAAAATATGCAGTTATATGCACTATAAAATCATGTCCAAATAACTGAAAATTCCATAATTTGTGCACATAATGTAAAATCATACATTTTTACCCCCTATGAAAAAACATGCAAATGCATGAACTTCCTAGCCCTAGTAATTATCTAACAAGTTTCTCGACCATTGTGATCAATGATTCTTTCACAGCCAAAAGGTACTTTTAGGCAGAATTTCCAGAACTTGGAAGAACAGTGGTGGGGATTAAGGAAGTCAGATGTTTCACCAATGATTTACAGCCTTTTACATGAATAGTAGGTGATTTTCATCCATTATTAGGAATAGCCAGTCTGTACAAAATTACATTTGTAAAGGGAATGATTCTCCATAAAAAAGATAGATTATTGTACAATCCATATCCACATTTAAACTCTGTGTAGAAATTCACTAAATTTGTTTGATTTTTCCATAACTTGCAGTAGTTTAGTCCACATTTTTTATTTTATCTCATTAAAATTACTCCTCCTGTCATATCTTCTGTTATTCTCAAATAAAAGTGAAGGTACACTCTTTGTTTTCTTTTCTACAACAGATATTTGTACGGTTACAATTAGAAAGTAAATGGTTAACATGTGCATACTGTAGATGAACAAGGAGAGAATTACATTTACACAATGCTGACAAATACATACACAGACACAGATTCACAAACCAACAAAGGCTCAACCAATAGTTTTTTACTGTCTGATTTGCACCCTTTGAGGTTATATAACAATTGTTTAACCCAAGCATCTGCCAATTAAATGCTGAATTTTTGCACAAATAACTGAATATGATCTGTCATTAATATTTATTTGATGCTTTGGCATCTGTACTAAAATGCTAAACATTGCATCTTATACTATGTCATTTTTATTCACTTTGAGGAACTAACACAGGTGCCATAATAATTCACTCATTATGAAATTGACGTAACTAATATGCCCTTGCATTTGGTGACGTTTCCAATATTTTGAAAAACTTATGCTGTATAGTAAGCAAGATTTAATATTTTTCAGTTTTCTTTTAAACAGAATTTACATTTTTACTAAAATAGTCCAGGGTATTTTGAGAAACGGACTAGAAACTTTTACATTTTGAGTAGGAAATGATCACATATGCTGCTCCATTCCCCTGGCCTTAACCTGTGACTCTAAAGCTGCAGGAATAGTTCCTTTGTAGATGAAACCAAATTAAGACTATACCTGGCATGCACTCCTAATGCTTTAGCAGCCATTCTGCATGAGCAATTTACTGAAGATAATAAAAAGGAAACTTATCTGATTAGTACTCATCCTGCTTGAATCCATGCTCCCATTGTGGTGTTAGTATATCATAAAAGTAGCTTTTGAAGTGTTAATGCCATGGTAGCTGCAAAATCCAAAACAGTGTTGAAACTGGAAACATATTTAACAGTGATTTATTTAGATGCAGACAGTAATGGCTTACATTTTTAATGTTGCTCTTAATTCTCTAATTGTTTGTTGTGTTTTATATTTATCCAGTGATGTCACATTACATTTTCAACATTGTATGACCCATTTTGGGTACCTAATTCTATTATAGTTTTCATAGTAAAACTAAAAATTATTATAGCTATACTATTAAAATAAAAAGATCAGTGCATACTGTAAAAACGTGTATGTCCTCCCCCCCTTTATCTATTAGCAATTTCCATTCCTCTCAGTTTTCTTATATTGTGACATGCCAGAAATTGGTCTATCAATGATGCAAAAATAAAGCATGTTGCTTTAACATTTTCATTGTTAGCACATTGTAGCTATTTTCTTCAGTAAAAATGTTCTGAAAAGCACAGTAGAAAGAATTACATGCAGTAAGGAACTTATCCTATTTTGTGACTCAAGTTTTGAGTGTGCATGTGCAGCAGGAGTGGCACTATAATATTAATGGAGATTATCTATTACGTGGGTGGCACCGTGGTTGAGTAATTAGACCATTTGCCTATCACCAAGGCAGCCTGGGTTCAATCCCAGGGACACATATGTGGTATTTGTGGTGGGCAAAGTAGCATCTGGCCATGTTTTCTCCAAGTTCTCTGGTTTCCCCCACCACTGATTCCACCAATTGCTCCATCATCTTTACAATCATCCATTTTCCCTGCATATCATACCATCCTCTTCCTTACTCATATACCTGTTTTGGGCTGACCACCAGCCTCCAGGTCTTCATTTTGTCTGGCCCATAGATTCGTCTGCTCCCCTACAGGCATCTGACCCTAGGTGCAGGCTTGTAAACCCTTCAAACGGGCATAATCAGATGAAGTGTTTGCTACATGACTGTCTCCATAGTGCGGTGGTAGCATGCCAGCCTCTGGCATGGAGGACCCGGGTTTGATCCCTGGTACCAGCATGGAGATTCCCCACCCCTGGGAGGCCTGGCACAGGGTGTACTCAGTATTGTTCGGTCCCAATGCCTGTAGTGGGCAGAGGTGGGGATGCATCAGCCAGGCATTAAGCCTTAGCCAGCAGAGGGCTGTTGCGCTAGGGGTTATTATCTGTTACATTTTTGTTTACAATTCAATAATAATTTATGCTATAGGACAGGATATTATAGCAATAATACTGATTACTTTTGGCTTGAGATATTCAGAAAAACATGCATGTTCACTTCCACGAAGTATCTTAGTTGAAAATCAGGAATTATTGTTTATTGTGTTGACAACATTACATAATTCACTATTTTTAATTTTTGTTTTCCTTAAATTGTTCCCAACATAGTAGGGTGAGTATTTTGTTGTCACATTTAAGCTGTGGCCTAAGTAAGAATAATTATACTGTAAATTGAAATAAGGTTACATTTTGAACCAGTTTTGTTTACTATTGTGGCATATTTCATCCTCATTTTGCATATTTTGTCAGATTAATTTTTGTTCTGGCTTGTAGAAATAAGGTAACCTCAGGATTAAAATATAAATAACTGCTGCAGTTAAATTCTATTTAGTTTACTAATCATAGAATTAGAGCAAGAATATATTCAAAAGATGTTAATTTTACTAATAAAAAACTAACCTCACGGCACAACAGCCCTTTCTGGTCCAAGGCCTACCACCCAGTCACTGCATTCCCCACCTTTGCCCACCACAGTTGCCATTAGTGGTGTCCAGTGCTAAAGGTAGGATGTGGGCAGCACTCCAGTTCCTCCTGACCACTGCACAGCATAGATTATGACTACATGTTTTGTTTGCAACAAAAAGGAAACCTGATTAAAAACAAATTCATGAGCGCACGACATCAGAGGTATCAGTACAAGCTATCCTTACTGTATATGTTTTTATCTTACTGCACATGTCTTTTATACTGTGCTGGAAATTATATTGTCAAAAAGTAGAGAAAATTATCACATCAAATGAAACAAAATGTTTATTTCAGAAACGAATATCTCAAAAAGCAAGGAAAAGTCCTCAATGTTTAAAAGGAATGAAGATTTTAGTATTAAATATTCTTTGCAACTACATAACTCTCCTCAGAATAAGATAATAGTTTTTTAAATAAATAAATATATAGCCATATATATTTTTTCTGATAAAAGGTTTGAAAAAATTAACATAGTTGATTTAATGCAACAATGCTTAATTTTCATCTCTCTGTTTTGACCCTTATAGGTTTTGATACATTTTTATTGTAATAATTTTAAACACTGTTTACATGTTTTGTAGACATACTACAGCCAAAAATGGTTAAATGTAGACAATATGTCTGGGAAACATGCTGTGTGAAGTACATTTGACTCATAATAATTTACTGAGATTAACTGAAATTGCAGTTTTGTTTAATATATCAGCTTTTAGTTGTTTTGCTTGCTGCTGATTATAAATTAAACATTGTTCTATTAACTTTATAAACTTAAAGTAAGAAAAGTAGAAAGCATTTAATGTTAAAATATTTAATGAAATATATTTGAGACAAAAATGCTAAAAATGAATGAAAAATAGCCAACAAAATAACAAATTTTTGCGTGTTTACTTTCTGAGGTACGCAATTCAGAAACAACTAATTTTCATGAAAATGGTTTGTAAAGGTTTTCTGAAAAAATTATTCACTTATAGTAATATTACCTTTGGTTAATGAAAGTGAATATAATGGACTACATTGGTGCTAGTAATGTTGAATTATGTAGCAACATGAAATAGAAGGAACATAGGTGAAATTAGGCAGTTGAACCTCCTACCATTTTTGTTTTTCATTTTGGTAACATTATAGTAAAAGCTATTATTGATCATCCTATGAGTTTTCGTGCTTTAATTTGTTGAACAGATTCATGAATTATGTTTAAAAATAACTTTTATTACTGAGTAATAAAACATAGAACACTGGAGGGAAAATCAAAGAGGATGCATTGCTAATCTTTTTTGTCATCCATCATACAGAAAGAATTGTGCAAATGCTATGAAGAAATAGAGATAACTCATTTGAGGGAAAAATAATGAAGATGAAGCACACAGCACTAGAAAAAAGAATCTTTCATTCTTTCACTATTTGAAGATTATAATTGACTATATTAGCTTTGTGTAGATAGGAGACATTCTGTTTCTAGAGATTTTTAGAAGGTTAGCAAAGGATAATTTTGGTTTACAGGTGATTTTTCTGTTTAGATATTTATTAAGACAAACTATTGTCACTCAATTTTACATATAGTGCAATACAGAGAAATGCATTAAATCATAAATCAACTTGCAATGTTTTGCCTCTCTCCCAGGGCAGCATTTGTTACTATCACCTGGTATCATGGAGTGACACTGACAACCAATTATTTTAAAAGGTTTTGTTGCACTTTAATTAATGAAAGATGTCGAAATTTGCCACAATAGTCTAAATAGTCTATACATTATTGGCACTTCTGTAAAAACTATTCATCCCATACAATGAGAGCCTAATAACGAAAAAGCATTATTATTCTTTGAGACGTATTTTCATTTTTCAATATAATCTCCTTCAAAAGCAATACACTTATTTCAACAACACTCAAGCATCATTATCCCTTGCAAAATAGGCATCTACAGCCTTAATTGTCCCCTGGTTCAAAGAAAAATGCGGTCCAGCAAGGAAATCCTTGAACTTCGAGAAGTTATATAAGTGGGATGGAGTCAGATGTGGAGAATAAGGCAGATGCTCCAACAGTTCATAGTGCAAATCCTTCAGTTTTGACACTATCAGTGCACTTTTGTGGGCATTTGTGTAATCCTGGTAAAACTTGACTTTTTTCTCTTCAAGCCAGGCCTTTGGAATTGACTGTACCTTCCTTGGTGCTGAACAACTGCCTTTTATCCGCTGTTGCTCTTTGGCTTCTGATGTATGATAATGAATCAAAGTTTCCTCCTTGCAAGTCAGTTTTGTTTCTGTTCAGTCTTTAAACACTGCTCAGAGGTTCTCATATTCATTCTCTTTTGATCTGCTTAAGCAAACATGGCACCCATCTCATGCGATTCTTTCTCATTCTTAAATATTGATGCAAGAGCATGTGCTCTTTAGACATAACTATAGTCTAGAATTTCACGCACCTTGACTCACCCGACCATCCAGCATCATATCATATACACTTTTCAACCATTTCCAATGTTCAGTATGTTTTCGGCATGCTTCGCATGGATTGTCTTCTAGGCTAATGCGTCCATGTTTAAACATTTTCACTGTCGAAAATTAAGCCAAAGTTCCACCTTACTTTTGAATGAACTTCACACAAGTTTCATTCATTGTCAAACCTTCTTTTACAAAGAATTCAATAACTGCACGTTACTCAATTTTATCTGTATCAACAAATATAGATATCTGTTCAATATCTTGCTTCAGATAGCTGTAGGCAACAAGCAACAATATAGGAAGGACTGAAGTTTTTCAAAGATGTTTAAAGCAGATCTACCCACTTGATGGAAAAACGTTGCTCTAATAGGAGTGCAATTTTCCAGCCATCATCATTTCTCTTTGAATTTCTGTTCATGTATAATCTCTCTCATTATGTCCCTGTAATTGAAATAGAAAAAGTGTTAATTAGTTTACGTTTAATATATGCATAAAGTTGAAAGTACTACTGAATCATTTACAATAAACTGATTATTTGACAGAGTTATAGTGTTGAAGATGGTTAATCTTAATTTTAATTTTTGTGAACCCTCATTGATTGTTCCTCCAGTGGCTTATATTATGTATAACTTTAGGATTTACAAATACAAGGTTTTCAGCCTGTTTAGGTTTTAGTATGTCTTCTGAAACTCATGGGAGGGATGAAGTGATAACCCAAAGCAACAAAATGTTACAAGAAAATAATGAGAAATGGTAGCCCATTGTGTATAGTATTAGATGAATGAAGAGACAGGTAAATCAACTACAGAAGTATTTGCGCTTTACACTTAGAAAATTTTGCTTGGCGAACATGATTTAAGAACATAAATTTTGTGTATTTCAAGACATTGTTTAATTTATGCCCGATAACTAAGTATGAGAAAATGAATGTGAATAGCTTCATTTAAGAAACTATAGAGCTAGAAGTAAGTTGATTTTAAGAGTGCAACGAATAAAAAGATAGCTATTTTATGAGCTCTTATTGAACAATTGATTATATGTAGTAAAAGATTATACTGCATATTTATTTATGTTTAAAAAGAATGTGGATATGTGAGGAAAATACCAGTACTTCATGGTTTATTTCAATCTTAAGGCATTGTAATATTTTGTTTTCTTTTATTTAGATTGCTTGCAGAAATTTCTGTACTGTTTTATTTTATTTCGAAAATAAATTTATATGAATGTATATATCTATAAATGTCAATCTTAAGGAGTAAAGTCACTCCAATTTTAAAACTAAGCATGTATCAAAGGCATGTGAAGTTTTTGCTCAAACATGTATTTAAAATTGTCAGAATTCCGACATTCATTTTTGCCATTGTTACATCCTATGAGTTACAATTTTCTATTGAGTAAATGCAGTGATTTTTCATAATAAACATTCTATGTATATACACAGTATTTTGCATGTTATATGTGATGAATCACTTAAGAAATGTGAGATATTAGTATATTTTATTAATTCTCAAATAGTGTTAAGATCTGTAATTATTATTTTACTCATTTGTTGATATTAGGATGCAGTAGTCCTGGAAACTCAACTAATAAAGTGCCAAGAAAATGCAAGTTCAGTGAGGTTGTGAAAGTATTAATCACAATTTCAAAATTTAAGTTTTAGGGGGTATTAGGATATTGGAACTTTTATGCTTTACAGATTAAAAGGATCTCTATTTAATATAATTTTTATAAGCAATAAACTTTAAGATAGCTAAAATGTCTGATTCTTTATGAAGAAAAAAGCCCTTTTTCAACACCCAAACTATTTTTTATTGAAGTTATAAGGGGGACAGAGGAAACCTAATCAATAGAAAATCTGTAACCAAGGAGATCCAATTATTTTTATTTTGTTGTTCCTGTATAAAAGGTATTTATAATGCTGACTGAACAAACCAAGGAACAAGTAAATTTTACATTGTAAAGCATGTGTTGATGAAGAAACGATATCTAGGAAATAAACTATTATAAACCTTAAAACAACTGAGTTATAACTACACTATATTTTACATAGAACAATGCAAGAGTGAAGTTTATGCGAAGTTTATATCTTAATAATGGCTAATCATGGTGATGATTTCAGCAAACCTATTATAATTTATTCCTGTGTTTGGTGCTTAAATGTAGAAAATATAACTTCACAAAACATTACCAAACAATGAGCGTAAGCTAATTGCAATATCCCATTTAGTGTGGACACTTTCTTTTTAAGCAATATTGCAACCTCACTGAATTGAAGGTTAATTTTTAATATTTTTGCTGTATTTTAGCAACCTTCTCTATTTCTTTGTGAGCCATAAGAGTGCCTTTCATTGGACTTACTTTAAGCATAAAAGATGCATTTTCCTGAAACAATTAATTAGCCAGTGTTGGCTCCATGGTCACCATTTGTTATGACATGAAGAGGCCATTGGGGCTTACATGGAGGCGTGAACCACTCAAAAGAAGCTTGGCATTTTCAAAGTGTTTTGAATGGATGCAGAAATATATTTGTCATAATGAAGAATTCTTTGAAAAATTGTAAAAGTTTCAACTCAATTGAAAAATAGTTGTGGCTGCTTTCGGAGTAACTCCCATACCAGATTGTTGTTTGTTGCCAATGAGTGACAACTAGTGCTACACAGTAATGAGGGGGAAATAAATTCTTCTCCAGAGAATGTTATCCTGTATGTTGGCACGTTGGCATGGGTAGCTGTGCATTAAGACCTACACTCATGAATGGAAGGTCCGTAGTTCCAGACCCACAAGAACCATCCTTCCTGACTGAGGGTTTTTCAACACTATCAATCTGTATGGTTGGTCCAAGGTGCTTTGTTCCTTGACATGGAATGCACCATATTCAAGCCCAACCATGGGTATGTACCCGCTCACCGTTGTAGGGGATATGAAAGCTATGATTGATAGGAATATTTGAGGAACAAGGTCCAATGTTCTGCACCTCTACTATGTGGACGTATGAGTTTGGCAGTAGGAATGAAAGGCCTTGACCTTTAATGGGTTGTATGTTGGAGGTGATTGTTATTATTATGTTATTAACATAATGTCATTTCCAGGGTTTGACAGAAAGTTGAGTTTCTTGGACACTTTTTTTAAATGCTTTTAGAAATGAGTTCATTTTCTTCAAGTCATGCATCTTAATTTCAGAAAAGCACCATTATGTGCGCATGCATTTTTAATTAGCATTACCTTGAGGGGCATAAAGATAAGCAAATAACGGCAAATGTGTGTTTGTAATGCACTAATAGAGAATTCATGGGTTTGCAGGAAGAAGTGGTACCTGAGAAAACAATAGAGAAAGAAAGTGAAACTCAGCAGGTCTCAAAGAAAGAGGATCAGAAGGAAGATACAGTGAGCGCCGAAGGATCAGGAAAGGTACATGGCCATGCTAGTGATAGTGGTGCTAAGGTGCAGGTGTTGGGAATGGAAATGACGGCAAGCTGTGAGGGGGGCCATCGCTGGAGTCGGCCTAGCACACCTATTATTGGTGTTACCAGTCACAGTAGAAGCAACACTCCTGTACCACCACCAACACCTGAGCCACAGTCCATCTTTCTTGAGGGTGCTCTTCCTTCAGAGTCACAGCTCTTGGTGTCAGAGTCTGAGACTCAAGAAGAACCTGGTGGTGATGATGATGCTCCAGTAATATTGAGTGGCAAGATGACACTCTCTCTCATCAGCCTACATGCTGCTTTGGCTGCTGAAGATGAAAGACTTGGTTGTAAAGAGCCTGTCCTGGACACTGCTTTGGATGAAAACCAAAAACTGCAAGAAATTGAAAGTGTAAGATCAGTTGAAGAGTCCATGAACTAACTCCTTTGCTCTTGGTAGATCAGATCCCTTTGAGGTTGGTGATTTCAAATTCTCCAGTTTTCTCTCCAATTTGACAGTCACATTCTTATTTGTAACTCTATGGTTAAGCTCTTCATCTCTTTCATTGGAATAACAGCATGAAGCCTCAATATGTGCATAGACAAAGATGACAAAAAAAAATGAAAATTCAAAGTATTTTCATTTATAAAAGTAGTTTTTGTGCACTTTCTCTTATTCAATAACCTCTAGATTGTTGATAACATCTGCTAGTGATCCTTATTCTTTATCTACAAGGATGCAATGCTCGCTGTCACTTTGGTATCCTCTTCCTTCATTGGTAGTAGCAGCTCGGAAGTCATTTGCAGTGCATTAACTGTTTTGTCTCAAGGGGAAAATGGCTTAAGAGTGAGCTTTATTGATCTTATTTCCCACCAGATATATTTACATTACATTCCATGAGAAGGGAAGGGGAAAAGCCTGCAAAAATTGTGATTAAGATGAAATCGGATCCACATGGCATGACAAGGAACTTCACATTTAAAAAAATTAGTGTTAAACATGGCTACTTAAAGTGTTAATTTTGACTTAAAATTACTCTAGTACATTGGAATTGTGTGCATGCACAGGGAATGGGACATAAGGGAGGGGGTGCATCACCTTTTGATGCTAGATCACTCACCACATGATGTAAATGAACCTGAGTCAGGCAAGTATCGTAACAGTACACCAACAGTATCTTGCTGTTTTGATTATTGATTATGCGTAACTACTTGTAGATCTTGACTCTTATTTTTAATGGTTATTTTAATACAGTATTGTTGTGGAACTGGAACAGTTAAAACGTTAATAAAAGCAACCATTTTCCCATCTCTACTTTCTAATTCTGTATTAAGTAATACAGCTTGATTAAGTATTAAAAACAGAAGCACTATTAGCAGTGAAGTATTCATGTTTGAGATATTTTTATGAGTTACTTTTTTGCACACATCTTCTTCACTTTTAAAATGTTGGAAAATTTGTAATGTTTTTGAGGTCCTCTGCTCCTTAAGCTAGCTCAAGTAAATGATAAAATAAGTAAAGGTTGTAACTACCCATCATACAGTGATCTGTTAGTAATAGTTAACAGTTCTTGATTCCACTGTAATAATTGTTGTTGTGCAGCTGCTGCTGTCTTTCAGCTATTAAGTATTGGTATGAATTTCTGCATTCCAATAATCACCTTGTCATAACTTCTCCCTTTATATCATCAAACTGATGTGCACCAAGATGCTGCTTAGGGTACTGAAATATAAGCTGCTGGGTGCAAAGTCTGCACTTTATGGGAATGTACAAGAACTTTCCATCAAAATCTCTTCAGAAGATGATGTGCACCAAGATGCTGCTTAGGGTACTGAAATATAAGCTGCTGGGTGCAAAGTCTGCACTTTATGGGAATGTACAAGAACTTTCCATCAAAATCTCTTCAGAAGACTCCAATGTTCATTATAAATATCGGTCCAGCCACCAAAGAACCTACAACAACACTTAATTAAGTTTTGTTGGTTTGTTATGTTCCTCTAAAACCCACAATGTTTCTGTAAATTTTTGTTGAAACAAATCTTTCATTGATACCAAGCGGTTTCAGCATCAAAAAAATTTCCTTAACTCATTTTCCACAACAAAATAATGCCAATAGAACAATATGGCACTCATACACTTCCCAATTCATCTTTCTCTCGTGCCTGCTACTGGCACACTGCCAACTGGTCACTCATGCCCTAGTTAAGGTACATTGTGGGTGATGACATACAGCGTTGCAATGCTTCTTCATTTAGAATTATCATTCTAGGACAAGCTTAGATGTTATTGTTAGAAATTATGGCAGTACTGTGCATATGCAACATAATTTTACTTTCTAGACACACCCAAAGTTTTCTAACCCTTTCCTGGTGTCATTGCAATTTCACGCCAAGACACATTCAGCGTTTGTCTGGCACCGGCATTTTCTGTCATATTTGTACAATCAGGATGCTTAATTCCAGACTTGGTATTAGGAACTAGAAAGCCTATCACTTTCTGTAAGAATGTTTGTCCTTGTCTTCAAAGTGCTAGAATTTAAACTTCAACCACCTTCCCCATCTACAAATGAAGGGTTAAATAAAAACTTCATATGTAATTATAGTATATCCTTTGCCATACTAAATACAACACTGGTTCATTGCTTCTTCATGCAGTAATTCTGCAGAAATTTAGCTGAAAAAATTACTTCCTTAGATGGTGAAGATCTTATACATTAAAGCTGTTTAGGCAAACTGCAATTTCATCTGGAACTGCTTTTGCTTCAGAAAAGCAACTTATCTTTTATGTTTGAAAAGAAGCGATTTTCCCTCTCCCAGATATCACTTTGAGTACAGAACAGGTACCAAAATTTCTACCAGATGCAAGCATTGTCAGCAAGTAGTGTTCTCATAAGGAAATGAAAATGTTAAAAATCATCAGTGTTTTAGTTTAGTGATAGTGGTGCATGAAATATATATAATGAGAGTGAAGTTTGTGTTTGAATAGTGTGTTATGGACCAATGATGACCTCCCTCCTGAGCATGCAGGGCAGGACTCATTTTTTGCTTGATCTAACAATATACAAAATACTCTAATTGAACATAAATACTTTAATTATTTGCTCTTACCACATTTATTGCAGTGTAACTGTGTGTTTAATAGCTTGGCATTAATCTAAACTAGTGCTGTTAAAATAAAAGAGAATTAGATTAATAATATTGAATCCACTTCCCTAAGAGAAGCGTTAAACACCACTTTAAAGTGCCGTTGAAATAATTCAAATTAAGATATATTTAGTCCATAATCATACACCTGCATGAATTGCATATGCGAATGCTGTGCTTCCTATGGAGCAACCCATACAATTATGCATATACTGTGCCATTAATTTGAATGGGCCCACTCCTTGCAACACCATGATGACAGGGCACACAGTGCTCATCTGCCAGCACTCCACTCCCTGTGCGGCCAGCAGTAGAACATGGAAGGTTAGCATAGTAACATTATTTATTATTATTTATTTATGCCAACAGTAAGTTTATTGACATAAATAAATAATAATCACCATCTAAAGGTTGTTTAATCCTGGGACTTAAAATACTTATGATAGTGAGTTACCATTGGGGTAGTTGTCTCTGATGTGAGATTGCCTTTGTGGTTTACCAGGAGAAATACGAATCAGTTGGAGAATTCAACATCATTCTGGCAGGTTATCACAGTAGCTTAATGGTTAGAACACCTGTCTGCATAGTAACATTATTTATTATTATTTATTTATGCCAACAGTAAGTTTATTGACATAAATAAATAATAATCACCATCTAAAGGTTATTTAATCCTGGGACTTAAAATACTTATGATAGTGGGTTGCCATTGGGGTGGTTGTCTCTGATGTGAGATTGCCTTTGTAGTTTACCAGGAGAAATACGAATCAGTTGGAGAATTCAACATCATTCTGGCATGTTATCACAGTAGCTTAATGGTTAGAACACCTGTCTGGTAAGTGGAAGGTCTGTGGTTCAGATCTCAGCTGTGACATTGAATTTTTCAGTGCCGATTCTGCCACACATTATTGATTATTATGAACGTTTAATGTGTGTTTACATTGCTTACCTTTTTCAAAGAAAATGTTGAAAATGTTCTCCTTGTGCTGCGAGACAGGCATGACAATGTCTTAATAGGTTTTCGTTCACATGCTTTAACTCTTCTTGTGAGATATCTATTTCTTCCCATATGTTACATTGAAGTTCACCTGAAGTTTGGAGATTTGTTTTATATATCCTGTCTTTTAAAGTGCCCCACAAATAATAATCACAGGGCATCTAAATCTGGGAACCTAGGGTACCACTTCCCTACACTAATTACCCTGTCACCAAACACATCCGCAATAGTAGGCAGTGAAGTCCAAGCTGTATGGGATATAGCCCCATTTTTTTAAACACACCGTTGTAAAACTGATGAAAACAAAGTGTTCAAAATAGTGGATCACGTTGATAAATTGAAAAATATGTCAATATTTCTAAACACATTCCACTCCAACTTACTCGTAATTATATTAATCACAGGACTAGTTTCGGAGAGGATTCTCTCAATCATTCAGCTGTTGATTGACTGAAAGATGGAGAGAATCCTCTGTGAAACTAGTCCTGTGATTAATATAATTGCAAATAAGTTGGAGTAGAATGTGTTTAGAAATATCAACATATTTTTCAATACACCATTGTTTGTTCTACATCAGTCAATTGAATGAAAAACTGTTCCAAATTATGGCTTTGTATCATTCTGCATCAATGGTTTTGTGAAAGAAAATAGCGCCAATGATTCTCGTCACAGTCACATCACACTATATGTCGACATTAAAATCATATAGCACATTTTTACATATGAGTATTGGATGTACTGTTGCTGATGTGATTATTTTGCATGTTAACATGTCCATTGATATGAAACTATGCCTTGTTACTGAATGACACTACTTGTGGGTTTATGATGCCGACATGCACAGACTCAAGAAACCGAGTACAAAACTTTATTCTAGTTTGCATGTAAGATCTGCAATGCTGACAAGATTTTAAATGGAGAACACCTACTGGAATGCCCAGAATTGAGGAAAGCTGTACCAAATGGGAATATACATAATTTGTATTGGCTGGCTATGGAAAAATTGATGGATCAAAATCCTTCACATTAGATCAACAACACTTTATTCTAGTTTGGAGATCTCTATCCTCTAAGGCTTGCACTTCTGCTGTTTTGTATGGTCACAATGTTGGCACTTTTGTGGCCTTCTATGCTGATCCATAGCTGACGCTTGCTTGCTGTGCTAACTTAGAGACTTTCAGGGTGATCTTTCTAATTGAGCACAGATATCATCAAGCTTTTCTTCTGTAAGTACGTGGCGTTTTCTCTTTATTTTCTGGTCTAATACCAGTCTTGTAGTATTGAGTTAATGGACTATTTCATGCACTGTATGTCTCTTGGGCAGATAAATGTCAGGAAACCTTTCCCTAAATACTCTGTGACACTGAGCAGGTAATTTGTATTTTATACAATGAGTGCAAATGCTTCATGTGGAGTGAAATAGTTCTACTGCCAGCCGCACAGGAATGGAGTTTTGGCAAACGGGCACTGTGTTGTTGTTGTTGTTGTTGTGTTTAACGCCCGCTTTTACTACTACGGCACCGCAGGCGGTGACACTGATGATACGTGGAATGAAGATGGAGCAGCGGTGGAATGAGATGGCGGGGGAAACCGGAGCATCCGGAGAAAACCCGCCCTGATGCCGCTTCGTCCACCACGAATACCACATGCGGGTCCCTGGTATCGAACCCGGGCACTGTGTGCCACAACTAGCAGGCCTATCAAATTAATTGCAAGTTATTTATCATTAACTGTATGTTAGACATACAGCAGCGTTATGTACAATATGGAACAGAGACAAAAATTAATAAGAACTGAAAAAGATTGTTTCACTTGCAGTGTGCTGAAACATTACATTTTAATTTCATATTAATGAAATTTATGCAATAAACTAGCCAGTTTGGGATATGTAGTAACACTTCTCCCCATGTCAGAAAGAATAAGCAAAAGAAAAGCTAAATAATTTTTCTGTTGATTTTTCTGCATGTTAATCTAGTTTCTTTTTAAACCAATGCCATTAACAATATGATAGGCTTACGAATTTATTTTAAGTTCCTTCGATTTTTAAACATTGCAAAGTAAGTTGTTTGTTCCTAATCAGATATTCCATTCAAAATATAGAGTGAGATATTAGTCTTAAATATTTTCTATACCATTATTGTTAGTCAGTGCTAGCTTTTGATGTGCTAAAGGGCTAAAGAGCCAGCGTATAAAACATTAATATATATTTTGAACACACATTTGTATTTTCTAAATAAAACAAAAGTGTATTAGGTGTTAAGCAACTAAACTACATAAAAATTAGAGCAACAATCACACTCGCTGCACATTTTTTAAATGTTATCCACTTAAAGTGCCTTATTTTCCTTTGTTCTTTCTTTTTTGTATAACCTCCTTTTTTGGAAGGGGGGCACCATAGCCGAGTGCTTAGACCATTCACTTCTAACCAAAGTGGCCTATGTTCGATCCCAGGCAAACACATGTGGGATTTGTGGTGGACAAAGTGGCGCTGGGGTGGGTTTCCTCCGAGTTCTCTGGTGTCCCCTGCTATCTCATTTCACTGAGCTCCATCTTCATTCCATGCATCATCAGTGCCACCGCCTGCAGTGCCGTATGTAGTAAAAGTTGGTGTTAAACACTACAAACAAACTAACCTCATAGTTTTTAATTTTAAATACATCCACATTCACTTTCACATTGATACCTCCAGACTCTGTGGGGTATAGAGAATGATTATGATAGAAAAAAAATTCCCCACCCTAGCCAGAAGCCAAACCTGGTACCTTAGGGTTGAAAAGCCAGAGCACTGACCATTCAGCGGTCTAAGGGAACAGTGTTTTATGAATTTAAGATCTTCAGCTGACTGTTCAGAATTCTTTCTTTTTTCCCTTCTCTCTCTCTCTTTTTTTTAATTATTATTCAATATGTTTAAAATAAGAACAAATTAGAAACTAAAACCTTCACTTGTGTTAGTAATATTGTAAGTTCTTCAAACGCTGACTAGCTTCAAGTTGTATCCAACTCATTTTCAAAGCTATCCAATTGAAAATGAGTTAGATATAACTTGAAACTAGTCAGCATTTAAAGAACTTGCAATATTACTAAGATAAGTGAAGGTTTTGGTTTCTAATTTGTTCTTATTTTAGATTCTGTTGCTGATTCACTGTTAATAGCTTCAATTTTCCTTGATTCTATACATTGTTTAAATGTACAAAAATTCAAGTTCAATTTACTCCACTATTTACACTAGAAGAACATGATAGGTGTCATTATTGCTCTAATTTTATAAACATTCTTTTCTTTTAAGTTGTTTAATTACTATTATTCTGTTTTAAACAATATAATTTATTAATCAAAATAATCATATCTGGATGATGATAATTTGTACAACACACTGGAAGAACTGATGAGCAATGTGTGCCTGCAGCAGAAGTCAAATATGCCATCTATTTTCTTTCTGAATACTACAGTCAGAGGTGTGTTATTCATAGAGTTTCTAATTTCCCAATTGCTTTGCTACATATTATAGAGATGTCATCTGTGGAAGAAAAACCTATATCTTCCGTTTTCTTCCACCTCGTCTGAATTCTGCGCACCATCTCTATAGGCTAAAATCTTTTACTCCCAAGTGCCCTTTGTAATGTCCAAAATAACTTGAATGTTTTTAACAGTATAGAAGGTATTAAAAGTGATACACACTCAGAAAAAAGGAGAAAATTATTCTTTCAGTTTGGGCTTTCAGAAATATGGTCACTTTGTGACTTTCTTAATACCAGTTATTGTAAGTCCATTATCTGTGAAGTAAAACATTCAGCAAGTAATTTAACATACTTATCAGAATGTTTGCCATTTAACAAAATAAGCCCTGCTTTATTTAATCTCTTTGTATTGTCTAAGAAAAACTAACTCTCCCATCTGTGTTTAAACTCCCTTCCCAAGGCAGACTTAATGTTGGGACATAATGTTCACTGAACTTTAGAAAGATGGTAATGGTTAATTATTGCAAAGGCCTAAGTTTTTTATTTTATTTATGTATTTTAATAGAGTTGATATATTTGCTTCTGCAGGCTTTAAAGGAGGAGACTGAAGCAGCATCAAATGCAAGATCTCAGGTACAGGAAGAAGAAAAAAAGCAAGGTAGTGTTATCAAATTGTTGCACACATAAACCCTATCAGATTTGTGGTGAAAATTCCTTTCAGTTTTTTTGACTTATATGTTTATTTTTACCAATATTCAGATCTTTATCCTATTTATGTCTCTTTTCATATAGCGTATCACAGGTACTTTATTATATAGTACAGTAAAAACCTACTTAACCGTAACTCAACTTAACCAAAACAATGGATGAGGAAGAATAAGAAAGTATGGGGAAAAATATAAGATGCTCAAATTCACACTGCCAGCATTGCTGCAACAATAGGCAATGTTCTTATGCCCCAACCATAAATTCTGATATAGGGTACTTGGTATTGTATGAATTTAACCCTCATACCCTAAGTCATATTCCAAGAAATATTTTACCACATTCTATGTGGAGGTCCACTATTATGTTACTGTTGGTGGTGGTCAATGTTATTTGTGTTTAAGATGTCAGTGAAAACAAATAGTTATAATAAGCATTGAATCAACACCAACATATATAATGCTTATCAAATAATTTTAGCCATTTGCAGACATTGCAAGAAAAAGTTTATAAAAACAATTATTGATTTGATAAAATAATCTTTGTAAACACTTCAATCATATTTTAGTACATATAAAAATAACCTTTTTATTGTGACAAATGAGAACACCAGTTAGTGCTAATCACATTTTATTTACCCTCTAGTCAGCCTAGAACAAACTTTACACTTAGATCAGTATTGCACAAGCTCAGAGCAACAGAACTTAACCGTCGAATCAAATCACAGCAGAACTGTCACTACCAGATCACAACTTGACTTGAACTGTACAAGTCACAGTCACTGTCCACTGAACGCTTTGTAAACATTTAACTGTCAGACTGTCTTAATCCTTCAATTCACTCTACAATAACTCCAATGATCATCATATCCTTCAATTCACTCTACAATAACTCCAATGATCATCATAAAACAATTGTCTGGAATTCTAAAGAACTTACAACATTACTAAGATAAGTGAAGCTTTTAGTCTCTATGTTAGTTTTTATTTTAGATTCTGTTGCTTTACTGTTAACAGCTTCAGTTTTTCATTGAACCATGTGCCCTATTAGTGAAACCATTAACAAATTACATCCAGCCAATCATTAAGCAGGTTTTGCATCTTAATACAAAAGTTACAAATTATTTGAGGCATATGACCTAGTTAAAAGAAAACTATGCTCAATTTGTAGCAATATTTTCTCTGTGAAATTATCCCAGGATTATGAACTATGGTTGACAAATGATGTATGCTATCTAAACTGAAAGAAAGAGAAAATGAAATTCTAAGGAGAGAGAATGTAAGAAGCCTAGTAACTTGGTGATCCTATGAAGTGTGCATGCATAAAGACAAATCTGATGACAGCTAATTTATTCCAAATAAAACTGTTTCTTTGTAATGATACTTTCCTTTTCAGATATATGTCCTAAAGGCACTTACTCATAGAAATTGGTATTGGAATGGCAGTTTTAATGAATAATTCATATTACAAAACAAGTCCCTTTCCAAATAAACTTCAGGGAGATTGAATAATTTATTCCTTCAACTCCCTTTTTAAATGAATTTTAGAGAGTACTTTATTTATTAAAAAGGGGCTTTCCTGAAATTATGCTTAATATAAGGTTGGCACATCTTAAGTGTTGCCACCACAACATCCTTCTCTACAAAATATATGCATTTTATTCTGCAGCTTCCTGAAGAATTCCCACATTTTGTTGGTAGTGGAAACATTCACTGCATATGCTTCATTAAATGTTTTGTAGTTCTACAAAACAGAATTGCAACACAAGATTACTCACTCCCATGTCCAGGATGGCATTTTCACTTCCTCTACTACCTAACTATAGTAAGTAGTGAAAGTATTGTATTCCACCAAAATATTCAGTACTAAGATTTCATCAGAAATACAGTTTTTGAGACTCCCTAAATCCAAAAAAAAAGGAAAGAAAAAAAGAAGAAGAAAAGCATTTTTAAAGAAAGGTGTGCATATGACTCAGGCTGCATCCTTGATTAAAATACAATATGTTTTAGATATTTTTATGAAAAATGAAATACCTATCTAAAATAAGAACAAATTAGAAACAAAAAGCTGCACTTACCTTAGTAATTTTGTAAGTTCAATTGCTGACTAGGCTCAAGTTGCATCCAACTCATTTTCAAAGCTATCCAGACTAGTTACCATAGCTCTCCCCCTCTCTCTCCTCCTTCCTGATGGTCGTGCAAAGAGCAATGAATTTTAAAGCATGACACATTATTTAAAAATCTGGCGATTGCTTAACTATTGTACCTTACAATAAAATGTGTAAATGTGAATTGATTTGTAGAAGAGTGAGTAGAGAAAGTTATGTGAATGCAACATATTTATATATTTTCAACAAATATGACATATTTAGAGATTTAAGCTTCACTTATCTTTGTATTTGGTGTAAATTGTTGAAAATTAAACACAGACATTTTGGTGGTACTTTTATTATATCCTCAGTGCTACTCTTGTGTTTGCAATTTGGGACAAAGTTTCAGGAATATTTCCTATATCTCTTCAGTTCTTTTTTTTTTTTTTCTTTTTCTATTAGAACAGTTAACTTATTCTATTTTGAGTCATTTTTCTCAATGAAACAGAAATTGAAATTGAATGCTCAGCATTAGACACCCTGCACACTTTCACACTCATCCAACGCACTCAGTAAAAGTGATCCAATTAAACAAATCAAAATGAAGCTGAAGAAATTGAAAGCACCAAATGTATGCATTTATAAATACCTTATTAAAACCAGGGACTTAACTACTTTGTAAGCCACCATTGGGGTATGTGATCTTGTATTTGCAATGCAAGTAGGGAAATTTAATGTCATGCTGGTATGTTGCCATAGTGGCTTTCAAATGTGTTCACAAATTCATGAAAAAATGTTCCTTAAAATGAACATTTCATTAAAGTAGCTTTGTAAAATGTTGTTGTTGTTGTTTGCTAGTGCCTTGCATCTGGCAATGAAGCCATTACCATTCGTGCTTTCCAATACTTTTGAACCTTAGTTTCTTCTGATCTTAATGCTTCACAGGTCTTCAAGTGGTCTTCATTCATTTCTGCTGGATCGTTACACAGGACACATATTGGTGAGGCTGAGATACCTATTCTGTAGAGATGACTTGCTAAGCAGTCGTGATTTGTCAATAGTCGGAAGGCTGCAACCGCTGTTTTCCTTGGTCTCTGGGGGATTATATCTGGGTTGGAAAGTAGTGTAATCCATTTTTTATCTTTGGCATTTGTTTCTATTTCTTGTAGGTATGAATGAGAAAACTTTTTAATGATCAAGCATTTTATTGAGGAATATGAGAAATTGAATTTAGACTTTTGTTTTATTGTTGTGCCTTTCTTTGCAAGTGAGTCTGCAGCTTCGTTCCCCATGACTCCACAGTGTACTGGAATCCATTGGAGATGAACAGTCTTATTAACTTTTTGGAGTTGTGTTAACATTTTGTAGCATTCTCTAATTTTTGTTGACTTCTTTGTAGTATTTGAACATATTCCCTGAATTGCAGCTTTAGAATCCGAAAGAATTACTGCCTTGTTAAATTTATTTAAGGGAAGATTTAATAATTGTCGGAGAGCAATGTGTATAGCCTCTATTTCTCCATCATAATTTGTTGTGTCTCTGTCAACAGAATGATAAAAGGAAAAATGTGAACACGTAACTCCAGCTCCAGTAAGGTTTTCCTTGGAGGATCCATCAGTATATATGTGCAGCCATTCTTCTGTGGGATACCTAGTATTGATTGTTTCCAGAGCTAGAAGTTTTTGTATTTCTTTTAGTGTGTCTGATTTACTTATTTCCTCTATTAATTCCAAATTGAAGGTAGGTTGCAATAATTCCAATGGATTTTCTCTTATAAGTAGATTTACTCTGGTGTTAGGAATGTTCAATTTAGATTTAATCTGTGTTACCTTTTCTAGGAAACTACTATGAGTTTTAAGGATTGAAGGGGGAAGGTTCTCTTCTGTCCATTTAGAGTTTGGCAGTCGTAACATTTTCTCGTGTTGGAGCAATGCTTGTTCTTCTATTTTTGTTGTTATTGATGGGGTCTGTGTTAACCCTTTCAGTCCCGGTGTCCATTATAATGGACATAGGCATTTTTTGCCTACTTGTAATACTTTTAACGGGTTTTTCTGCTATATTCTTGTTATACTGTTCGTCACCAATTAAACCTATGTAAAAACATGTTCTGAATTGTACAAAATTATTTATTTTTTACAATTTACATTGTAGTGTTTTTTTTTTTTTAAGAAAAGAAGCAAAATCCATGCAACCGCAGTCAAATGATACCCCGTCATCATCCACACGTGCCATCACACCGATTATTTTACGTGGGCCCTCCCCGTCCTTTACCACAGGCACATTTGACTGCGGTTGCCGAGACTTGAACTCACGACCTCAGGCTTTGAGTGCATGGCCAGTGCACTACGTGTTGCCTTAACGATCATGGCTATCCAAGCCAGCAAGCTGAAGGTGTCCCAGACCACCTAATCTAAACCGGTTTCGAATTAGAGGAAGAACGGCATAAGTAGCAAAATAATTCGGGTCTGAAAGGGTTAAGGCAAGCATGGCATCAATAGGTGTGGATTTAACTGCTCCAGTGATTAGGCGAAGAGCCTGATTTTGTATTTGTTCAAGTTTATTGATGTTAGCATTTGCTGCTGTTATTAAAGCTTCAGAACAGTACAAGAGGTTTGGTTTAACATACATTTTGTATGTTGTGTTAAGGACTCTCCTTGAGCAGCCCCATTTAGCACCAGCTAACCTTTTCAGGATGTGCAGTTTCTTTTCAACCTTTTCTGAGATGTTTGTTATATGTTTTTTCCAACTTAGCTTTCTGTCGAAAGTGATGCCTAAGTATTTGGCATCATCAACTGCTTTGAGTGGTTTACCATTATAATTTATGTTAATGTTAACTGGTTTGTATTTTAGTGTAAATAATTCACAATTTGTTTTTTCCACATTGATAGTCATGAGGTTTATGGAGCTCCATTCATGTACTTTGTTTAGGGCTGTTTCTATTCTGTCTTTAATTAATTCAGGTTTTTTTGGAGAGCCTGAAGTCCAAATGACTACATCGTCAGCAAATAAAGCAATTTTGGTTTCTAAAGTTTTTATTATTGATGGAAGGTCATTTATATATGTATATGTTAAAGAGTGTTGTGCTCAGAACAGCACCTTGTGGAAGTCCTCGGTGTGTTTGTTTATATTTGGAAATGTATGTATTATATTTTGTGGCACAAAATCTTTGTGAAATAAACGAGTTATCCATTTAAGCATGTTACTTTTCACACCTATTGATTGCAACTTCTCAATTAATTTGTTTCTCCAGACTGAGTCATATGCTGATTTAAAATCAATGAGTACTGCTAAGGTATCCTCCTTTCTATTGAAAGCTTCCTTGATGTCTTGGCTTAACAGGAGTACATTTTCACTTGTACTATGATTCTGTCTGAAGCCGGTCTGTGAACTATTAATTAAGTTGCAATATTCTAGGAACCAGTTAAGTCTAGATGCCACCATTCTTTCCATCACTTTTGCAATAACACTGGTCAGAGATATTGGTCTGAAACTATTAATATTGTTTGAAGGTTTGTTTTTCTTTAAAATCGGGATGATAATGGCTTTTTTCCAGTCGGAAGGTACAGTCATTCTCCAACACGTGTTATACAGTTTAAGTAGGATTTCTTTTCCTTTCCTGCCAAGGTGTTTAATAAACTCTGGGTGGATCTTGTCAGGTCCTAGAGATTTTTTGTTCTGTAATTGTTCTATTGCTAAATCCAGTTCTGTTTCGTTAAAATCCTGAATAAAAATATCATTTCGTATACCTTTTGGCTTAATAGTTTCTCTGATAGTTTTTTGGATAGCCTTATCTTGTTTTTTATACGCCTGGGGTATTCTTTGTGACTGAGCATAAAACTTGTTAAAGGATTCTGCTATTTCCCTATCTGTAGTTAAGCTTTTGTTATTATGTTTTAATGGTTCAGTTGTATTTTTTGATAATTTTGTTTTATTAAGGAATTTGTATATTTTATTTCCATCTTTCCTATAGTCCATATGTTCTACAAAATTTGTGAAACTGGCCCTCTTTGCTGTAATTAATTCTTTCTTAAAAATGGCTGCTTTTCTTCTCCAGTTTTGTACATCTTCTTGACATCTTAGACTTGGTGCTCGTATTTCTCAACCATCATTACATGTATGCATGTACTTGTACAACTGGACAAAATCATGCCTTATCTTTGCTATTGTATGTATCCACACACTGTGGTGAGTGCTTTTAGTTCACAATTGTTTTGGTTGCAATTATGCTGTTCTGGTTGGTATATCTGCCTGAAAACATAGTTTCTAAGTGGATTAGATTTCTCTGAAGAAGACAGTTCTAAATCTTCCAAGTTCTGGTACAAATTGTGCATCTTCTCATCAAAAACTCCTTCATATCTAAGGCTATTATTAGGGTATTAAACATCTCAGTGGAGAAAATAAAATTATTTTCCAAAACATATTTGTTATCTTTTTCAGACACAGAACAAGAAACAGAGTACCAGCATATGAACGATGCTGAATATGAAGACAATCACAGCACAACTAATAATTTTACAACGGGTGAGTAACCACTTGTGCTTTTCTTCGTTCCATGCTTCTTTCTTGTTTCATTTTCTACATCGTGAAGCAAGGTTGCAAAGGAAAGGGAAAAATGAATACTAGAATTGATACAGTATATTTCATTAAAGATATGGCAATTCAAGGGCATAGTTAATACAAATTAACCGTCACTTATCTGTTAACATACTCGTATCACAAGTATCTGAAATTGTCGCAAAATCATAATAGAACAAATGTATATAAAGTTTACAAATCTTCAAGTGTATACAAACATTTATCGATTAGAACGTATTTTAATTGGAGTTATTTTGGACCTTGTAACATGTGCGTGTGTGGTAACTAAAAAACGAAAGGTTGGTTAAAAACCAAAGTTGGTATTTAAGCTTAATATCTTTTATGGATGTGACATAAAGATTTTGAAGAAAATTTCTCCACTCTAAGCTACTCTTTACATGGAAAAAAAAAAGCTATAACAATTTTGATTAAAATATCATATGTTTGAGATATTTTTATGGAAATTATATGTACATTCTGAATTTTCCAACTATAGCCTTTGTAGTCCTGTTTACTCTGGATGACTTTTGTATAGCTTGTAAACTGTAGATATAGACCAAATCTTTCTGTACTAAAATGTAGATCGTGCTAAAATACACAATTTATGTCCAAATAATATTTTTTTGTAGAGTGAACCATTTCGAAGATATTCCTTGTTATTTGTGTGAGTTTTGGAATACTCAAACTTTCATCAAATGGAAGATAGTTATTAATTTTTTATATCTTAGCTATGCAAAGAGAACAGAATCTCAAAGCTTTAAAAGATTTGACTATCGCTCAAAGCCTACTGTATTCCCATATTCCCCTTGCCCCTACAAGGAAATAATCAGCAAGATAATTTCTGCATATGTGTTGATCTCAACTAACACAAAGAAGATATAGGAATAAGAGTTTGTAAGAATGGTTAGTACAATAGTGGAGAAAGTCATGTAAGTGCAACACATCAGATTTTTCTATTTTAATGTAATTCCAACAATGCTGTCATCAACTTCTAGTATTATTAATATAGTGTCAGTCATCGTTAATTGTTGTATAATAAAGACCACTTTTCAGTTTCATTAGAAACTACAGTGATTGTGCATGTATGTGAGTTTTCAAAATATTTAAGGTTGATGTTAATTAATGCATGGACATACTACTTGGCAGAGCCATAAGGTGTATCGGAAAGAATGTGAAACTGCCCAGCTGTTTACGCAAGCGTATCGCACAAACAAAGTGGGACAGTGTGTGTACACTCGGTTCAGATGAAATTATATCTTCAAGGCAGCAACGTCTCATATATCGGCAGGCTCAGGGATCATCTATTTGTGTTTTATCACTGGCAATACACCAAGTTACTATTATTTCGCTCTTCTAATAAACAAGAAGCAATCACCAGGGTCAATACCCCTCATTGCTTTGCCAAGTAGTAAATAGCTTTTTAAAAATGTTTATCCCAAGAATTTTTATTTACCATATGTGGAAAACTATATAAATACATCAGGGAAAAGACATTATAGACTTCTGATATACACAGATGCACTTCTTATGGTGCATTTTCAACTAATGCTTGGCTGCATCATATGGTTTCTAGCTATGTATCTTTTTTTAAACCCTCTGCTGGTTGCATTGGAAACACTGTTGTGGGGCAGTTTTTCATAAGTGAAAGGTGTATTAATTTATTGCCATAGACTGCAAATGATCCTATGTAATAAAATTATGTACTGAAGAAATTGAGATTGTGTGTGTGTTGTTCTGCATGCATTTAGCAAGCGCAGCTGCTGAGGCTACAAGTGCATCAGGACCAGAAGAAACAGCAGCTGATTACTCTACATTGGAATCTTTTGATCAGAATGATGATCAGCAGGTAGATAACAGCTTCTAGATAGAACACATCTCAGTGTCTTTGTTGCTTTATTAAGCTATTATGTTAATGTGCACCATTTTCATTTCTTTGGTTCTTTTTTTCAGCTTAATTTAAATATGCTTGCTTTAAAGTTTAGTGCTGTATAAACAAGGTTTTTCTAATTATATTACTTTTAGAGGTTTTAGATAATGTAGACTAAAACTAAAATGATGTGCATGCACAGTTGTAGGCCTAAGTCAAAATAGCTATTTGAAAGCATTACAATTTTGTTCTTCAGGAGAAATTTGAAACCACACTTTTCTGCAGAAGATTTGATTCCTTTTTACTTTCTCTACTAGTAAATAGAGGAAGTATTGTATTCCACTCAAAAATTTTATGTCGAGTTTTCACCAGAAATATATGTTTTGAGGCCCCATGAATACAAAAAAAAAAAAAAATTTTAGAGAAAGGTCTGGTGTGTGTGTGTGTGTGTGTGTGTGTGTGTGTGTGTGTGTGTGTGTCTGTCTGTCTGTCTGTCTTGTCTTGTCTTGTCTTGTCTTGTCTTGTCTTGTCTTGTCTTGTCTTGTCTTGTCTTGTCTTGTCTTGTCTTGTCTTGTCTTGTCTTGTCTTGTCTTGTCTTGTCTTGTCTTGTCTTGTCTTGTCTTGTCTTGTCTTGTCTTGTCTTGTCTTGTCTTGTCTTGTCTTGTCTTGTCTTGTCTTGTCTTGTCTTGTCTTGTCTTGTCTTGTCTTGTCTTGTCTTGTCTTGTCTTGTCTTGTCTTGTCTTGTCTTGTCTTGTCTTGTCTTGTCTTGTCTTGTCTTGTCTTGTCTTGTCTTGTCTTGTCTTGTCTTGTCTTGTCTTGTCTTGTCTTGTCTTGTCTTGTCTTGTCTTGTCTTGTCTTGTCTTGTCTTGTCTTGTCTTGTCTTGTCTTGTCTTGTCTTGTCTTGTCTTGTCTTGTCTTGTCTTGTCTTGTCTTGTCTTGTCTTGTCTTGTCTTGTCTTGTCTTGTCTTGTCTTGTCTTGTCTTGTCTTGTCTTGTCTTGTCTTGTCTTGTCTTGTCTTGTCTTGTCTTGTCTTGTCTTGTCTTGTCTTGTCTTGTCTTGTCTTGTCTTGTCTTGTCTTGTCTTGTCTTGTCTTGTCTTGTCTTGTCTTGTCTTGTCTTGTCTTGTCTTGTCTTGTCTTGTCTTGTCTTGTCTTGTCTTGTCTTGTCTTGTCTTGTCTTGTCTTGTCTTGTCTTGTCTTGTCTTGTCTTGTCTTGTCTTGTCTTGTCTTGTCTTGTCTTGTCTTGTCTTGTCTTGTCTTGTCTTGTCTTGTCTTGTCTTGTCTTGTCTTGTCTTGTCTTGTCTTGTCTTGTCTTGTCTTGTCTTGTCTTGTCTTGTCTTGTCTTGTCTTGTCTTGTCTTGTCTTGTCTTGTCTTGTCTTGTCTTGTCTTGTCTTGTCTTGTCTTGTCTTGTCTTGTCTTGTCTTGTCTTGTCTTGTCTTGTCTTGTCTTGTCTTGTCTTGTCTTGTCTTGTCTTGTCTTGTCTTGTCTTGTCTTGTCTTGTCTTGTCTTGTCTTGTCTTGTCTTGTCTTGTCTTGTCTTGTCTTGTCTTGTCTTGTCTTGTCTTGTCTTGTCTTGTCTTGTCTTGTCTTGTCTTGTCTTGTCTTGTCTTGTCTTGTCTTGTCTTGTCTTGTCTTGTCTTGTCTTGTCTTGTCTTGTCTTGTCTTGTCTTGTCTTGTCTTGTCTTGTCTTGTCTTGTCTTGTCTTGTCTTGTCTTGTCTTGTCTTGTCTTGTCTTGTCTTGTCTTGTCTTGTCTTGTCTTGTCTTGTCTTGTCTTGTCTTGTCTTGTCTTGTCTTGTCTTGTCTTGTCTTGTCTTGTCTTGTCTTGTCTTGTCTTGTCTTGTCTTGTCTTGTCTTGTCTTGTCTTGTCTTGTCTTGTCTTGTCTTGTCTTGTCTTGTCTTGTCTTGTCTTGTCTTGTCTTGTCTTGTCTTGTCTTGTCTTGTCTTGTCTTGTCTTGTCTTGTCTTGTCTTGTCTTGTCTTGTCTTGTCTTGTCTTGTCTTGTCTTGTCTTGTCTTGTCTTGTCTTGTCTTGTCTTGTCTTGTCTTGTCTTGTCTTGTCTTGTCTTGTCTTGTCTTGTCTTGTCTTGTCTTGTCTTGTCTTGTCTTGTCTTGTCTTGTCTTGTCTTGTCTTGTCTTGTCTTGTCTTGTCTTGTCTTGTCTTGTCTTGTCTTGTCTTGTCTTGTCTTGTCTTGTCTTGTCTTGTCTTGTCTTGTCTTGTCTTGTCTTGTCTTGTCTTGTCTTGTCTTGTCTTGTCTTGTCTTGTCTTGTCTTGTCTTGTCTTGTCTTGTCTTGTCTTGTCTTGTCTTGTCTTGTCTTGTCTTGTCTTGTCTTGTCTTGTCTTGTCTTGTCTTGTCTTGTCTTGTCTTGTCTTGTCTTGTCTTGTCTTGTCTTGTCTTGTCTTGTCTTGTCTTGTCTTGTCTTGTCTTGTCTTGTCTTGTCTTGTCTTGTCTTGTCTTGTCTTGTCTTGTCTTGTCTTGTCTTGTCTTGTCTTGTCTTGTCTTGTCTTGTCTTGTCTTGTCTTGTCTTGTCTTGTCTTGTCTTGTCTTGTCTTGTCTTGTCTTGTCTTGTCTTGTCTTGTCTTGTCTTGTCTTGTCTTGTCTTGTCTTGTCTTGTCTTGTCTTGTCTTGTCTTGTCTTGTCTTGTCTTGTCTTGTCTTGTCTTGTCTTGTCTTGTCTTGTCTTGTCTTGTCTTGTCTTGTCTTGTCTTGTCTTGTCTTGTCTTGTCTTGTCTTGTCTTGTCTTGTCTTGTCTTGTCTTGTCTTGTCTTGTCTTGTCTTGTCTTGTCTTGTCTTGTCTTGTCTTGTCTTGTCTTGTCTTGTCTTGTCTTGTCTTGTCTTGTCTTGTCTTGTCTTGTCTTGTCTTGTCTTGTCTTGTCTTGTCTTGTCTTGTCTTGTCTTGTCTTGTCTTGTCTTGTCTTGTCTTGTCTTGTCTTGTCTTGTCTTGTCTTGTCTTGTCTTGTCTTGTCTTGTCTTGTCTTGTCTTGTCTTGTCTTGTCTTGTCTTGTCTTGTCTTGTCTTGTCTTGTCTTGTCTTGTCTTGTCTTGTCTTGTCTTGTCTTGTCTTGTCTTGTCTTGTCTTGTCTTGTCTTGTCTTGTCTTGTCTTGTCTTGTCTTGTCTTGTCTTGTCTTGTCTTGTCTTGTCTTGTCTTGTCTTGTCTTGTCTTGTCTTGTCTTGTCTTGTCTTGTCTTGTCTTGTCTTGTCTTGTCTTGTCTTGTCTTGTCTTGTCTTGTCTTGTCTTGTCTTGTCTTGTCTTGTCTTGTCTTGTCTTGTCTTGTCTTGTCTTGTCTTGTCTTGTCTTGTCTTGTCTTGTCTTGTCTTGTCTTGTCTTGTCTTGTCTTGTCTTGTCTTGTCTTGTCTTGTCTTGTCTTGTCTTGTCTTGTCTTGTCTTGTCTTGTCTTGTCTTGTCTTGTCTTGTCTTGTCTTGTCTTGTCTTGTCTTGTCTTGTCTTGTCTTGTCTTGTCTTGTCTTGTCTTGTCTTGTCTTGTCTTGTCTTGTCTTGTCTTGTCTTGTCTTGTCTTGTCTTGTCTTGTCTTGTCTTGTCTTGTCTTGTCTTGTCTTGTCTTGTCTTGTCTTGTCTTGTCTTGTCTTGTCTTGTCTTGTCTTGTCTTGTCTTGTCTTGTCTTGTCTTGTCTTGTCTTGTCTTGTCTTGTCTTGTCTTGTCTTGTCTTGTCTTGTCTTGTCTTGTCTTGTCTTGTCTTGTCTTGTCTTGTCTTGTCTTGTCTTGTCTTGTCTTGTCTTGTCTTGTCTTGTCTTGTCTTGTCTTGTCTTGTCTTGTCTTGTCTTGTCTTGTCTTGTCTTGTCTTGTCTTGTCTTGTCTTGTCTTGTCTTGTCTTGTCTTGTCTTGTCTTGTCTTGTCTTGTCTTGTCTTGTCTTGTCTTGTCTTGTCTTGTCTTGTCTTGTCTTGTCTTGTCTTGTCTTGTCTTGTCTTGTCTTGTCTTGTCTTGTCTTGTCTTGTCTTGTCTTGTCTTGTCTTGTCTTGTCTTGTCTTGTCTTGTCTTGTCTTGTCTTGTCTTGTCTTGTCTTGTCTTGTCTTGTCTTGTCTTGTCTTGTCTTGTCTTGTCTTGTCTTGTCTTGTCTTGTCTTGTCTTGTCTTGTCTTGTCTTGTCTTGTCTTGTCTTGTCTTGTCTTGTCTTGTCTTGTCTTGTCTTGTCTTGTCTTGTCTTGTCTTGTCTTGTCTTGTCTTGTCTTGTCTTGTCTTGTCTTGTCTTGTCTTGTCTTGTCTTGTCTTGTCTTGTCTTGTCTTGTCTTGTCTTGTCTTGTCTTGTCTTGTCTTGTCTTGTCTTGTCTTGTCTTGTCTTGTCTTGTCTTGTCTTGTCTTGTCTTGTCTTGTCTTGTCTTGTCTTGTCTTGTCTTGTCTTGTCTTGTCTTGTCTTGTCTTGTCTTGTCTTGTCTTGTCTTGTCTTGTCTTGTCTTGTCTTGTCTTGTCTTGTCTTGTCTTGTCTTGTCTTGTCTTGTCTTGTCTTGTCTTGTCTTGTCTTGTCTTGTCTTGTCTTGTCTTGTCTTGTCTTGTCTTGTCTTGTCTTGTCTTGTCTTGTCTTGTCTTGTCTTGTCTTGTCTTGTCTTGTCTTGTCTTGTCTTGTCTTGTCTTGTCTTGTCTTGTCTTGTCTTGTCTTGTCTTGTCTTGTCTTGTCTTGTCTTGTCTTGTCTTGTCTTGTCTTGTCTTGTCTTGTCTTGTCTTGTCTTGTCTTGTCTTGTCTTGTCTTGTCTTGTCTTGTCTTGTCTTGTCTTGTCTTGTCTTGTCTTGTCTTGTCTTGTCTTGTCTTGTCTTGTCTTGTCTTGTCTTGTCTTGTCTTGTCTTGTCTTGTCTTGTCTTGTCTTGTCTTGTCTTGTCTTGTCTTGTCTTGTCTTGTCTTGTCTTGTCTTGTCTTGTCTTGTCTTGTCTTGTCTTGTCTTGTCTTGTCTTGTCTTGTCTTGTCTTGTCTTGTCTTGTCTTGTCTTGTCTTGTCTTGTCTTGTCTTGTCTTGTCTTGTCTTGTCTTGTCTTGTCTTGTCTTGTCTTGTCTTGTCTTGTCTTGTCTTGTCTTGTCTTGTCTTGTCTTGTCTTGTCTTGTCTTGTCTTGTCTTGTCTTGTCTTGTCTTGTCTTGTCTTGTCTTGTCTTGTCTTGTCTTGTCTTGTCTTGTCTTGTCTTGTCTTGTCTTGTCTTGTCTTGTCTTGTCTTGTCTTGTCTTGTCTTGTCTTGTCTTGTCTTGTCTTGTCTTGTCTTGTCTTGTCTTGTCTTGTCTTGTCTTGTCTTGTCTTGTCTTGTCTTGTCTTGTCTTGTCTTGTCTTGTCTTGTCTTGTCTTGTCTTGTCTTGTCTTGTCTTGTCTTGTCTTGTCTTGTCTTGTCTTGTCTTGTCTTGTCTTGTCTTGTCTTGTCTTGTCTTGTCTTGTCTTGTCTTGTCTTGTCTTGTCTTGTCTTGTCTTGTCTTGTCTTGTCTTGTCTTGTCTTGTCTTGTCTTGTCTTGTCTTGTCTTGTCTTGTCTTGTCTTGTCTTGTCTTGTCTTGTCTTGTCTTGTCTTGTCTTGTCTTGTCTTGTCTTGTCTTGTCTTGTCTTGTCTTGTCTTGTCTTGTCTTGTCTTGTCTTGTCTTGTCTTGTCTTGTCTTGTCTTGTCTTGTCTTGTCTTGTCTTGTCTTGTCTTGTCTTGTCTTGTCTTGTCTTGTCTTGTCTTGTCTTGTCTTGTCTTGTCTTGTCTTGTCTTGTCTTGTCTTGTCTTGTCTTGTCTTGTCTTGTCTTGTCTTGTCTTGTCTTGTCTTGTCTTGTCTTGTCTTGTCTTGTCTTGTCTTGTCTTGTCTTGTCTTGTCTTGTCTTGTCTTGTCTTGTCTTGTCTTGTCTTGTCTTGTCTTGTCTTGTCTTGTCTTGTCTTGTCTTGTCTTGTCTTGTCTTGTCTTGTCTTGTCTTGTCTTGTCTTGTCTTGTCTTGTCTTGTCTTGTCTTGTCTTGTCTTGTCTTGTCTTGTCTTGTCTTGTCTTGTCTTGTCTTGTCTTGTCTTGTCTTGTCTTGTCTTGTCTTGTCTTGTCTTGTCTTGTCTTGTCTTGTCTTGTCTTGTCTTGTCTTGTCTTGTCTTGTCTTGTCTTGTCTTGTCTTGTCTTGTCTTGTCTTGTCTTGTCTTGTCTTGTCTTGTCTTGTCTTGTCTTGTCTTGTCTTGTCTTGTCTTGTCTTGTCTTGTCTTGTCTTGTCTTGTCTTGTCTTGTCTTGTCTTGTCTTGTCTTGTCTTGTCTTGTCTTGTCTTGTCTTGTCTTGTCTTGTCTTGTCTTGTCTTGTCTTGTCTTGTCTTGTCTTGTCTTGTCTTGTCTTGTCTTGTCTTGTCTTGTCTTGTCTTGTCTTGTCTTGTCTTGTCTTGTCTTGTCTTGTCTTGTCTTGTCTTGTCTTGTCTTTCTGTCTGTGGACAGCATAACTCAAAAATGAAAAGTCAGTTAAAAACGAAAGTTGGTATTTAAGTTTAATCTCTTTTAAGGATGTGACACCAAGATTTTGAAGAAAATAGCTCCACCCTAAACTAACCTTTACATGGAAAATGTTTCAAAAATTTTGATTTTCTTGAAAATGGCTCTTAACAATTTTGATTAAAATGACTTATGTTGAAGACATTTTTATGACAAATGAAATGTATATTTTGAATCTCTAGCTATAGCCTATATAGTGTTGTTTACTCTGAATGACTTCAATAATTTGTAAATCATAAGACATAGACAAGATCTTACTATACAAAAAATTTGTTGTTGTTGTTGGCTAATGCTGGATTTCTGACAATGAAGTCATTAATCCTCTTGCTCTCCATTATTTTTCACTGATGGATGGGGCACTAGAAGTGGCCGGGCATATTTGAAGGTGGTCTCAATCCATTTCCTCTTGCAGATCATATAGAGGACAGTGGTGAAGAATATATCCCAATTCTGTTTAAATGTTTTGCCTGACAATCATGTCGTGTAATCAACCTGAAGGTTGCAATTGCTGTTTTTCGAGGATACTCAGGAATTACTGTTTGAATTTAATTTAAAAGGTGAGTTAATTAATAACACTGAACAACACTTACAAAATATTTTTCCGCGGCGCGTTTCGTTTCGTTTGTAAGTGTTGTTCAGTGTTGTTATTAATTAACTCACCTTTTAAATTAAATTAATTACAGCAACACTGTTTTCAAACTTCTATGAAAGGAAGATACTGTTTGAATGTTTGGTAGTTCCCATCTTTTATTCTTTGATTTTTCATAGTAATATTTTGCAATAATTGTTTTGAATTCAGAGTTGACTAATCTTTTAGCTGCATAAAACGGTAGATTAACTATAGATTTTTGTACACTGCTGGTACCCTTTTTTGCAAGAAAATCAGCTTTCTCATTACCACTCAGTCCACAGTGAGCTGGTATCCATTGGAAGACTAGGTGTTTTTGAAGTGCTGTTAGATGGAGGATTTTCCAACATTCTATAATTGTTTGGTTTTTTGGTGACAACTTGGAAGTAATTGCAATAATTGCTGCCCAGGAATCTGAGAGAATAACTGCTTGCTGAAAATTTGAAATTCTGTACAAAAGATTTTGTAGGGCCATTCGAATTGCTTCAATTTCTCCGTCAAAGTTATGGAACTACTAACTTTGATTTGTAACACGAAAAGAGGTGAGATGTGACTCCAGCACCTGCTCCATCTTGGTTTGATATCAATGGTCCATCAGTATAAATATGGAGCCATTCGTGTTCTGGAAATCTAGTATGGATTGTCTCTAATGCCAATAATTTTAGAACACTAGTAGGAGTATCACTTTTCTTAACTTCTTCTGTCAGGTGTAAATAATATGTGATGTCTAATGCATGTGTCGGATTGACTTTAGATATGAAGTTCTCCTTTGAATTAGGAAGGTGTACATTCTTCTTGATGTCTTGAATTTTTGAAAGAAAGCTCTCCTGAGTCTTTAGTGTATGTGTAAAATGTCTCTTGTGCCATGTATTGAATGGGAGTCTGATCAACTTTTCGTGTTGAATAAGAGCCGCTTTTTTTATTTCATATTCAATGGGGTATTGGTTGGTTAGTATTTCCATAGCTGGTATTGGTGTAGTTTTGATAGTACCTGTAATTAATCTCAGACTTTGGTTTTGAAAGATTTAAATTTTTTTGTATTTGCTGTTACAAGAACTTCGCTGCAGTAAGTAAATAATGGCTTTATATATACATTGTATGTTGTGTTAAGAGTTGCTCTGGAACATCCCCACTTCATTCCTGTTAGACGTTTTAACAGTGAAATGCGCCTCTCTGCTCTTTGTACTACATTTTCTATTTGTTTGGTCCATGTAAGTTTGGTATCAAATGTAATTCCTAAATACCTTGTTTCCTTTGTTTCCGGTAATTGTTGACCCTCAAAATTTAGTTTTATTTTTAGTGGTTTTTTCTTAGTGAAAAGATTTGGTAGTTTGATTTTGTTGTATTAACAGTCATTAAATTTTCTTTGGTCCACCTTTGTAAGTTGGTTAAGGATTGTTGCATGGTTTTTTCTAGTTCTGTACTTTTGCTTTTTGGTGTTGAAGTCCACATTACTAAGTCATCAGCAAATAGTGCACACTTCACACCTGATTCTTGTATTTGTTGTGGCAGATCATTAATAAATATATTAAAAGTGTTGTGCTGAGCACTGTGCCTTGTGGTAAGCCACGGTGTACTTGTTTGTGTTTAGATATATTTCTTCCATATCTGGTTGCAATAAAGCGTTTTGTTAGGAAATGACATAGCCACAAAAACATTGGACCTTGTATCCCTATTTGTTTTACTTTCTTTAGTAGTTTTGTTCTGCATATAGAATCATATGCACTTTGGAAATCAATAAAAACTGATAAATGATCTTCTTTTCTATTGAAGGAGTCTTTGATTTCTTGACTGAGAAGTAAGACTTGTTCATTTGTAGAGTGGAACTCTCTGAATCCAGCTTGACATGGGGATATTAAATTTTGTGATTCTAGAAATCAATTTAACCTGTTTGACACCATTCTTTCCATCACTTTTGCTATTATGCTAGTGAGAGCTATTGATCTATAATTTTTTATTTCTGATGCTGTTTTGTCTTTCTTCAAGAGTGGGACAATTATGTCTTTTCGCCATTCAGCAGGTACAGTGGTTTTCCAGGATAGATTGTAGAGTTTCAGTAGTTGTTGTTTTCCTGTTTTTCCAAGGTTTTTTATGAACTCTGGATGTATGTGATCTGGTCCAGGAGACTTTTTGTTTTTTAGATTATTTATTGCTTTTGAAAAAAGATATTGCACTGAGTGTTAGGATCACATTCTCTTTCTTGTTTACGTTCCTTTTTATTATTTCTTGTTATTGTATATGAATTAACATAATATTTATTGAATGTTTGGACTATGACTGCATCATTTACTAATATTTTATTGTTGTGTATGATAGGTGTGCTGTTTTCTTTCCTGTCCTTGACATTTTTTATGAACTTACGAGCTTTGTTACCATCTGTCCTATAATCAATTTTTTCTAAGAAATTATTAAAGTGATTCTTTTTAGCAGTATTAATTTCTTTTTTTAGTGAGGCACATTTCTTCCGCCATATTTGTGTAGTATGTTTTTTTTTTTTTTTTTTCGTTTTTTTTCTCTATATTTTTCATACAAAAACGTACAAAAAATTTAGATCTCGCTAAAAGACACAATTAAGTCTGAATAAATTTTTTTGTAGAGTGAACCATTTCTGAGAAATTCCTTGTTATTTGTGTCAGTTTTGGAAAACTTAAACTTTCTTCAAATATTTCATGTTCTTCTGTGTTAACCATGCAAAGAGAATAGAATCTCAAAGCTAAAAGATTTGACTCGCTCAAAACCTACTGTATTTTCATATTCCCTTTGCATCTACAAGGAAATAAGCAATAAGATAATTTCTCCAAATGTTTATCTCAACTAACACAAAGAAGATATAGGAATAAGAGTTTGTAAGAATGGTTAGAACAAGAGTAAAGAAAGACATGTGAGTGCAACACATCGTATTTTTTTAGATTCAACTATAATACTTCTGGTCATAGAATTCACTAGTCCACGTGGGGATGGGTTAAGTAACTGCCTAATAGTGGCAGATTTATTTGGAATTTTCTCACGAGTCAGGTTAAACATATAATGTTCAGTTGGCATATCTTGAATGGCGTAGAAGAAACAATGTACCTATATGTTAAAGGAGAATGCAGCTTAGTTGGTGGTTAACTATTAACCCTTAACTTGTGAAGTACTTTTATTGGGACATAGTTTGTGAGGCTTTATTTTTTTCATGGGCTTACAAATATCTCAGATCTGATGTCCTGATTGCACAGGAGAACGTTTAGTGACCAATAGTAGCTCGTAAAATGTTATATGTCCACAGAACTCTGTAAATGTAAGCTTTATAGAACTTGTGTTATTCAACTATAAAAAAAAGATAAAATTAGACATCAGTTAATTAGATTAATAAAAAATTAATTAATTTATTGCATATTTAAATGAAAGGGTGCAATTGAGCAAGGGAAAACAAGATATTTATACATATGATAATATATTCTGTTTCTCAGAGTTTTACAAAAAAGAAAGTATTTGTTAATGATCATGCTCAAATGCAGTGCTTTGGAAAGAAAACAAAAACATTTATTATTCACAACTATCATGTTTGGTTTTACATCCTGCTTCTTGTGATGAAAGGTTCACTTGACCACTTGAACTAGTTTCTTTTGTAATAAAACTTACCATGAACATTGCTTACTGCAACATCTTCACTATCATCCTCAGAAATTTCAGAATCAGAATTATCTGAACTGTCATCACATACCTCCATTTTAACCATGGAGTTAAAATGTATGGTGGACCAAAGAATAAAATTAGCAACTCACAAGGTAGAAAAAATATTGTAAAATTGAAAGTAAGGGTATTGTAGATATGTTTTTGATGTATTTATTTTGTTGCAAGTTGGTTTAATTGTATTGTTTTGAGCATAAATAAAATCATAATATTCCAGTATTCCAAGAATTAATGGAGGCCCAATCCCTTGTTAATAATAATAATAATAATAATAATAATAATAATAATAATAATAATAATAATAATAATAATAATAATAATAATAATAATAATAATAATAATAATAATAATAATAATAATAATAATAATTAATAATAACCTCCATGCAGAAGTCTCCCTCACATTCACCAAGATCACTTGCATCATTTAGCCAGGATAGTATTACAGAATCAGTCTGAATCGCTTGGAACGAATGCTGTTACTCATAGATTTAACTCTACTCAACATAACACAACTTATGAGGTACGTCACACAGGCGTACACATTAATAATAATGCTATGGTTCTCACTTCCAAACAGCTGGAGATAAACTGAAACCTCGACAATGCTCAAGAACATCAGTGCATAAGGTACACAGAGGTGGGCGACACCAAAGGCAAAACAAGGTGCCAAATTAAAAGTTTAGAAACAGTGATCGATATGAGAGACTGCACCTTACAACTAAGGGTTAACACTACAGCTTATGGTTGCTTGTTTTGTAATCATTTGTCACTCAATGGAAATCATGAGCAAGCACTTTGTTTTAACATTTGGAAAAAAGAATAATCAAAGAAACACAAAAGTACAATATCAGTTGAATATTTCCTCCATTTGCCAAAAGTGTGCCTATTCACTGACAAACAATAAAATTGTAATAAAAATGATTTAAATAGTTTTGCTGCATTTAATTTCTTTATTCATCCCATTGATCAACATACATAATTGGAGCTGTATAATGAATAGATGACGTGCACTGTTGAATGTAGAAAATTCAATGTTGAATAACTGGGAAAAAAAAATAGTATGCTTATGCTATTTAACTTGGAAAAAAATACAGATTTTAAGTCTTTTTATAAACAGCATAAGAATTACCTAAAATCTGAAAATTACATTTTCACAGTCATTATAGCAACAATTACCAGCTAAATAAAAAAAAAAAGCTTGCACCTTTAGAACACATTTCTTACTATGTACCTTAAATTCTAAATTCTTTCCTAATTTATTTCTAACTTCATTATTATTTTATCTACCAATCATCTCAGGTAGAGAAAGTAACATCAGCACTCCTATTTACTATTTGGTGAGCAGCTGATGATGTAGGACAGGTCCAGTGAAACTAGCTCTGCATTTTTAAGCATTATGTGTATATTTGACTGAAAAGTTTACTAATTAAACTGTAATGTGTGCTGATTAACATTTCTGATACTGGTTCTTAATGTTTAAGCTTCTTGCAGCTTGTTAAAAAGTTACTATAGTGACCGGCAGCTAACTTGGCAGTTACTCACGTATAGACAGAGCTAAAATTGACAAGAGCCAACCTGGTACTGAGCTAGCTGATTAACTCACTTGCGAATGAGGCTGGCGCTATCTCATCCAATCAACTAATCGTGCACTGCGTTTGTAACACGATTGGACAAGATTGCTCTAGCCTTGTTTGCAGGTGAGTGAATCAGCGAGCTGTCAAGTGACAGGTTAGTTCTTGTCAACTGTAATATTGCTGCATTGCCATATTGTCGCATTTGGCGCAAGTTTCTAGCGCTACAGCTAACTTCCTAACTTCTGTTCAACACAGGGTTGCCAACTCGTACGATAATTATGGGGGTGTACGATAATTTGAATGTTGTTGTTAGCTAATGCTGGATTTCTGACAATGAAGTCATTAATCCTCTTGCTCTCCAATATTTTTCACTGATGGATGGGGTACTAGAAGATTGAAGAGACTTAGCAGTAAATGTAACTGCTTTTTAGAGAGAACCATATTTTTATGTTTTGGCGGTCACATCGCTCTCTCACAACCCCCAGAATGTCTGGAGGACCACACATGTCGTTGGTTTACGGGTCTCACCGACCTGACCGGGAGAATTATCAAAATAAATTTACCGACCGTATCCTCTGATTAACAATCAGAGGACGTATTACATGCCATGACAGGTCAGCATGTTAGGGCTTAAGGTTTTATAGAGAAATTAGAGAAATGGAGAGGTTGGAAAAATAAAGACTCCCTAGCCCTCAGGAACCCTAATAGCATCGGGGTCGGAAGAGAACAAGAGATGACCAAGGTAAGGTCAGATAGAAAAGTCACAGTGAGGAGCAAAACACCAGTAAGTGGAAGCAATGTTCTGCTCAGCTTGGGTACCTTGTGGTTGCCATTCACATATCCCCTAGACGGAGACCCCTGAGTAATTTGAATGTATGATAGTTCGATATTGGCAAAATATCATTTTCACTGGTTTGTCACTCCAACGAAGTGAAACTAATTACAAATAACACCACTTTTGTCCTCATTGTCTGTCTCCACCCCATAGCTACTAAGCCTGCTATCCTTTATCCTCTTATTGCCAGTGTGCCCAGGTCTGATAATTTCAATGAAGAAGGCACTGTTCAGAAAATTGACGATCAATGTAGAAAACTCGGAATACGTGATATTCCGTGTGAAATAAAGAACATGCCTGAACCTGACCGTTACTGGAGTGCTGTTAAACATATGTCACCTTGGTGGAAATACTATTTCAAAGAACTAGCGGCCTTTGCATTATCAGAGGTTTCCTACAGAAGCACTACTTGTGAAAGTTTTTTTTTTTTTCTAAACTGGGTTTAACCTCTTCAGGGATATGGGTGTGAAATCACGTCCATTTAAAATGACGGATGAGCAATATGGGCGTGTATACACGTCCTGTGTGTTTAAGCATTTAACCCTTATTTATCCCTTATCTAACTCAACTTATTTTAATTTTCCCTTTATGAAACATTTTAGTAAAGTCTATATACTTTACTGGCTTACCTTAATATGCTCGTTCTTCAGTGATTTACCTCAAAACAGGGATAAACACACAAGGGTACATCTCCACATTTGCAAATAATTCCCTTCTTGCGGCACACGAAACACTTTCGAGATGGGTGGGATTTCTTTGCTGTTGGTGGTATGCTTTTAGGATGTTTTCCTTGAAGTCTGAGGGGTGCAGGGGTTTTGGATTTTGAACCCCCAACGTGGTATTGTTCAATTAGGCTGCGAGCTACTTATAGTCGCAAGTCAAGGTAGGTCATTGTCCTGTGTGGGTTTAGAGCTCTCCAAATTACCAAACAATTGTATATGGTTATATCCAGTTGGTGCAAAAATACCTTTTTATACCACTTCTCCCTTCAGCTACAAGCAGGAAAGTATATGTATATATTTCAACAAAGAAAAAAACGAAGTCTACTAAGTTACGAAACTCGCATAAGCAAAAGTTGCAATGTGCCTCTATTCTGATGACTCAAGAGACCACGCATACAGTAGTGCTTTATTACACAGTATGCTGACGCATAAGCCACACATACAATGGGTCGACTACTGTTTCTTTCCGAGAAGTTATATTAGATGTGTTCGACAGAGCAAAGTTGACTTTTCACCACAGTGAAACAAAATAGTGCCATTTCAACGTTTTGTAAATACAACTCAACTTTGCTGATGACGTACATTTATACTGCATATAACGAGTTTTATACCAGTTTTTGTTTCATTAAAATAACTTAATATTTACACAAAATACAGCTGTGTATATACAAAGCACTTTAAATGCCCTGCGCTGGATATTGGGTAGCAGTTCTCGGCTCGCGGACGTTTTAAATGGCCATCGCTCAAGAGGTTAATAAGAACCAAAGTTAGAAACAGATTGGCACTAGATACGGTAAATGAACTCATTTTGCCATCCCAACTTATGAAAGAACATGGTAGGTCTTAAAATCTGCAAGTCACCGAGATGTTAAGGTTTATCTCAACAACAAATTTGTGCAATGCTGCAGCGGTTGAGGAAGCTGAACTTTCAGTTGAATAGTGTAAGAAACATAAGTGCTAAAGTTGCAATATTTGTTGAGGTCATCAATCTTTTAAGTGGATATAATAAACATTATTACTCTTATATTTTCATAAGGATTATACTGATATTTTTATTGCTGTAGCATTTGCTTTATGATGTACGGTAATTTTGAATCCAAATCTATAATTTTGAGTGGCTGGTACGATAATTTTACTTTTAAATGTTGGCAACCCTGGTTCAACAGTTACAGGAAATGGGCAAAACAGACTGTTATACCTGTAGTTGTGTATTCATTAATTTGAAGTATAATGCCCATATGTATAACGCACATTTATTATATTCTTTACATATTAACACTTATTTGTTTTTAATTTCTTACAGTAAATGTTTACTTCAGTTACACAGAATAGAAATGTAAAAATTGTATAACAATGCAATTATTAAGAGACAAGGGATTAACCTCTTCGCAGATATGGACGTCATATGATGTGAATTTTAAAATGCAGGAGAATCAGTATGAACATCATATGATGTCCTGTGCATGCATGCATTTAATGCTTATTTAACCCTAATTATTGTAGCTTTTGTCTTTTATAATAAGTTTAAATAAATTCTAGAATAAATAAAGTATTACCTTTAATGGTTCCTTTTTGAATGTTACATCTCAAAACATGGATAGACACATAAGGGCACATCTCCGCATTCACGGCATATCATGTTAGTTTCTTTATAAACTCTTTTTTGTGGCACACCAGACAGCTTCAAAATGGACGTGACTTCTTTGCTGTTGGTGGTATCCTTTTAGGAAAATATTTTCCTGCAAGTCTGAGGGGTGCAGGGGTTGCAGATTTCTTACCCCCTGTATGAAGAGGCCTCTGAATGTTATAGTGCTCAATTAGGCTACGAGCTACTGATGTGCGAAAGTCTAGGTAGGTCATCGTCTTGCATGGGTTTAGAGTTCTCCAAATTACTAAACAATTGCATATGGTAATATCCAGCTGGTGCAAAAATACCTTTTTATACCATTTAACTGTTTTTCATAAAGAGGGATATAATTACAATACCTGATCTACTAGATCCACACCACCCATATGCATATTGTACTCCTGGATAACACCAGGCTTGAAAATTGACATTTTGGTGTGGGCATCTATTTTTCCAGTGTCAGTCATCAAAATCTTAGGGCTGCAATTGGACAATGCTGTAACCAACCTCCTATCTTGCCAAGTAATGTAGGTCAAGGGTGGGAGCTGACACACCTGCATTTCTCCTCTCCTTAGAGTCTTTATATTCACATTCTTAGGCAAACCAATACGATTCTAAAGTAAGAACAAATTAGAAACTAAAAACTTCACTTATCTTAGTAATGTTGCAAGTTCTTTTTGCAAAATAAAGTTCCAAACTGTTCCAATTGCATTTGTTTTCTTTTTGTATAAGGCCATGTATAATTTAGGGGAGCTGTACCAATTATCTAAATATACAGTCCTACCCTAGTCAAATGTAGGTTCCATTAGGTGCATTATTATGGAGCCAGATAACCCCAAATCATACTGTCTCCAGTATAATCAGTTCCTTGACCAGAATAAATGCAGCTATTGTAAAGATATCCTGTTTTACTTTCACAAAGATCGAAACTCTTTATGCCAAATCTGGCCCTCTTTGTTTTGATGATTGCTTCCAACCTAAGCGGCCCTTCCAAAGCATCAAGCTTTCAACAGTGACCTTATCACCAGGCACGTAATTTTCCTTGAATTTTGAAATAATATGTCCCAAAACCAACCTAATTTTGTGTAGTTTATCATTTACATTTTCTGTGCCGGTGAAATGAGGAACCGCAAAATGGAAGCAAACCTGTTATTTGACATGCATTTCCCCAAAAAATGGAGTAGCTAGCATGTCATCTGTAGACTAGTACATGTCTAAAGTCGGTTTACAAATAACACCCAAGAGCGTAATTAGAGCAATTAGCCTGTAAATCTCATTCAGTGTTACTTCTGTCCACTTCTGAATTCCACTCTAAGACCCTAAATTGCCTTTAGAAGTGAGGTCTTCCTTCACCTTACTCACATATGTATTTGTTTCTGTAAGACACTAAGTCAGCAGTAAAAAATTTTGTGAAAATGCCAATTGGCTGGCTATCAGATGTCAGCTGATCCTGGGATTGTATACCTGAGGCTGTGCTCATGATGTCTAGTTGTTTTGGAGTTATTTTGACTACCTCACAATGTTGCTTCTTCACGAACACCTGAAGGAAGAGAGTCATTTTCTTTCTCACTGCTACCTATAACACACACACACGCACGCACACGCACACGCACATGCACATGCACGCGCACACACATACACAAACACACAACAGATATAATAAAAACCCCGCCTAAAACTAGCCATTCACTACCATAGCCGCACAACAATGCCCTGCCCACCGCCACTATATAAATAACCCTAAGGGACGTTAACGGTCTTTACTTCCACATTCAAACTCTGACCAGTGTAGACAGCGGATCATGTTACCCTGATGATACCAAGTGCAGTACTTGGCGAAATGGTATCTACAATGCCTTCCAGACCATGGCCTACAAGCCCGGAAGAACTAAACATTTCTAATAGTCAAGACACCGGCCGTGAAAGCCTAAGTTTATGCTTTGTGTTTTGTTCTCGCCTTCCATATTCACTATTTACATAGCCTATAATATTAATATTGGATTTTGAAATGTAATACATATATGTATGTTAGTCTAAAATTTGAAACAGGTTTTTGATTAAAGTATTTATAATATAGAAGAATAAATAAAGTTTAATAATTTTCTTGGACAGTTTGTTTTAGCCAGTTTCAAAGTTCCTTTTCATTGTATTTTCCAGCATCATTTAAACATTTATCATAGCTTCTGCAGATGCAGTTGAGTTGCTGATAACTTGCATGCCCAGGTCACTAGTAATTGTAGCAGACAAATTATTTCAAACCATAGAAACAGCACAGTGGCCCAGCAATATGTAGACTTAATGTCTCTTCTGCATGAGAAGTCAAACATTATTATTTCATTTTTGTGCTTTGTAGGATATCTGGGTAGTTAGTACAGCATTAGTACCTCTAATCGACATAACGCTTTTCGAATGGCTGACAGTGTGTGTTCATTGTCTTTTTCATTTTTGCTCTAGGAAGAAGAAGTGCTCGAAGATGAGGAGGTTTGGAATGGAGATTTGGACTTAGCCGATGAAGAAGAAAGAGCAAGTGAACCAGAAACACAACAACAAATACTGCAACGACAACATTAACATATTACCTAAAAAGTGGCTTTTGACAGTCTTGTAGACTTAAAACAAACCTACAAAATATCGTGCCAAACATATTGTAAATGGTGATTGCTAAAATATAATTTCAAGGGCTTAAATTTATTTATGATTTTTATTCAGTATTTTCTTTATAGTAAAAAAATAACTACATAAATTATTGTGACATTATTTTCTAGTCCTGTATTCTAGTCAACACAAGATAACGTTTATGTGAAATAATTTTTACTCGGCAAGAATATGATTATTGTTCTTATTAATTTTCTTTTCAAGTTTTAACAAATACTTACAATAGATTTTCTTTGTTTGCCTTAAAAATGGAGAAATAATGAGTCTGTAGTTCTTATCAGCAACTTGATTATAAACGCTGAAATAAAAACTGTTACTACCTGTGAACATTATTTCTAACATTGCATTAAAGCATGGTATAAAGCCTGAACATTGAATGAAAATGAAAGAATGATTTTTATAAAGCTTAACATTACCTTGAAAATGTTTCCATTTTGCCTAATTTTTGTCATTCCTCCTTTTTTCTGAAGCTCTGCTCTAATACAAGACTGGCTCAGAAATGATCATGAAAAGAAATTGAGAATGTAATGAAATGTCAGTGGTTGATAATGCTGTCTTTTATGTATATTTTTTCTTGTTTTACATGTTTATATGCTTATTTTTGAAAAGCATTATAGCCAACAGCAGTGCTTCAGTAATTTTATGATTTGAGAAAAGTAAATATCTAACAAAAGACTATGTTCTGCACATCATATTTTTTCATCTAAGAGGAGAAATCCATGAGTAGACTTGAGTATGTAATGGTTACATGTGTTATCTACCCATAATTTTACCTACAACCATAATCCCAAAGCAAAATAAAATTAGAAAAAGATTTTCCAGTGTATTGCACTAATTTATAATACCTTCTAAACAAGTCTAACAAACCAGTGCTTCCAATAGATTCTGTTTCACTCTTTTCATACATAATCATTTCCAGCAGTTATGATACATTAAAAGTTGCAATAAGTATGCTTTGCATGTTCTCCTACACTGCATTTCGTAAGACCAACCATATCAGCAAATAGTGCAACGTACACAAAAGCCTTAAATTGCACTTACGTGTGTTTGATATTTTGGCAATGTAGATTTAGCTCTTTTCTGTTCATATTTTATAGTATAACTATGTTTCTAAGTAATTTGTACATATTAGCTTTGTTGGGGGCCGGAAAATATAGTAGTATTGATATTGGATGATGTGAATAAAAATTGGGTAGACACGACTGACTTGAGTACACTACATGAGTAAATAACCTAGGGATTAGCAGGCAAGATTTGTCCAGCTGAGTGTGTGCTACATTGCAAATGGTACAAAGTACTAACAAAGATTTGCACAGGATATAACAAACGTATGCTCCCTGGGGAGTTAAGCATGTGATGTTGGTAGTGAACTCCTATGCTGCATTACAAGTTGTCTGAACATAAACTTTCTTGTTGATATAGCATTCCCATGAGAGATTTTCTTTTTTAATGAGTACACATGCACTAATTTGCTACCCCCAGTAGCTCAACGAAATCCAAAGTGTTCTTACCAATGCCTTTTGCATGCTTCACGTTTTATCAACAGGGGGTGGAGCTTCAGTTCACTGATTGGTTTTGCTTTCCATTGTGTCAACATTTGCAAACATTTTTCATTTCAGTAGTTGTATCTTAAGTTGTCTTCTGAACGCCAATTTGAAAATCCAGAAACATTTAAATATTATAAGCGTATTTTCATTTTATTGATACCACACTATCAGTTGGGTTTTCTTTATTTACTTCTCTTTTTTCTTCTCATATTCTGCAGGGAACATTTGTAATAACTTAAAGTGCTTACACTACTTTACTTATGTGATTTATATAAATTTTCCTTTCTTCCATGTACCTCAGCATACACTACACCATTCCGCTCAAAATAAGTATCACCTACTGAGGTATGTAAGAAGAAATCAAAATATAGCTCCAGCGAGTAAAAGTGAGCTCTTCTTTGCTCACATGAACCAATATGAATGCATTTTACTTTTGACTCGTGGACAAAGAACTAGTTAACACTCAGCATCACACACATATTAATTGGACTCCAAAATTATTTGTTAATGTCAAACTCAACTTTATTCACAACACCCATTCTAATGCGCATACTGTTTAGGCCAGCTGCTTCTCATTTGGCATAAGAATGTGTCAGATAAAATTGGATGTTGTTGATTTAATTAACTTATTATAAAGTTTATTATAGATCAACTATATTTATTCTATCCATATTTTAACACAAGAGAAAAGTGTTATTAGAATTACAGAGTTAATAAAAATATTATAAAATTTGTGCCAAATTTGTATGTTAATTTTGTTATTGGACATTTTGTTTATTTTAAAACAATCTTCCAACATTTGCTGTACATTTAGTAAGGAAATAATAAAATGATGCAAGAAAAATATTATTTATTTATGCCAAAAAACTGTCTGCTCATGCTTTTAAACACATAAGCCATGTGTGGGCAATGCTTGAGAGGTAGAATTGGAACCGAAAAATTCAATGCCACAACCAGGATTTGAACCACAGACCTTCCACTTGCTGTGTGGCTGCTCTAACAATTAAGCTACTGTGACTACTTGCAAGAATAACATTGAATTCTCCAACCAATTCGTATTTCTCCTGGTACACCACAAAGGGAGTTTCACATCGTAGACAAATACACCAAGGGCAACTTACTATTGTAAGTAATTTTGTGTTCCAGGATTAAATAACTTTTAGATGGCATTATTTATTTATGCCAACAAACTTATTGCTAGTGTTTTGAAACACATGAGCCATACGTGGGCAGTGCTTGAGAGGTAGAATCGGAACTGAAAATTTCAGTGCCACAGCCAGGATGTGAACCACAGACCTTCCGCCTACAGCTTAATGGTTAGAGAGAGAAATGGTAAGCAGAAGGTCTGTGGTTCAAATCCTGGCTGTTACATTAAATTTTTCAGTTCCGATTCGACCTCTCAAACTTTGCCCACACACGACTTGTGTGTTTAAAAACACCAGCAGTAAGTTTGTTGCCATAAATAAATAATAATTACCATCTAAAGGTTATTTAATCCCAGGGCCTAAAGTATTTACAATAGTTGTTGTTGTTTTCTAGTGCCTTGCATCTGGCAATGAAGCCATTAGCATTCGTGCTCTCCAATACTTTTGAACTGTAGTTTCTTCTGATCTTAATGCTTCACAGGTCTTCAAGTGGTCTTCATTCATTTCTGCTGGATCGTTACACAGGACACAGCTTACAATAGTAAGCTGCCTGAAGTGAGACTCCCTTTGTGGTCTACCAGGATAAATACGAATCAGTTAGAGAATTCAATGTCATTCTGGCAAGTTGTCACAGTAGCTTAATGGTTAGAGCAGCCGCACAGTAAGCGGAAAGTCTGTGCTTCAAATCCCAGCTGTGGTATTGAATTTTTCAGTTCCCATTCTAACTCTCAAATATTATCTCCATTTTTATTTCCAATGAAATTCTAGAAAGCTTATAGTTACACAAACATAATCATAGCAGTTCTAGCTTGGCTCTAGGACTGATGTTCCTCATACTAGGTAATTCCTCTCACCGGCAAACATTTTCACTGATAAATCCCATTGTAAAATGGAGAGATAATTGAATTTGAAAGGTAATTCATACACTGAATTTCTCCTGTGGAATAAAACATTACAATTAAAATATAATATGAGACCAACATTGAAAAATCTAGAATACATGTTTTTGAAAGAAAATTAAATTTGATTTGCTCAAATACCTTGTTAATTATCATCGTTCAAAGATTTTGTGCCCACCCAAAAATGAATTTGACTGGAGAACATTTTCGGACTGTGATTTTTTTAGAATTTTAAATGTCATTAATGCCTAAACGTTATGAAGATCCGCTTAGAAATACTTTGGTGAAGAAGCCTTATCTAAGGCAACAATTTATAATTGGTGCAGCAGATTCAAAAGAGATCAGTGTTTTCTTAGTGATGAATTTTGTTGAACGCCCAGGAAATGCTATTATAGATGGAAATATTGCCATGAATATGTAGTGTTGAATATTGGCGACATCTTATGAATTTACTTGGGTGACATTGGCCAGTGGTAATAGTCAAATCCAAAACATTTTACATAACAGTTAAGACATGAGAAAACTTTGTCAGTGGACTCCACTTAAACCGACTCCCAATCAAAAACAGTGATGCATTGCTTGGTGCAGAAAAATTCTGGAAAACTTCCAAGATGGCACCTTAAATTTGGTTTGGAATATTGTTACTGGTGATAATCTTGGATTTATTGTTATGATCCTGAAAAAGAAAAGTTAAATTAATCAGCTCAATGAGTCTCTTGAACAGAACCTAAGCCTACTAAAGTCTGACAAATTTGTAGTGCTAGTAACAAGTGATATTGCTACAATAGCATTAGAAAATGTAGTGTTACTGTCTGTTGGTATACAAATGTCTACTGCAATTTTTTTAAAAAGTAATAATAATTTTACACCATGACAATCTTGCATACAGCAAAACTGAAAATATGTTGTTGGCTAATACTGGATTTCTGACATTGAAGTCATTAGTCCTCTTGCTCTCCAATATTTTTCACTGATGAACAGAGCGCTAGAAGTGGCTGGGCATATTTGAAGGTGGTCTTATTCCATTTCCTCTTGCAGATCACATAGAGGACAGAGTGGTGAAGAATATATCCCAATTATGTTCAAATGTTTTGCCAGACAATTGTGTCCCATAGTTAACCTGAAGGTTGCAACTGCCATTTTGAAATTACTGTTTGAATGTTTGGTAGTTCCCATCTTTTGTTTTTTGATTTTTCATAGTAATATTTTGCAATAATTGTTTTAAACTCAGAGTTGACTAATCTTTTAGCTGCATAAAATGGTAGGATACCTATAGATTCCTGTCCGCTGCTGGTGCCTTTTTTGCAAGAAAATAGCTTTGTCATTACACACAGTTCACAGTGAGCTGGTGTCCATTGGAAGACTAGGTGTTTTTGAAGTGCTGTTAGGTGGGTAAGGATTTTTCAACATTCTATAATAGTTCAGTTTTTTGGTGACAACATGGAAGTAATTGCTATAATTGCCGCCCTAGAATCAGAGAGAATAACTGTTTGATGAAAATGTGAGATTCTACACAAAAGATTTTGGAGGGCTATTCGAATTGCTTCACTTTCTCCATCAAAGTTTGTAGTGCCATAACCTAAAGGTTTGTAATAGGAAAAGAGGTGACATGTGACTCCAGCCCCTGCTCCATCTTGGTTTGATATCAGTGATCCATCTGTATAAGTATGGAGCCATTCATGTTCCGGAGATCTAGTATGGATTATAGTAGAAGTTATTTCTGTTATGCTGTGGTCTGGTGAAGTTAAGAGTTTCCAGACGTTTCACCCACAATTACGGCAGACATCTTCAGTGACACGGTTATAGTTTCCTCGGAGAAGTTTGCATAGTGCCTGAGATGTTGACTATGTGATCTGCTGTATTTGTACCCCGTGAGGCCTCTGCTGATTGGTCCGCATGGCAGAGGCTTCATCCAAGGTGTTGCTCCCTGTTGATTGGTTCACTTTGATTTCTCCTGTTATGTGTTGTTTCCTGCCTTCAATGACACGATACTGTTGCTGTTGAGTTTTAAAGCTTCTTCCTTCTTATTGAAATTGTGGGTATGTTTATAAATTTCACTAGTTTCACATTGTAGCCGGGCATGGTAGTGTGTTATGGACAACAGAATGCTTGTATCCTGGAACTTAATTATGTGTTTGCTGAAAGTTTTCAAATAACAGAACATTCAGCTAGCACCAGTGAACCTCTACTCCATAAAAAATCTAGTGAACTCAAACATAAAAGATGTCATCCTACCCAATAAATAATCTGGCATATACCAAATTGAGTGCAATGACTAACAAAGTGTATATAAGAAAAAACTAAAAGAAATTTAGAAATAAGATCCAAGGAACACTTCAGAAATGTAAAAAACAAACAGTTGGAAAAATCAGCAGTTGCCACTCACTTTTGGACAAAAAGTCATAACATAAAGCCAGAACCAAAAACTCCTCAAACACGTAACGGGAAAACAAAAGCTGTCCACATGGGAACAAATCTTCATTTTGAAAAATAGAAACAGAGTATTCAATTTTGATATTCCCAAGAAAGATATCTTCCACCAGAGTAGACCTCAGAGGAGACATCACCATCCACACCAGGGAGAACCAATCGATGTTCTGTTGATAATGGGGGAAAGTCAGCCTCCGAAACATGTTCTAATACATTATAAGTAAGTGTTGTGTAGTGTTATTAATCACTTATCTTTTTGGTTTAAATTGATTATTCCAACACTGTCTTCAAACTTCCAAGAAACAAGATACTCTCTTAAATTATGTTCCTCTTTATTATTTCTTGTTGCTTTATGTGAATTAGCATAATATTTATTGAAGATTTTGGCTATGACTGTTATCATTTTTTATGAACTTATGAGTTTTACTATATGTCCTATAATCCAATTTTTTTCTAAGAAATTATTTAAGTCATTCTTTTTAGCAGTATTAATTTCTTTCTACTTTCTCTACTGGTAAGTAGAAGGAAGTATTGTATTCCACCCAAAAAGTCAACATTGAAATTTCACTGGAAATATGTGTTTTGAGACCCCCTGAATCCAAAAACAAGCATTTTTAGAAAAAGGTCTGTGTGTGTGTGTGTGTGTGTGTGTGTGTGTGTGTGTGTGTGTGTGTGTGTGTGTGTGTGTGTGTGTGTGTCTGTCTGTCTGTCAGTCTGTGGACAGCATATCTCATAAATGAAAAGTCGGTTAAAAACCAAAGTTGGTATTTAAGTTAAAGGGCTTTCAAGGATGCGACACAAAAATTTTGAAGAAAATAACCCCATCCTAAACTACCCTTTACATGGAAAATTTTGATTTTCTTGAAAATAGCTCTAACGATTTTGATTAAAATGTCATATGTTTAAGATATTTGTATGGAAAATGAAATGTGTATCTTGAATTTTCTAGCTATTGCCTAAGTAGTCATGTTTACTCTGGATGACTCATAAACCATAAGCGATAGACAAAATCTTAATATACAAAAATGTATATGTAAAACAAACACTTAATGTTAAAATAAATTTTTTTTGTAGAGTGAGCCATTTCAGAGATATTCCATGTTATTTGTGTCAGTTTTGGAAAACTTAAAATTGTTGTGAAATTGAACATCATTGTTCATTTTTTTTTATATGTTAAGTGTGCAAAGAGAACAGAATTTGAAAGCTTTAAAAGATTTTACTCGCCCAAAGCCTACTGTATTCCCGTATTGCCCTTGCACCTACATGGAAATAAATAGTAAGGTAATTTCTACAAATGTCTATCTCAACTAACACGAAGAAGATACAGGAATAAGAGTTTATAAGAATGGTTAGTACAAGAATAGAGAAAGTCATGTGAGTGCAACACAGATTTTTTTTTTTTTTAATGTGAGGTACATTATGTTTTTTGTTTGTTCAGCTGTATTTCTGGATATATCCCTTTCCTTTTTCAGTTCTTCTAACTGGGGGTTCCAAAAAGGTTTGAAATTTTTATTCTTCCATTAGGAATATTTTTTTTGCAGTTTCTAGGATGGCTTTACAGAAATTTTTGTTCATATGGTCTGGTTGGTTATGCAGCTGTGAATTTGTTCTTTAAATTTATTTTCCAGTTAAGTTTTATATTTATTCCAATGCGCATTTTTGAAGTTCCAATACAGATTCGTGTGATGTTGACTGACAGTTGTATTATCTAGTTTTATACCAGCAATTACTGCTCTGTGACCAGAACTTGGGTCTTCTATAACTTGTTTTTTAATCTTTGAAGTAATGTCTGTTGTAGCTAACAAGAGGTTTGGGTTACTGCCTGCCCCAGAGTGATGTATGAAGATTGTGGGATCTTCTTTTTTATAAATCAGTTCAAAGGTTGTGGTTTTCAAAAATTCTTCCATTATCTTACCTATAGAATCCACTTTTACATAACCCTAGCTTTTGGAATGGGCATTGAAATCCCCAATTACGACTGTTTTATTTAATTAGTCAATAAGTGAAAGATCTGGTTTATTCCTGGGAGGATTGTAAATTCTTTATAACTTAAGATGTGTTTTGCTGTCCCAAAAATTTAACTTTATTATTTCAGATTTATTTGAGTTATCCATTTCTTTAACAATTTGAAAGGAGGATTTAATATCCTTTTTGACTGCAACTAATATTCCACTACTACGTGCATATTTTTGGGTAGTAGGTTTAGTAAAAATCTGGTAAAATTGAAGTATATAAATTTATCATTTGTTAGATTTGCTTCTTGAATGAAAAGTATATCTATGTTATCAAATACAATTTTATTGAGCTCTATTCTTTTTGCTTGTGTGAGACCACCTACATTCCATTGAAGAATTCTGATGTTAGATCTTCTAAGGGAGACGGTGGCTGACTTGTCACTGGTATATTTGTAAATCCGTATCTCTTACATTTTTTGTTACATTTCAATGAAATCTGGTACAGTTACTTAGAGAGGTCCAACACACTTTAAGTAATTTTTAATAAATTATTAGTGCTTTGAGAGAATTTTTAATTTTTTATTACATTGTTATTTTCCGGTACACTTTTTCATTATTTTGAGGCAAAATTTTCTAATCTTTTGCATAGTAAAATAATCTACACTAACATATGTACATTTAAGTGCAGTAACTTTTTGATACATTTTTTCAATTATTTTTCATGATTTTTTTTTTTTTTTTTTTTTTTATTTTAACATTTTTTTACGAAAAATTTTCCATATACTTTCAACCATAAAACTGTTCATACTCTGTAGACTAAAATTCTGTTCCAATTAAATGTTACTTATCATTACAGGAATGAGTGTGCAAAATTTCAACAAAATCCTTCCAGTAGTTTCTGATATATGTGTTCCTAAAAGATGAAAATTTTGAACTGAAGATAAAACCAATTTAAATTTTGGATGAAAATTTCCTTTATCATCCTTTTATCCTTTAGCTAAAACTGCCCATATCCATATTCTTCTTGTTCATCATCTGCAGCTCTTTTAGCTCCTCTGTTTCGTTGTCTGGAAATTCTAGATCTACAATTCTGACATCTGTATTTCCATCCTGTTTTGCATCTCCTGGCGCAATACTTGATCCAAGTTTTATTTTAGATACACTTGGAGAAAAGTTTATATTTTCATCTGCAGGCCCAACCCTAACCTCAAGGTCTTTTTTTGTCTCATTATATTGTTAATATGGGACTTACCAAACCTTTTAAATACTTTACCAGGTCTTGGCATTGTAAGAAAGGTCCAGTACAACCCACTTTGCACAAAGAATGACACAATTAACTCAAATTTTTACTAAAATTGCACTAAACACCACAAACTTGTTTATGAAGCTCCAGAGCCTTTTATACAACACTTTGTGACAGCAAAATGACTTGTGCAACTGGACAAACCAATTTCAGCCCTCTAAACCTAAAGTTTGAAGGTCCAAAGGGCAAAATTGAACAAGAAAACTCGTTGCTCCCCTGAAAAACTTAAAAAGTGGGCATGGCTCATTACATTGTTATTGTCAATAGACTGCAATACAGTTTCTGACATTGTCACACATTTATATTTATAATTTATATTACAGAGATGGACAACCTAATGGTTGCACATATTACTATAGCTACCTATCATTTGCGATTTACACAGCGGGTCTGTAATTTCAATATGGACATTATTATAGTTCACTGATACTGTACAATGTCTTTGTTATCAAATACTTCTTCAGAGCACTCTCAAATTGTTTACCTTTAGAACATTTTAAATATGCAGGTAGTTTTGCATGAAGCATTAAACCCATGACATTAGAATCCTTTTTTTAAATATTTTTACTAAATCTCTGCTGAAAATAATCATCATTGTGTCGGGTGTAGTGACTATGGATATTGCTATTTTTTAGGTTTTGTTTCTGAACTGCATAGGTTACAACTTTATAGACATACAGAGAATACAATGTTAATATCTGCTTATCCTTAAATATTCCCCTACATGATTCACGAGAGTTCATATTGAAAATCAATCTGACTGCCCATTTTTGCAATCTAAATAATCTTTCCATATGGGTTGCAGCAGCACAGCCCCAAATTTCTATCACATACAGTAAATATGGGTATATAACTCCATAATAAATCATTTTGAGCCCCTTTTCATCTAAGATATTTTTAAATTGACGTAGGAGATACACAGATTTACTAATTTTGTCACAAATATGATTTATATGTCCAGCCCATGTTAATTTTCTATCAAGTATTATTCCTAGAAATTTATGTTCGCTTACCTCATGAATACTGTTATTATTTACTGGTAAGGAGAAATATGTGGTGCTTATATTACTCTGTGAGAAATGAATTAAGGTTGTTTTTGTCATGTTGCATGTGAGGTGATTATGTTTAAAGTAGTTAATAACTGAGTCAATGGATTGCAGTAAGTTCTCCTTTAATATATCAACATTTGCCCCTTGACATACAGCAGTTGTATCATCTGCATAAGCTATTATATTTGTATTTTTTGAGATTGGTATGTCATTTACATATAAAATAAATAATAGTGGTCCCAACACTGATCCTTATGGTACACCATGCATAACATGTTTAAATTTTGATTGCACTTTTCTTATTGATTTGCCCCGTTTATCGTACAATAGTGTTGATTGTCTTCTGTCTACCAAATATGATCTGATCAAATCTCTCGCCAAGCCTCTTACTCCATATGCCTCCAGTTTTTGTAATAGTATTGCATGATCAACGCAATCGAAAGCTTTAGAAAGATCAAAGAATAAAGACCCTACTTCATCATTTTTTTCAAGGTTTTCAATGACTAAATGTATAAGTTCACTAATTGCAGTAGCTGTTGATCGTCCTTTCCTAAATCCATGCTGAAAATTTACAATAATATTGTTTTTGTCTAAAAAATCTAATAACCGGCTTAATACAAGCCTTTCAAAGAGCTTTGCTATTTCTGATGTTAGGCTAATTGGTCTGTAGTTATTTATGTCATTCTCATCTCCTTTTTTATGTAGTGGGCGTACTAGGCTCTGTTTCAGACATTCTGGAAATTTACCACATAGGATAGAGAAGTTTATTAAATGTTCAAGGGGACTGGCCAGAACATATTTACAATGTTTTAAGAGAATCACACTGTTTAAGATTATAATTTTTTATTGCATTTGTAGTTCGAATTTCAAAGTAAATCTTTGAGAAAATAATCCCAACTATATGTACATTCAAACAGGCAAATAAAAATATTTTCTGATTTTTTCATAATTTCTGCCACCGTCTCCCCTTAATACTATGTTTGGGTTCTCGAGAGGTAGTCCCAACCAGAGATCTGAATGGGGAACTATTTTAACTCTGAAATGTCTTACTCCTCGAGTCATAATTCATAATTGGTGTGCGATATAGCAGTAAAAGTAATCGTAGTTTAGAGAGCACCATGTTTTTACATTTTGGCGGTCACATCATTCTCTCGCAACCCCCAGAATATCTGTGGGACCACAACTGTCATTGGTTTATGGGCCTCACTGACCTGACTGGGAGAATTATCAAGATAAATTCACAGACCATATCCTCTGATTACCAATTAGAGAACACATTACATGCCATGACAGGTCAGCATGTTAGGGTTAAGAGGTTATAGAAAAATTAGAGAAGTGGAAAGATTGGAAAAATAAAGATTCCCCAGTCTTCAGGTACCCTAATAGCATCTGGGTCGGAAGAAAACAAGAGATGACCAAGGTAGGTCAGAAAAGATTACAGTGAGGGGAAAAAAAAGCCCCTAGCCTGCACAGCCGCAGGCTAGAGGGCTCCTGTATCTTTTTAGTTCAGTGTCTTTTTTATATTCCGAACTATCTGCACATCTTTATTGGTTCCTCAATTACAATGCTGCAATAATTTATATAACAGGAATGAATATACTAATACATAATTATAATATAATCCCTAATTCCAAAACGGCAGTTTTCAGTTTAGTTAGAATGCTGCATACAATTTAGCAGGAATAAGGATATACAATATGATATTTTAATATAATCCCTAATTTCATAAAACAACTTAAATTTTTTTAACTAGGATGTTCAATCTAATCACATTTGCATGTTATACTTCATATTTATACTTCATACAATTTAATATATAACAGGTGTGTCTACACATAACCTAATTAAATGTTATCCCCCCAGTTAATTTCATCTTTATTTCACAATTTCAGTGCTACATACAGTTTAAAATACATGACCTAATTACATTTGACATACCATCCCCAATTTATCTTACCAATTTATACATATCAAGAATGTATAACCTAATTACATATATGTAATTATGTTATTCCATTTTATATAGCTACATGTTATCCCCCAGTTGATTTCATCTTTATTCAACAATACCAAACTTCATACAATTTAAAACAGAACACACAGTATATTAACCTAAATTAATGCTTAATCTATGTCTTAACTAAACTTATGACTACGAATGTCATGTCCAGTAGATCCATTCAGGTGATCACCAAATCCAGTGTTGTCTTCTCGGTGGTCATGGATTTCTTCTAAATTTGGCTGCCTCTCTTGTGGAAACAGAGTTCGCTAGCTTATCCAGCCACATCCGCAGTCTTCATCGTCATACCACCAAATAGTTCTATCCTGTAGATATGAGAGGGCCATTGTCCTCCCACTCATCCGAAGCAGACATTCCTATAGCGCATGCTCGGGCATGTCTGCCGCATCACAGCAACAATTGCCGTTCTCTCTTAAAGCAAACCGCATGAGATACGCGCCATAGGGTCCATGTCCCGTGATGTAGTGGATTAGTCCTTTTGAAGGCTTAAAGTATCTCATGCGGAGTCTCTCATCAACATCTGGGAAAATGTCATAGATTCTCCTATAATACCCGTGGTACTCACCTCCCATTCATGTTGCCATTCACTGATAAGTCATTCTCTAATAATTAGTTCATCTTGCACTGGAGCTCCTGCAATTTGTGCAGCTCGCACCGGGTGTTGATGGCGAAGCCAGTAGCAGGTGGCACATCTTCTAATTTCCAAGTCGAGTGGTAGGATACCTAAGGTGACTAATAGGGCATCTGTCAGGGTTGTTGAAAAAGCTTCACTCAAGCAAATCAGTATTTTTTGTTGAAGGCTGTACACTCTCGTTTGGCAGTGACTAAATGCAGTATGTGCCTAGGCACTTTGCAGCATGGCCCAGCACAGAAGTCAGGATTACATTATTATGCAAGTGAATAGCTCCATAAGGGTTCATGCCAAAGTTGCATGCTAGACACCCTAGTTTACCCATTATGGTGCCTTTTTTGCTGTTTCAGTTATATACTGCCTAAACAACAGGCCCTCTTCCAAGTTAACACCCAGATGTCTTGTATGGTGATGCTTTTGTATTCTTATTCCATTAAGGGATATCACTGGATCTCTTTTTAGCTTGCCTTTCAAAAGTATATATTTAGTCTTTACTGGGGAGACTGTCAGCTTGCACTCCATACATTTCCAGTAAAAGACATCCAGGACATCTGCAGCATGATGTTCCAGCACTGTCCTAGAATTACCAGTAATGATAATGGCAACATCATCGGCATATGCAGTGTGCCCACTGATTGCTGCAGTCTGACTTAGTTCATGAAGTATCGGTTCAAGCCCAATATCCCACTGTACAGGCCCACATACCGAACCCTGTGGACATCCTTTGGTTACTGCTCTTAAGATCTTAAAATTGCATAAAGTTACCTTTCTACCATAGTAGTAATCACGAAGGAGCAGATACAGGTTCCCAGGGTAGTTCATACTATGAAGTTCAGCAAATAGGGCGGGCCACCATAGATTGTTGAAGGCCCCTTCTATATCAATAAAAAGATCCAGCACATACTTGTGAAATGTTTATCTTTGTGGTTGTGTGCCATAACCATTACTACACTATGTTATAGGCAGCAATTATTAAATGTCCCACATTCATCTCAGTTTTTTCAGAAAAGTCCCATTGTCCCTTCCTGAAAAATATTTGTCAAAATGCCTCACAATATGGGACAAAACCCAGTGGTAACACTGAAAGTGGTTGCAACAGTTAAACCATGGTTAAACAAACCCAGTTTTAGCAGCACTTTCGAGTGGTATCATGATCTGAATCTTCACGGGGATTGTGAAATAAATTAGTGAACCATCAACAGTGTAATTAGCGTACTTAGTGCGGATGTAACAAGTTTTGCGTCTCGATTGGAACTTGAAGCTCGGGCCGCAAAGGCTAATGCTGAATATTGAACAAATTCAAAATCTGAATGATAATCAGGTGGAAGGTCATGCATAGCAATTTTTAAATTTATTATGATTAATTTTCTTTTCACATGTCTTCGGGTGAAATCCAGAATTAACTGTCATGGCCATGTGCTAATCTTGAAAATATATCATGCCGGCCTCCCAAATTTACGAGCCACGAGCCGCCACTGTTAAGATTATAGATTTCTATACCGAGGAGTGGCGGTTCCTGGGTGATCGCATACTCGCAACTGCACACCCATTAATTGTTTCCGCATGCGAATGTATATAGACATGCGTATGAGAAAGTCGAATGTCCAACTTTCTTGTATATGAACTTGCTCGTTCAATTTTTCCGCGCCCTCTTTACCAAATGTCAGCTCATTCAGTCAACAAGCTGAGACGCATAAACCCGATTTTGCGACTGGCGAAGGTAGCTTTTCGGCGAGGGGTACGCGGGGAGCGGTGCAAAGCTTGCATTTAAGAGTACGGAGAGTTAAGGTAGCATAATCGACAAGGCCAACACATGCGATTCTTACCGCGCAAGCGCACTACGTTCTCCTACAAGTCCCTCTGTTTTCCTTGCTACGAGCATTTCGGTCCCGTGCTACTAGGCAGCCACGTGACGGTTCTAAATATAATGTAGCCATCTTCTATATTATATTAATGTTATAAACACAATTACATCTAGTCTTATTAAGCGATCATAAAAGTATATAATTATTCATGTCGTAATTTACTAAGGTCAATACTTCAGTTTGGAATAGTTATTTTGTTACAGTCTTTATTACTGTTTGTTATGTTTGTGTTCTGGCAGCAAGTTGCATGCAGTTGTGTCTGCACATAGCGGGAATTTGAATCTATGAAAGTGTGGAAATGAATAACATGGTGAAACTAAAGGAGATAAATCTTTCGGGTTTATTCTTATAAGAGAAGCTGTTTTCCGTGCTTATTGTTTGCGAGTGAGAGAAATAGAGTCTGGACAAATAATAGTTCTTGTGATATTGGTCATTTAAAACAAAAAAATAGCAAAACATAAGAGCTCAATTGTCCATATGAATTTAGAATTAGAATTGTGTGGTGTATGTTAGAGAAAGAAAGGGAGTAAAGGTGGAGAGGATGTAATGTACTGCACACCCACTGCGACAAGTCACGAGCCGCCACTGATACCGAGGCCATAGATCAGATCTGTCAGCGCCTTCCTCTCTGTGACGCTATTGTTGCTACACACTAGTGAAATAAAGGAATCGACGCAGTAAAACTTCTACTCACACACATGTATTTATAGCAAAGTCCATTTACAGAACTTTTGTTTCTTGGGTTACCAAAGAGAAATATCTAAAATAGTCTTATATCTCCGCTACAGAGGGCAGCACAATCTACATTCTTAACACAACACCAACAGATGGCGTAAGAGTCTCTATTCCCCGACAGCTATTACGAAGAGGATCCTCAGAAAATAAAAGAGATCCAAACCATAGGACCCTTGATATCCTTGTTCCGCAATCTTGTTGAAGAGAGTGAAATTCAACAGATTGACACTGAATGACGATTATTAAGGAACACCAAGATTGAAGTACAAAGTGATTCTGTGGAGGTCTGTGACTTCTGGAGGTGCGTGGACAAAAAGATCCCTAATTGTGGTATTTCTATCCTTGGCATAATTCGTGTGGCGTGTTTTGTGTCTACCACATTCAACTGCTAGTGCATAGCGAATGTTTTCAGCCATTAACATGATGAGGATTAAACAAAGAAATAAATTGGGTACAGATACTATCTGTGGTTTATTCCATACAAAAGACTTACGGCACAAGAAGACTATTGTGTTGGACAGATCCCTGACCTGACAGACAAGATAACAGCGGATATGTATGACAGTGATAACAATTAAGGAGTGACAACACTGGAGGAGTCTACTTAGGTGTGCTGGATGCCACGAACTTCCGTTGGTGAGCGTTTAAGAATAAATTATTTTATGTTTTCAGACCTATATTTATGTTTTAGTTTTGAAATTTAAGCATCATAATACTCGTTCTAATGTGTGACAGATCTAAGAGGAGGGGGGGGGGGGGTAGCAGTGGTAATCTGCGTCGGGTAATGAGGTGGGCGCCGAAAGACGAAAAAAATGTTCAACACTTCAACTGTGATAAATAAACTCTAAATAATATTACAAATTTCCCGTTCTCATATAAACGGACGAAGGAGGGTTCGTTCCTGTTGCAATACCATTCGAAATTCTACTTTTTTTCTCCGGTTCGCGTCTACTTCTTTCGCTCCAACAAGAATGGCAACACTGCCTGCATCCGCCGCCTCACCCCTCCTTTAATCGTATCGTAATAAAGGTTACGACGGCAAGTATCCGAAGCACGGGCGTCGGCAGATTTTTTTCCAGGGGGGGGGGGGGTTGGCAGTGTGCAATCAGATAATATTAATTCATTGTTTAATTGTGAAAAGTTATAGCATTCATTGCGCATAACCGTATTAGTTTGTGCTAAATAAAAATTGTTCCTTAAATCAACATTAAAATAATAGTTTAATAGTCAGTAATTGTTTGCACACTAAGTCCATTAACTTCTAAGGGGGGCCGCCCCCGCCTTCGCGACCACCATGATCCGAAGCATCTTATACATGTTTATTCTTCTATTTACTTCACGTTAAGTGAGATAAACATTTGCAGAAGTTGTCTTATTGCATATTTCCTTGTAATTACATTGGAATTACTGTAGATTTTAAGCGATAATAAAATGTTTTAAGGTCGATCGCTATGTAGTGGTGTTGAAATTCGGCTCTCTCTGTGTGTCCAATAGAGCATAAAATTATGACTTTCCATATAAGAAAAGTATGAATATTTTAAAATTCAAACCACTATGACTTGAAGTCCTGCAGAAAGTGGTAATACAGAGAATCACTATAAATAAATAGTTTTCTGTGTCAAAGTTTCATCATTTAACTATTGCACATCAACATTTTTCTTAAAAAAAAGAGTATGAGTGACACATTTTGCACCTAATGAATAGTTCATTTGTGGGTAAGCATGTGTCATGAATGTTTAATTACGCATCAATAAACAGGCATATCATCCTCCCCTTAAAATCATGACGGGAGAGACTTGTTACACAAAAGAATAATATGTAATTTATATTCGATACGCTGGAATAAGATAGTGGATAACTTTTACAGCATTGTTACTATTAATATAGTCTTCAATACATAGTTATTTTGGTTATTAAGTTGTTACTGAAATATTTCTGAAACTTCAAAACAGGATAGGACAAATAGGGATTCTCTTAGTAAGGGCAAAATTTTTTCCAGTGCGGCGCTGTCCAAACTGGTCCCTCTCTGGGCTTCGACGATGGCTTTGATAGCCCCCAATATATGCCACTGGTGCCAACTATTACAAATAACGGATGAAAAATATTCTGATGTTCAAGCAAAAGAATTTGAAACATCTACGGAAACTTCTGACTACCTTAACTTCGCCCGGCAATCTTTCACGTTCTGCAAGTGCTGCATGGTGTATAAGTATCCCTTCGTGTTGGAGGAATCATCGGTTGAAATGGTTGATCATTTTTTAGACAAAAATTGTAGGTTGTCTTGTCTTGTCTGGCGCTTGTTTAACGACGCTACTGCCAGCGTGGCGACTGCGCCAATCATGACGGTCTAGTCAGGACCTCCTAAATCCAGAGGGTCCTGGTCTACTGTTGCGAAAGGGTGGGGGTCTGAACAGAGGTGGCAACGTGTGAACTAGCGCGATTTTACAGTTTCATGCGCGTGCGTGTGATAAAACGAAACAAAGCTTTACATATTATGGTGGAAAAAGGTAGAAGTAACGAAGGTAATTGAAAAGGTCCAGTATGATATACCCGATACAATACCCTAAGAAAATCTAAGGTAGCTGCATGGTGCCTGGGACAAGCTTTATCGCCTTGTAAAGGGCGATACGGCGGTGTAAATTGATGTCTCGTCAAATAAGCGCCACGAGTGTTTGGCCTTTGTGTTAAAAAAAATATTTTGTTGTTTAACGATGCTGTCAATTGCCAGGATCACACCAACGTCGTCGGTGTGCCGGAATTTCGTCCCGCAGGAGTTCTTTTACATGCTAGTAAATATACAGACATGGAGCTGTCGTTTTTAAGCACACTTAAAAACCATCGGTCTGGGCCGGATTTGAACCCGCGACCTTGGGATCAGTGGGCCAGCGTCTAACCAACTGAGCCACCCAGACCGACGCCTTTGTGTTCTATATATATATGCCGGAACTGACTCCATCTGGAGTTTTCGAGCCGTCTGTAAAAAAGATTTGTACTGAATGTTTAGGTGAGGAAAGGAACGGGGCAATATATTCTCGCCAGGCGAGGGAATAATCCATTTTAGGTGCACGAAACTGATGACAGTCAATCTCAATATGTGACGGAAGCCTATAAACATTCATATATATTAAGTAATTCGAACGTGTGGGTGTCCGGTAGATGTGTTCATGTGACCTAAATCGCCCCAAGCATCGTATCAATGGTAATGGCAACTGTTCCCCCTCCGGCAATTGGCGGCGGTAAAGCTCGTAAAGACTTGTCAATTTCGGTAACAGGATATTGTGCGAATGTGTTAACAAGTGTGAAATTTGACGACAGCCCAGTATGAGCATGCGACCCTCTACGTCATAAGACGGAAAATATAATTTGTGTTGGCTCTTCGCTGGTCGTCCGGGTATATGGAATATTATGTTGTAGAGTTGGTAAAAGAACGATTCTAGTTTATTCCGCACACCTTGCGCAGGGGTGGGGGCTAGTAATAAGCCATATTCCACGCGTGAGAATATCAAAGGTGGAAATAGTCTTAGTAAGACCCGGGGGTCTGTGCCCCAGTGTCGCGCGGTCATAGCCTTGAACAATGGTTTTAAGGTATTAAGTGTAGCTAATACACGTTGAATATGTAGTGTGTAACTTAAGGATTGGTGTAAAAGTACCCCTAAAAATTTGACTGTGAGAGCCGGCTGAAGGATATAATTTCGGAGGCGCAGGGAAAGGCGTGATAGACGGGTAGCTTTATTAAAATGTACAAACCGGGTCTTACTTAGGTTAACTGGGAGGCCGAGTCCTTCGAGGTACGCGATTATCTTCTGACAGTCTGTCGAAAAATTGTCCAAGCCTATACTGGAACGGGGGGTGATTGTTTGATAAAGAATAATATCGTCAGTGTATTGTAGGACTCTGACGGCTACTGTTACCGCCGAGATGATGTCACCGACACATATGACATATAACAATGGACTAAGTGCCGATCCCTGAACTAGACCTTGCGATTTCTGTCTTATGTGGGCATTTTGTCGGAACGGTGCAAGTGTGCAATGTCTATCGGCATGAAGCGCCGATATGATTTGGCGAATAGACGTCGGAATCCCGACCGTCTGTAGCCGTTTCAGTAGTATTGGGATCGACACCTGATCGTAAGCTGAAGTTATATCTAGAAAAAGTGCCAGAAATTGGTTATTTGTGCGGAAGGCGATATTAACATCGGTTAAAAAGGTATACAGTGGGAAAGTGGTCCCATAGCCTCTCCGGAATCCGTATTGCGTACTGGGCCACCGACTATTTCTTTCTAAATAAAAACTGAGGCGGTTCTGGAGGATCTTCTCAAATACCTCTCTTAATGTGGTTAATAAGCCTATCGGGCGATAATCCGACGGGGCGTGACCCATACATCCTGGTTTTAGGATGGGATGGATTATAGTGGTTCGCCATGAAGTTGGTATAGATCCCCCGCGAAGTAGTTTGGTGTAAAGCGTACCATGCCTCCGGTAGAGATTGCAAAAAGTTATATGTGATCCCGTCGGCTCCCGGGGCCGATCGTCCGGTTTTTCTCATTGTAGTTCTGCGTACCTCAGTTGCAGTAAAAGGTGTTAATAGTGGGTTCGACGTATCGACGTTCCGTTGCCGTAACCGTCATGTTTTCGGGCACCGAAGTCGGGGCCACCCGACTTAAAATTTGTTCCTGTAATTCGAGCTGCCTGTTCATCGGTGAGGGCGGTAAAGCTGGGCGTTGTTTCTTGACGCAGGCCAACTGTTTCCATATTTGTGCGGTTGTAGTATCCGACGTAATGGAGTAACAATATCGTAACCATGATTGCCGTTTGATGCGGCGGAGCCGACGTCTCACGCGGGCCTCCGTTCTTCTGGCTTCGAAGTAGGCCTCCTCGGTCCTAAGGTAATTGTATCGAGAGTAAGCCAACCGTTTTGCCGCGACCAACTGGGCACACTCGCTGTTCCACCATGGAGGTTTTCGAACCTTCGACGACTTTATTTCCGTCCAGGGGTGATACTGATCCTGGTACTGGTGTAGTGTATCCTCGATCTGTTCGTATGTCACATCGGTTTCCGAGAACTGATTGGTCGCTTGGTTAAGGTACGAACGTAAATGTTCACGGCGCACCTCGCCTCGTCTACGACTATGATATATCGTGTGTCCGCCCCTCTGTCGAGGTACGTATTTAATAAGAAAGGGAAAATGATCACTCCCCAGGGTCTGGGGGAGTTTCGACAAAGTCACATTGGGGTTTGTGTCTGCTGTCACAAACATCAGGTCTGGGGACGAGTCCTGTTGTCCCGGAGTACCCATTCTGGTGGTATGGTGTTCAGATATTAAAGTCCACGCATGTTGTTCCGCCAGTTGGAATAGGGGATGACGTTGGCGTTGTTGCGAAGAGAGTGCCCGGAAATCTTTGATATTAAAATCACCGCAAATCACTTGTTGCTGTGTTTGGGGAGTCAAAAATTGCTCCCATTCCACCAAGGCGAAACGGCGGCCGGTCGCATAGACACCTACAATCGAGAGGTCCCCTAGAGTTATCCGTACAGCTTCCAAGTGGGGCGGGTACCGGATATCGGTATCCCAGTCCCGGACATACAGATTACTGGCAACACCGAAGGCTACACCTCCACCTTGCGTCGCCTGGTCGTTACGGAATATTTGATACCCCTGGAGGGGAAATGGCTGGTGTAAATGTAACCAGGTTTCCACCAGTATTATGACGTGAGGGTTAAACCTAGTCAAGTACCAATGCAGGTCTGCTAATTTATTATTAATGCTGCGCGCAGTCCAATAAGCTATTCTTAATTCTGGCATAGTTAATATGAGAATATCACAGGTGTAGTTGTTGTTTCAAGGATGTCAGTGTACGTAGAAGAGATTCAGGAGCTTTGGCCAATAATGTATCAAATGTACGTTGAATTTCCCGGAGGTCCCGTCCCCGAGAACCCAGGGGCCACTTTGGGGGTAATCCCGTAACTGTATCCTCCCTCGGGACGTTTCTATCCAGCGAGTTTTTGTCTTTGAATGATGCTCTTTGCTCGATTGAGCCAATGTGCGATTCTCGGGTAGGAAGCGGTTGTGGTACTCCTAGGGGCCATTCTCCGTTGGTGTGGAGGGAATGATGGGGGGGGGGTTCCCTCTGGCCAGCGGCCATGGGGTGCCCACAGTTCCCGTAACCATTCCTGAGGAGGAGGTGCCTGTTGTGATTGACATTTCCGTTTGGCCGAATAGTGCGATATACCCCACCCGGTCCTATATGAGTTAGGCTTCGATATTGTGGATCGGCTTCGATCCTCTGGTAGGTTAGGAAATTCTTCCCGTCCCTGGTGCGAAATATCCTTGGGAAAAGTTGTTTTAGTGAGGTCCGCGTATGAGGTGGTTCCCGTAAGCATCTGACGAGCTTCGTGTCTGGAAATAGGTAATTCCCCTATCCGGGTAGCAATATGCGATTCGAGCTTATAAGCTGGATATTTATCCGTTTCCGTTGCCAAGTGCCCCTGCTTGCAATTGATACAACACACGCGATCTACTGGACAGTCGCTCTGCCCCTCCAGGTGAACCTGTCCACACTTTAAACATCGCTTGGTGTTCCTACAGAATTTTGCTCTATGATGGAATTTACCACAATTTTCACAAATTAGGATTCTTGTTGTATACGTCTCCACTGCAAAGCGTTGATAATAGACATACACGTACGCTGGCAGTCGTTGCGCCCTGAAGGTAACCTTCACCGTACGTGTTGGCTGATAAGTCGTGTCCCCATTCGATGTAACTCTGCGATTCAAACGATGAAGATTATGTATAGGTAGCTGGCCTGTTATTTGAAGATGGGTACCCAGTTCTTCCATGCTAATATCTGTATCTATACCCCTCACCACGCCTGTTACAACGATATAAAAGGGAATATATGATCGTGTGTCATGAATCGCATCAAAGTCCTGGTCTAGAAATTTATTAGCTCCCATGTAGGTAGAAAAGTGTACTTCTAATTGGTTAAAGCCACTTTTATGGCTGTGTGTCACCCCCTCGGCGTGTAAAAAAAAAACCCATTTTCAAATTTTAAGAGGGTGGAAGTCTCGAATATTCCGACTGTTAGATCGGACTATCACGAAAAATGGCCTAAATCCGTGACTTGATACCGTAAAGGGGGTTTAGTTGGCTTGCTACTCATCGTTGTCCCAGGCGCCACATTTGCCCCATTAGACTGCTCGGCAGCCGGAACCTCTGTCGAATTCAAATTCGACTCGGCATTTTCTTGTGTAATTACCTCCGTATGTTCAGCCACTGGTATGTCTGTTTCCATGACCACCGGGGCTAGTAGAGTTGTGTCATCCATAATTAGTGCCGGCTAAATGATTGCCGGCACCCCCCCCCCCCCCCGAAGGGGTGGAAACGCCACTAAGATCCACCAAAATTAAGTATGAAATGTATATTCTTACCTCGTTACTCCACCAAGATAGTCAGATACAAAATTAATCACACTACAAAAAAGACAGAAACTATGCCAAAACACAATCACGTGTGCTCTGGTAACACAAAGACTGCTTCAGCAAACAGCCCGATCTACCCCGCCACCACACGTCCACCAAGCAAATAGCAGTAAGCGTATGCGAAGAGCGATGCGCCTGCCACCATCGTTCACGGTGGAATGAAAATTACAGATTATATGTTGTAGGTTAAATTTAAACACATATTATATAGTGGTTGGTAAGCTACTGCGTATAATCTGTGGCTACTGCAGACAAGTTAATCGATCACAACCATAGAACACAACCCAAATCTGATCAGCTGTAAATCGATATGTATCGCTTTACTGTACATCGATGGACAAATGGTAACTGGTTGAGGTTGTTATTCTATGGTAGCTAAAAACTGTGTTTTTGACAGCACAGAACACTCTGACAGCTCTGAGCATAAGAAAACAAATCAAGTGTACAAGAGTCACAGAATTATTTAAAATACTCAACCTAATCACCACTTCACTGGATCATTGTAAGTAATATAACTAATATAAACACAAGCTCTTCAAATACATATCTCAACAGACTGTAAGTAACTGCCTCACTAAATATCATGAACGATTCAATTCTGTTTCTTAAACTTAATGCAAACTAGAATACTGATGGAAAGAAAACAGTTATATTATGATTTATAGTTTAATTCGGAAAAAGCTATATATCTGATGGAACGAGCTTGAATATAAAAAATTTAAGGAAAATTTGAATTGGTTAATTTAGGTTAGGATGCTAGACTTCCACTATTAGTTTTGAATAAAAAGTACTTACGATTTATCTATGTTTTAAAAATATGTTTTAAATATACTTATATGTGGAACCATAATGCTTTTAACATTTGTTGGTACCTCTGACGTCATGCTAGTACCATGTAAGTTTTTGTTATTCATTCATACATTTAGTGTTTTCGACTGATAGTCATTAAAACTAAGGTTATTCTAATCAAATTTCTAGTGAACTGAAAGGCAGAATGGCAGAGAAAGAAAATGAAACAGAAAAAAGCAAAGTTGAAGCAGCAGCAGCACCTGTTATATCTGACCAAGAGAAGGACTGGGCTCAGGCTGCTTTGACAGACTTCAACAAAGGCAACTACACAGCATGTCTTCAGAACCTGGCAAAGCTGGAAGCAGCAAGACCTCAAGATACTAAAGTAGCACACAACAAAGCAATAGTGGAATACTACAAAAGTGAGCTTAAAAAGACTGATCAGTTCAGGAAGAATATGAATCTCGTTTGCAGCCAAGTAAGTGAAATGTGAAGAAAGTACAGAGGAGTAGAAAGTTGTTGGAGTAGGACAGTTAAAATCTCTAAGAGTTTAAATATATCATCATTTGCACTGATTGTATGCATAAAAATATACAGAACAAATAGCATGGTCAGGGATACAACTGTGTTGGAGGGATTTACCAACAAACTGCTCTCCTTGTCACGCCTGGTTGGTTTAAGCTTCCAAGTAGAGGATAAGGCAGTAGTGATCATTCAGGGTCCCAGCATGCTTAACCTGTTGGTCTGGGTGACTCAGATGGTTAGGTGCTGGCCTTTTGATCTGAAGGTTGCAGGTTCAAATCCAGTCTATATTGATGGTTTTTAAGTGTACTTAAATATAAGTAAATATAAGTGCTGAGGCTTTCACGGCCGGCGTTGTCAACTATGTTAAGTAGATTTTCCGGGCTTGTGGGCCGTGGTCGAGTTGGATTGCCTTCCTCCGACATTTCGCTGAAAACTGTGTCCAGCATCTTCAGGGTGATCCAATTAGTGAACTCCCGAGTCCAAATATTAGAGAGCTATGCCTTCCAGCACGCTATATATATATATATATATAGAGGGGGGGGGGGCATGGCAGCATGGCCGATAGGCAGCCAATAGCTGCCATGCTCCCCCCCTCTACAGGCCACTCCCTCCCTCCATGTGCGGCTATATATATAGCGCGCTGGAAGGCATAGCTCTCTAATATTTGGACTTGGGAGTTTACTAATTGGATCACCCTGAAGATGCTGGACGCAGTTTTCAGCGAAACGTCGGAGGAAGGCAATCCAACTCGACCACGGCCCACAAGCCCGGAAAACCTACTTAACATAGTTAAAATACTTAATCTCACGCATCACCTTCCCTCCAACCAAGTTGGTTCTCCACCATCACTATTTGCCTTTTGATGTCAGTGCCCCCACCCCCAGTGTTTCCATGCTTTGCAGACTGGGAGAAGGAAGTATAGGAAAGGTCATATTAGGGAGAGCAAAAAAAACCTCAGAACGGGCTATGCTGTATTTTGCCTTTCTGCGTCCTCCATACTCATTGCCATCTGCCGCTTTCATAGAAAGGCTCGAATGAAACCATACAACATTTTTAAACTACTTTTAAAGGCTTTACTTACCAACTTTATGAAAGGAGATTCTGAAACTGAGCACTATCGTCGTCCATACACTTTTGGCACCTCCTTAGGAAACTATGCATCAGTCGCTATATTCACATTGAGAAATGCTGGCAATTTCCTGGCTGATATTTTGTTTTAATTCTTCCAGGGCGTGTGGGTTTGTCTTGTACACTTTACGTTTACTTAAGTTGCCACAGAGATAGAAAGTAGAGATAGGTTGCGAGGCTGAGGGGTACACAAATATCTACCAATAATTCTGTCTTGAAACATGCTTTCAATTGCTCTGAAAGATTGGCCTTTGAGGTGCTGCAAAGTCTTGTTGAAAAAGCCAAAATCACGTTCCTTGTCTTTTAATTCCCTAAAAAAAGGGAACAAAATTGTTTTCACGTTGTACAGGTGTCAACTGTTAACTCAAAAACAATTGGGCCTATAACTCTTTCTCGTCTAATGGCGCACCATACATAAATTTTTTTGTCATGAAAGGGTACTTCATGACCAGTATTAGGTTTCTCAGAGCTCCAACAATTATTATTTTGTGTACACACATATCTATGAACTTTTACACTTGGAAATCTTTCTGAAAATCGTACTTTCACTTGACTGAGTTAACACATACAAATCTTAAATAAATACACGCTGTGCAGTAGAAAATATATGCTGAGCCATAATACACTTTATGGCTTAGTACAGGACACAGTCACAGATACAGTCACTCGTAATAACTGAACCACATCACATTACTGTCAGTTCATTACTGTAGAACAAAACTTGGTCAGCAATGTGACCTTGTATACACAGCAGTCCATTACATTTCCACTGCAGAGCCCATTTGGAGGTATTTTGCTCTCCTGTTGTATGATCAGGTATAATTTGCACATAAACAAATACCTGTTAATTTATTCCTATTTAAAGGAATGTAGCAGGGAAAGGATTATTTACACATGAAACAAATGCATGTTAATTTACTCCTCTTCTAAAAGAATGAGGCAAGGAAAGGATAGTTTGGACTGGAAGGAACACATTTTAACTATTTTTTTCTCTCTCTCTCTCTTTTTTTTTTTTTTTTTTTTTTTTTTTTTTTTTTTTTTTTAATAAAAAAAGTGACAAGGAAAAGATACAATGAAAAACTGAAGCTGTTAACATTGAAGTAACAGAATCTAAAATAAAAACAAACTTAGAAATTAAAAGCTTCACTGATCTTAGTAATGCTGTAAGTTCTTTAATATTCCAGACAATTGTTTCGTGATGATCATCCACCACATTCTCAATGGTCTATTTAAAACAGTAACCATAGCTACAGATGCTGTAATCCATATTGATCACTATCACCAGGGATACTTTGTGCCTCTAGTACTACTTCTTTTCCTTTCCCTTATGCCCTTTTGAGCATCAGGTTTCCTCAGTGGGTCATGGTCCATTTCCTGTATTTTGTCCTACCCCTAGATACTTGTTTAGCTTCCCTCAAAGCCTTTCCTCTCTAGTACTTCATATAGTACAAATTGAATAACTGCCAACACATAAATGAAAATATCACCAGATTGAAATAAGAAATGAGTACAAAGTGAACAATAGGGTCCTATGGTTTCAAAATTTAGTCCAAGGTTGGGCTCATGAAGCTTGGTTGGTATGTATATGAGCAATTCAGATAATGGGTTCTTGCAAATTACGCTTGTACAGTTGGATTGGCTGTTTCTTCTACATATGTACAGTAGTAACAAGATGGAGTTCTTTATCCAGTTATTTTGCTGTGAAATAAATTGTCTTGAAGAGGGAGATTGGGAAGGTTACAGGTTTATCAAGTGCCCACATCTTCTCTCAAAGCCTCTCTTATATGCATTTTAATTAGCTTCATCTCTGTTTTTCAATATTTTTTCAGGTGATAAGTACAGCATTTTGGCTGAAGTTTTTGCTGCTCCTCTACTTGGGGGTTGAATAAACTGTCTGTTCTGTTCGTTTCAATATGTATCGACTACCTGTGTAGCGCAGTTGGTAGCACACTTGCCTCTGGCGTGGGGGACCTGGGTTCGATCCCCGGTACCAGCATGGGGATTTTTCCCCCACTGAGAGGTCTGGCACGGGGTGCACTCAGCCTCGTTAGGTCCCAGGGGACCAATTGAGGAGCTACTTGATGCAGAAGTAGCAGCCCCAGGTCGCAATGGCCGCATAACTGGCTGGAAGGGGTCGGGGCGCTGACCACGTCCCACCCTCCAGTACTGCATCCCGCCATTGACGCCCATAGTGGGCATAGGTGGGGGACACAGTGGCTGGGTGGCAAATCTTGGCCCTTTATGGGTTACTGTACTAGGGGTTTAGTTTTCAATATGTATCGTATGCTTTAGGCATTGTTGATTACATTATTTCCAGATGTATCCATTTTCTTCACTCTATTATTTACCAAATATATTTTTAATTCTGTTGATTTATCTGTATTATTTATTCTAACAGGAGAACAAAAAATGAACTGGCTGTGCAGTGTTTTGCCTGTCTGCATCCTTGGCACTCATTGCCTTCAACCGCTATCATAGAAAGGTGAGGATGAAACCATACAACATCTTTAAAACTACTTTTAAAGGCTTTACTTACCAACTTTATGAAAGGAGGTGCTGAAACTGGCCACCGTCATTGTCCATATATTTTTGGCACCTCTTTAGGAAACTATCCATCACTCGTAGTTCATGTTGAGAAATGCTGGCAATTTCCTGGCAGATATTTTGTTTTAATTTTTCCAGGCTGTGTGCATTTGTCTTGTACACTTTATGTTTCAAGTTACCCCAGAGATAGAAATTGCTTATTGGAGCTCTGAGAAACCTTTCTCCCCTAATGACACACCATACACCAATAGGATACTTCATGATCCTTCATGTTGAAAGTGTGTTTCAGGACAGAATTGTTAGTAGATACTTGTGGTCCCCTCAGTCCTCTGACCTAACCTCCTGCAGTTTCTATCACTGTGGTAACCTAAAACAAAGTGCACAAGACAAATCCACACTGTGAAAGAATTAAAATATCCACCAGAAAATTGCCAACATTTTTCAGCATGAACTACAGCAAGTGATGGATGGTTTCCGAAAGAGGTGCCAAAAATGTATGAAGGCTGGCCAGTTGCAGTATCTCCTTTCATAAAGTTGATAAGTAAAGCCTTTAAAAGCAGTTTAAAAATATTTCATGGTTTGATCCACACCTTAATGTGATGGTGGCAGACAGCAACAAGTGCCAAAACACTGTGCAGTCAGTTCATAATCCTTTAACTCTCTTGGTATGTAACCTTATGCATCCTTTACTGTTTGCATGCTGTCACAATTATCTTTTGCAATTCATGTTAAAGCAGCTTTATTTCATTAAAGCAGCATGATGTTATACTTTATGTCATATAGAATGTGTTATATAAATATAGCATTGCTTTAGCTACTGAGAAGTTGTAGAATGGTTTGTAATAGCTTTGCTAATATTCTATAGGGATATAAAAAATGTGTAATTGTTTTTTCCAGGCACATGTCAACATTGAGGATCTTGATTCACTTGAATATGTGGAGCACTGTGTTATTTATTATAACCAAGCTGTATTGCTTTACCATCTCAAACAGTATAGTGCTGCATTGAAAATTATGTTAAAAATATTTTCATTTATTGAAGCAATGGGTAAGTTCTACACAGTATTACTTCAGTTCTACTGTATGCCCACGACAAGAAGGCTAGAGGGGAATGAAGGGCAGAGGGGGCTTCAATTGTTTATCTGCTCCGGTAGCGTATCTGTTTACTAGGAAATGAGTGCATGAGAATGCATATGAGTCACCCTCGTTGCCAGATCTAATGCGTTTTGCAGTATTAGGTGCAGGTGCAGAGATTTTTTAGTATTGCATTATTTGGCTCTCGCGCTACGGCGCTACAGTTATATACTCGTATTTTGTTAGTTTTATTCTTGGCTTAATATTTACATATGGCTGCAGTTTGAAAGAAGGGACGAAGTATTCACAGTGAAGCAAGGGAGGTAATTAGAAAAGTGATAGATGTATGTGACGAAGAAGCGAAATCAGGACAATTGAAATGTTTATTATCACAAAGAAATTTACGTGTGGCAAATTATTGTGGGATATCGTAACATAGTGTAACAAGAATAAGAAGAGGTGTTAAAGCTGGTGAAAAATCACTTCATACTCGGGAAAAAGAGACCAAAGGCCGAGGAATGCAAATTTCATTGTGATGACTTTGATAGAACAGTAATTAAAAACGTAATTCGAGACTTTTATTTGGTTAAAAAACAAGTGCCCACTGTACCGAAGCTACTTGCAGCAATTAGGGAAAAAATAAATTTTTCTTGGGGAAGAGAAACTCTGCGGAAGCTATTGCACGATATGGATTTCAAATGGAAGCGATGTGGAAGTAAGAGAAAATTACTTATTGAACGTCCAGATATAGTTAACTGGAGAGCTAAATACCTAAGAGCTATAAATGGATACAGAAATGCTGGGAGAAATATCACTTACATTGATGAGTCCTGGGTGGACAATAATTTGACATTTGGGAAGTGCTGGCAGAGTGATGATATCTACGGGATTACGACAAACACTAGCTCTTCGAACCGCCTGATTCTTGTAAATGCAGGCAGCAACGAAGTTTTCATACCCGGAGCTTCTTTGATATTCAAAGCTGGACTTGCTAGCGGCGATTATCATGGCCAAATGAATGGACAAAATTTCCAGAAATGGTTGGAGGAGAAACTGTTACCTAATATAGCCTGCAATAGTGTCATCGTGCTTGATAATGCTCCATACCACAGTGTACAAGAAAATAAGCCTCCGTCGAAATATGTTGTAAAGCAAGAAATGGTACAATGGTTGGAGAACAACAATATTTCATATTCTGCTGCAATGCGAAAGACCGACTTGTTTGATTTAATTCAAATACATAAACCAAAGGAAAACATATACCATATCGACAGAATAATAGAAATGCATGGGCATACGGTTCTTAGATTACCTCCTTATATGTGCGATTTGAACGCTATAGAATTGGCATGGGCAGCAATAAAACGACATGTAAGAGAGAGAGAGAGCATAATGTAACCGGCGATCTACATTTAAGAAATCTACAGCAGGTGTGTGAAAGTGCAGTGAACTCCGTTACAATAGCTGATTGGGAGGGCTATGTTAGGCACGTTAAGAACCTTGAGGATGAGTTCAGGCAAAAGGATGGGCTAGTGGAAGATGCAATAGACAATTTTATTATATCACTAGGAGGTCTGGAGTCTAGTGACGAAGATGCAGAGAGCGGTAGTGACAGCAGCGAAGGTGACGACTTCTCCGACTCGGATCTTGCACGACAACTGGACTTCGAGGTGAGTTATGTGACAACACTGTGTATTTTAAACGAACCTAGCATCCTTATCATACTCGGAAACTTGACATAAACACCGAGCGGGAAGCAAAACATGATTACGTTACACATTCCTAAGCCTCGCCTTCTTGTGCTGGGCATACAGTACCTCAAGTATTTAACTTGTTTTAGTAAACCAAGTGGAGGTATAGATGACATATATTTAGGAGTTGATTTTAGGCACAGAGAAGAACCAAAAGTTAATACAATTTATACAGTGACATTATACTTAACATGCAGAACAATTTTGCAAGCTTATTGAAATACAGGGTATAAATGAACAACACCACATGAATTCTATTGGTAATAGACAATTTGAGATAGTAAACCTAAGTCTAGGATTACAAATTACAGAACTGTGCCTTAAAATTGTTTGGGGGTATGCACACCACTGCTCATATCAACTGCAGCTATAACGAATGATGAGAAAATAAATGGACAGCTTTCGCAGTCTAAGTATTTAGCATAATGGATATGTTGCTAGGACAACAAAGGTACACATGGATTAAGAGCTTATGTTCAAATCCCAGTGGTGGTGTATTTTTATAATGTTCTGTTTTCTTTCTTAAGCACATGCTGTATTTAATTTGATTTCCAGGGAACATTCATGTTGTGTTGTAATTTTTCATTTCACCAATGTTTAATCTTTTTATTTTAAATTCGTTTAACCATTATTTACTCTTTCATGATCTAATTATTAGATACACAGGGAAAACTGCATACATACTTAAACAGATGATTCAAGCTTAATTAACAGCTTACAAACAAGTAAATAATTGATAAGCACTTGTAAGAGTTGCATGTGACTGAATTATTATAAACATAAGGTGAATTGGTATTAACATTACAATACAATAGGTAGATACAAGCAGAACAAAGGCAAGGAAACTATGAGTGGGCACAGATTTCAAAGGAACTGCTCAAAATGGTGACCTCTAACATCAATGCAGAAATGATTCGCAAACCCTGTTGAACATTCCTGGTGCTTTGCGAATATCATCACTGGCTGCTATTATGTGTGTAACTAACATCTCTTCAGAATCAATTAATGATGAATACACCATAGTCTGAAGATGACCCCAGAAAAAGAAATCCATGGGGTTGAGACCCGGCGAACGGGGTGGCCAGGGCATATTAGGACTGCCTCTTCCATTCCAATGGTTAGGGAAGACTCAATTTAGATGCTCCTGTACATTTATAGCATAATGCGCAGCAGCTCTGTCATGTTGGAAAAGCAGTTGTGCGCAGATATCAAGTGGCACTTCTTCCAAAAGGGCTGGTAGTACACCCTTCAGAATTGTTTTAGAAGTGTTGCCATGCAGTCGAAGAGGAAGAAGGTATGGCCCAATGACATGGTCACAAACATTGTCTGCCCATATGTTCACCATAAACTGCTGTTCCTGGCTCTTCTGAACAGTGGCATAGGGGATTTGTGTGATCATATGGACTATTGTATTTTAGAATTGGCCCATCCCGGATAAACTTGGCTTCATCAGTGAACAACGCCACTGAAAACAGTTCCGGTGGTTGCCTTAAGGCCCATTTGCAAAACTGCAAGTGTAAATGACAATCCTCTGGAGTTAAGGCTTGCAACTTTTGTAGATGGAAGAGGTAGAGCAGCACCTTATGCAAGACTTGCCATACACTTGTGTGGTTGATGCCCATTGTACATGCAATAGCATGGGTGCTAGTTGACGGTTCCAGTAAATGCAGTACATTTTCTTCAAACTCCAGTATGATGGGTACATGTTGCACCGCAATCTGCTTTATTTGCCACCACAGAACCATATTCTCCCAAATGCTTATCTACATATCCAATTGTAGTCCAATGCAGTTGCCATCTTTTGGGGTACCTTTCACTGTAAATCATTGCAGCTGTTGCAGAACAACCTCCTGCTTCGCCATACACTAGATGCATGTCAGCTGATTCAGCAAAAGTTTAATTTTGCTCCATTTTCCCAGAGTACCTATTTATCTGCTTCAACGTAATGTGGTGTGCTGAAGGCAAATAGGAAATGAGATGTGGGTGACTTGAGTAGGAAATAGTCACCTTATGGTGGTGTGAGTGTTTTCTGGAATTAGTAATGTCAACTACTGGCAGTATTAGACATTTGTCATGCTAATGCATAGGTACTCAGCACCTTTTTAAATTATTATGCAATTTAAAGTATAACATTTTACAGTTACAAAGATTTAGAGCAAAAAAACAATAATTGCTCTAACACTATAATCTTAGTGTATGTTTGTGTCTCAATTTATTGCAGAGCTGTTGTGAGGGATTTTAACCACTAATAAACTGCAAACATCACCCTGAAATTACTTTTAAGCTCTAAATTTTGTTTCAGAGGAAAGTTTGGCACATCGTGTTTGCCTACTGTTGCTAGAACTGCAGCTGTGCATGCATCAACCTGAGAAAACACTGGCTCTCATCAACTACATAGAAAACCAATTTGTAGTTTCAACAGACTCTGTCATTTCAACAGAAAAAGATATTAAACCACTAGAAAAGGAACACAAAGAGAAAAAGGCATGTGAAATAAATTTTCTTCAGGTCTTAGGGTAATCACTTTGACATCTATTTAATGTGAAACATTTTTATAAATTTAACATGTATATTTTGTAATTCTCATGTAGTATGGAAAACAAAAATTCTCATTTAGTATATTGTACTAGGTATATAATAAATTTTGAAGGGGATACATTATAGTGCAGAATTGTGGCTTTGGATACATAAAGAACACTTTGAGAAACCTTATCATGTTTGAGAAACTGTTAGTTTTTGTTAATCTGTGACATTAGTGCTTGATTTTGACTGGCTAAAATACAGCTAACCTTTTAGGTGCACTTTTTAGTGCAGAATATCTAACCATCGGGCTATCAGTATGCATTAAACAATTCATAAAATGCTGCATGTGCAAGCTAGAAATTTTGCATATGAAATCTTTGTTACGAAAATTTGTTGAAACATTTCAAATTTGGTTGAAATTGATACAAAATTAAGGTTTGTATACATGGAAAGCCTCCTTAAAACGTATGTCTATGCAAACCATAGGGGTTGAAATTTGGAACATGAGAATTTGAAGAGCATATTTCAACACATTTCAAATGTTGTTGATACTGTGAAGACATTTTAAATGTTGTTGATATTGGAACAAAATTAAAGCTATGTGGAATACCTCCTATTATTTTCCAATTGCAGTATCAATAATATCAAGAAGCTACAAAATTATTTCTGCCACAAAATGAATGCATCTAAAACTTTAACACTAGTGTACTTTTACAATGCTTATTGTTTATTCTTGATGCAGCATTTGCATAATACATGGGTTTCACAGACGTCAGCTATGTCGGTCTGAGTGACTCAGTTGGTTAGATGCTGGCCTACTGATCCCAAGGTCGCATGTTCAAATCTGGCCCAAACCAGTTTTTAAGTGTGCTTAAAAACCACACCTCTGTGTGAGTAGATTTACTGGCATGTAAAAGAACTCCTGCGGGATGAAATTCCAGCACACCGATGATGCTGATGTGATCATGGCAATTGACAGCGTCATTAAACAACAAAAATAATTCTAATTTTTATCATCAGCTACCTTTGACTGTTTTGAGCTTCGCTAATGTTTACTTACATCATACATATGTGTAATGTAAGTAAAAGTTAGTGAAGATCTAAAGTTTTAATTTTGGTTCAAAGTAACTGAAAATCATATTTTTGTTTCACTGTGCACCACCTTGTTTACACTACCACAGTTAACTCTGGTATTAATTTTAATCCTCTTGCAGCCAGTAACTGGAGATGCTGCCACAGATACTTTTAGACTGAAGCTCTTACAGTTCAGAGCAAGGTGCTATCTCATGACTCACGCCCTCAAAGCTTGTAAACGTGAAATAAAGGGGCTTATTACAGCCGGTGGTCCGGTAAGTGTTTGATCATTAATATTTCAGGAAACATATAAAGTGTTAGTTGTGATATATAAAGATCTGATACATTGCAAATTTGTAAAATTATTATCTATGTTCATTTGTGTCCTTACTGCTGTATTTTATAAAATATTACTAGAGTTAGTAAGGGATATTTTGAACTTGAAGCTATCAAATTACTGTATATGTTGTAATTTGGAAGACAATGAAATAATGACATACACATTTTAGTTTCACATATATAAATTTAACTAAATTAACAGAACTAATTTTGAGGAATGTCTTTCTCATTGTCAGCTGACTACAACTGAAGTTTGCCCCCTGATGATCTAAGCTAACTACTTGTCCTTCTGTAAGAGGTTATAAGAATTTTGTGACGAGGTTTTTATTCATTAGGATATTGGACTTCATTAATCTTCAGTGATTTTTCCATAAAAATACCTTTTTCCTAAATATTAAGTTCGAAGGATTTTTGTGCTTAGTTTAGTGCCACGGAGTTGCCATTTTCATGTCCTTTTGTTGACAGTACTTGCACATTTTCACATCTATTGATAGTGTAACAATATAATGACTATTTCATAATGTTTGGCATGTCTGAAATTATATATTTTCCAATTTCTCAGAGCATTGCCAAGAAATGTCATCTAACTTCCTTGAACGCATCTATCCAAGAGTATTTGGAAAATTATCTTATACGTTACTTGATGATGTCATATTTTGCGTATAATACTTGATGTTATAATTATTTCGGACATGCTAGAAAAATAACATCGATTTACATTTTAAAACCTTTAACATGATATTACATAAAATAATAATTTATAAACATAATTGAAATGTTGAAATTGACAATAATCATCCCAATAAATTGATTATTAGGGCTCGGAAGTTCATGCCCTAAAAAACACTGAAATATGCTCTTAAAAACTTGAAAATATGCAAAGAAATATGCACTATTGAATTAAAACAATGCCCCTTTGCAGTAGACAAGGCGAGTTAGTATAAATAATAAATAAAGTTACCTTATTCCTTAGAGGTTGAAACAGAAGTGGTCCCGCTACTAGTATTAACTGCTATATTGCAGTTCACAACCAACACTTTGCACAAATTTTCAACTGTAAAACGTCTGTTGTCTCGCAAAACACTTTTGTAACGTGAAAAACTTCTCTCTACGTCACAAGATGCTATCGTGGCATATTTATATGGTGTTAACTGCTTCACAGAGAGAGTCAAGTCCCTTGGTGTGACAGATGGTTTTCTTTCGAGGATGTCTCGAATATCGCACATCTGTTTATAACCAGAATTTTTTGAAATTACATAATTCACTTTCTCTTTTACTTTTTGTCCTATACCACCAGGAACCGAACTTAGATCACATTGTTTTTTCAAAGACAGTAAGTGATTCATGGAAAGGAGATCCCACAGCTTCCAATGCCATTATGGCTGTTGGTAAGAAAGAAAAATGGGCAGATATGAAACTAAGATCCTCTTTTAACCCAGTGCCTGACAATATTTTGCACAGTTTCTATTGATGAAGCATCGTTCGAGTCCAATGAATTAACCTCTTCGACTATTTCTATGTGCTCAGCATAATATAAAACTGCATCGACCCATGTTCCCCATCGAGTTAACACTGGTGCAGGAGGAAGTCGGATATTAGGTGCTGTTGATCTAAACACTTAACTCTTTTAGGAGATTTAACAAAAATTCCCTTTGTACAGGATACAAATCTATCAATGGGAAAGAATCGCATATTGTCTCAGAAATGCGATGAAGAGCGTGTGTCAAACAAGTTATATAAATTATGCTAGGAAAAATACCTTTCAGAGTTTGTCCTGGTTTTACCATATAAGGACCTGCATCAGTAAAAATTAAAGTAACCGGTCGTATTTGATTCCACATGGCCATATTAATTTCAAAGAGTCCATCACAAACTGGATTACAGGTACATTGTCAGTGGCCGACAATTCGCACACATTAAGAAGATAAGGTGTAGTCTTTTGTTCATTATTTAAAGCACCCACGATTATATTAGCAATAGAATGGCACTCAGAATCAGGGGTTTCATCAACAGACAACCACACAAACTGATCTGCTAATTCATTTTGTATATTTGACAGTACGTTATTGTAACTATGTCAGACCTAAGTCTTGCGCAGTGCACTTTCTTCAGGCACATGTTGTCAAGTGTACTTGGTAAGAAAGTTTTTAAATGTCGGATTATTAATTTTGAACAAGGGAATAGCAGCAGCTAAAAATGCTTGGCACAAGTCATAGGAAAATTCAGTAACCCTACTTCCTAAACACTCTACTAGCTTAAGAGGTAGAACTGGAACTTAAAAATTCAATGCCACAACTGGGATTTGATCCACAGACCTTCCGATTACCGGGTGGATGCTCTAACCACTGAGCTATTGTGACAAACTGCCAGAATGGCATTAAATTCTCAAACCAGTTCGTTCTGGCAGTTTGTCACAATAGCTCAGTGGTTAGAGCATCCACCTGGTAATCGGAAGGTCTGTGGATCAAATCCCAGTTGTGGCACTGAATTTTTAAGTTCCAGTTCTACCTCTTAAACTTTGCCCACACACGGCTTGTGTGTTTAAAAACACCAACAGTAAGTTTGTTGGCATAAATAAATAATACTCTACTAGCTGTTTTTGAACAGGTTCTCTGCTTGCGAGTTTTCTGATTAAATTCTCCCTATGTTTTGCTGTGTTTATGTGCTGAACTATTTGAAATCTTTTCTCACTCCCCACATTTTTCTCACACGCTCCACAATACAGTACCCTATTATCTGTAGATATTAAATCATTGGAAAACTCTTTTTGTAAATGAATTAATCTAGCACTCGAAGTTGGTTTTATTTTCGGTATTTGGAGAGCTCTTTAACATTTTATACACCTAATGTAATTTGGTGGGAACCAGTTAACAACACTGTTACGTTTGAAGACCATACCACAAATATTGGAGGTCAGGCAAGCGTTGCGATAATCGTGCTGCTCAAAACGTTGACCTGCACTTTATCTTTGTTAATATAAACCTCTCAGATAACTCACTGATTATGCTCTACGCACATACATATAATGAAGGGATGGAAACAGGGGGTTCACTGCATGACAACATGACTCACCTCGCGAGTTGCATCAACATGTGCAATACTACCAATATGAAAAGTATTATACACATGGAAAAAATAATAAAAAGCCATAAAAATCATTAAAATAGGCAATATAGGGGCTATAATATTGAAATCTTTGTGAGTTGCATCATCATGCACAATACTACCAATATGAAAAATATTATCCAGATGGGAAAAAATAATAAAAACTCATAAAAATCATTAAAATATGCAATATAGGGGCTATAATATTGAAATATTATGCATTTATCAAAATCAAGAAAATATTCAGTTATATGCACCATAAAATCATGTCCAAATAACTGAAAATTCCATAATTTGTGCACATAATGTAAAAGCATACGTTTTTAACCCCTGTAAAAAAAGCATGCAAATGCATGAACTTCCTAGCCCTATTGATTATATACCAAATAACAAAAGAAGAATACCAAATAAACAAAGTTAAACTGATGTTTGATTTAAATATTTCTTGGGATATATAACTGTTTCATATGACTGTTGTGTTATGTTTTAAGTTTTCACCCGCAGATAAACTTTTTAAACACAACACTTCCTCTTAATGACATATCTCACTTTATATGTACACAAAATGAAATGTTACATTACATAGGTATTCCAATTTTTCTAGGTACAGTTACCAACATGTTTTATCATTAGCTTTTGAACTGCACATACCTTTTTAAATGAATTGCTAGAAAATCTATATCATATTACTCAAGAACATCAAGTATTGATTCTTTTTTGAGATGGTAATACTATCTGATTAACTTTACTCACTACCATCTTTCTAGTTAGTACCTTTGCATTCTACATAATTGTTTTACATGTTTACATTGTTTGAGGTACTATAACTGCAGTACAAATATTGCAGATAAAACAGAATATATTACTCCACGTGCTAGAGAACCTAAAGTTATCTAATTGCTCATTTTCATTATAAATGTCAATTCTTCTCATAACATTCAATTTGTCGATTAATACATTTTCTATCTTTTTTTATTTTTAACATCATCATGTGTCAAAAATATACTTTTACTTCACATAGTAATTATTTTTCTTATTGCTTATTTAATTATATTTCATCAAAACTTTTATTTTCTTTTGCCTCATCGATTCTCTCTATATTTATTTTGTCGAAGACACTTTTCATATCGTTGATTCTCTCTAACCTCGCTTCCATTATCATATAACCTAACTTTATTCTCAACTCCACATACGAATCAGTTTCTAGGTTATATGTGCATTTTGCAATTTTGTCGTCTGCTGTTTTCCTATCAGCTACGATTTCAGCTCCTGTTACATTTGTTCCTTTACCTGCACAGTCTATTTTATTTCCCTTACCTACATTTTTAGATTCTCTGTCGTCTATGTGATCTGCAAGAGTAGACCAAGACCAGCTTCAAATATGCCCGGCTACTTCTAGCGTCCCATCCCTCAATGAAAGATATTGAAGAGCAAGAGAACTAATTACTTCATTGTCAGAAATCCAGCATTAGCCAACAACATTTTATATTCTTCTACATTGTCTGTATGAGGTACAAGTGTATCATTGTCTTTTACTTTAGTTTCTGAGCTACGGATCTCGTCTTTTAGGTTAACCTCGCCTTTTTCTATTTCTCTACTCTTACTATTTTCAGATTCTTCCTCATTTTTATATGTTTGTTGTACAAGTTTGTCACTATTTTCTTCTATCTTGTTTTTAATCTCTAAATTATCTATGCCATTTACAATTTCTATTTGGCTTTCTATAGTGCTTCTCGTTTCTCTTATCATGCACTAATTTCAAATTATCTATGACTTTCATGTTTTCTTTGCATTCCTGCCTACCTAATTCTATTCTCTTTCCCAAATATAATTTTAATTCTTTTCTATTTTGTTCCAATTTGTGCCCTAATTCTTTATTTTGCTCCATTTTCTGCTCTAAGTTTTTTAGATCCTGTTTCATATTCTGCTCTAAGCTGTTTGTATTCTGTTCCATTTTCTGCTCTAATCTTTTTATACTTTGTTCCAAGTTTCTTTTATCTTGTTTCAAATCTTGCTGTAATTTTTCATTTTGTTTCATTAATTTTTTGAGCATCAGCATTATTTTTTGACTTTCCCCCACTATCGCTACGTCTTTTTTGTTTTTACTTCATCACTAGGCTTATCTGCCGCCTCTCCTACTTCCATTTCTAATTCTATCTCTTCTTGTGACATCTGTACAGTTTGACTAGACTAAAGTATTTTTAAAAGTTCTAGTTTCTTACCACCTCTAAGTAACAAAATAAATAAAATTAAGTTAAATAAAAATTCTTGATCCTACTTTCTGCCATCTTCTTTACATATATCCCTGGATGTTGGATTCCAGGAAATCTGTGTGGACATTTTTCTCAGTCCTTGAAATTTCTTATGCAGGTAGATTGTCATTCACCAATACGTAGTCTGGCTTGAAAAGAAATCCCTGTCACAGTAGTGTCCTTGAAATTCCTTGGAGTTGTGTTGCCTTCCATAGTTAGTTCGTTTCCTTGGAGTTCAGCAAATATTTGTGTCATTAAACTTTGCTTTATTCCTATTCGAGCCATGCATTTGGGCAAGCCATTTGGTGCAGTTTTTTAATGGATTCTCGTTTAATTATCTCTACATCTTAGCTCGCCTCACTGCAAAATCTACGTATACCTCAGTGATCAGTTGGTAAAGCAATGAGAACTCCTTTCTTATTTCGGGTCGTAGTTACAGAATAAAGCATCCACTAAACTCTATTTAAATTTGTTAAGTTATTTATTTGTACCTTTGTAAATATAACAATTACTAAGTTGTTATATTATTACAACACTTTCTTTACTATTTTGTACTGTTTGGCACATCCGAAATTATATATTTTCTAATTTCTCAGAGCATTGCCAAGAAATGGGATCTAACTTCCTTGAACGTGTCTATCCAAGAGTATTTGGAAAATTATCTTATACATTACTATGACAATGTAGTTCGACTATTTTCTTCCTTAACAATACCTTCTTTTGACGTCATATTTTGCATATAATACTCGATTTTATAATTATATCGGACGTGCCAGGAAAATAATGTTGATTTACATTTTAAAACCATTAATATGATATTACACAAAATAATAATTATATAAACATAATTGAAATGTTGAAATTGACAGTCATCTCAATAAATTGATAATATATGAAATAACAAAAGAAGAATACAAATAATCAAAGTTAAATTGGTGTTTCGTTTAAATATTTCTTTGGATATATAATAACTGTTTCAAGTCTATTGGTTGGCTTCCCTGCAATGGGTGGCAACGTAACACATGTAATAACATCAGCTATCGCTGTAGCTTTACCATGGTTATATTTACAAACAGTTGGCGGTACTAATGCAAGATAACAGATGAAATATCACCAAATATAACCAGACCGTACCATACTGGGGGGAAATGTCACAGTTGGTTTTTGGGGTATTCCAATAAGCCATATCCTCTACGCTATATACTTCATGAACCTCAGTCATGTTTCCTAAGAATGCTTATTTCTGTTCTTTTTATTTCTTCAGACAGAAATGAAGGCAAACGTAGGTTGTGTGCACCTTACATGGAGTGGATGAATATTTTGCAAATGGTTTTAGTTCACTTCGGTTTCCTGCTCTAGAGCATACATTGTCAGGGAACAAGGACAACTTCAGGAATTTTGTCACCCCTTGCAATAATTGCAAGTGCCATCCTCCTTACATTTTTAGACATAATCAAATTTTATCCACAATGTCTATCCTCCATGACTACAATTCTCACACAATGCATGCTTGTGGGGGTGGGTGTGGGGAGCATGGGGGCAATGCCCCTTAGCCTGGATAGGGTGATACAGCCACACCAAATCTCTGCTGGAAACCTTGGCTGTTGGCTTGCCATGATACCAGATCTTCATCCAATTGCTTGCTACCTGGATATGTTGATGGACCATCTCATGTACATCATGAAGACGGTTCAAGGGGTTCTCCGTGTAGTCAACTACTGGCTGTTCTGCCCGGGGTGGGGGGGGGGGGGGTGGCTCCCAAACATCAGGTTGCATGGAAGAAGCAAGTCCCTGCCAAAAACCAAACTACCTGAGGTCAACCCGGTGGTACATGAGTATATAAGCAATAGGCTAACAAGAAAAGCAGCACCCTGACATCCCAATCCCTTTGGTGGTTGACCATAACCTTCAGGAGTTCGTTGAGAGTTTTAATGTACTCCTTGACCATGTCGCCCGTCATGATGGATTCAAAGTTTCTGCCCGGATGCTGTGTAATTCCAACAGAACAATTCTTCCAATAGATAGTCTGTGATCTTCTTGGACTCCTGGCTAAGTATGATGCACACGTCCAGCCACTTGGTGAAGTAATCCGCGACCAGCAACAAATATTTGTTCCCCCTCTCTGACACAGGGAACAGCCCAGCTATGTCGATGACCCTCCACTTAAGCTATCTGCGATAGCCTACGGTCAGATGGTGGTTTTTGAACCAGTTTTCAAGAGCCTCCCAGATGTCTCTGGACATCCTAGGCATTGGAATTGCATTCAAAATTTATGCTACCAATTCCTGGAGGCTAGCTATAAACTGTGTAGCCTCTTCTTCTGCTGACTGTGGGTGGCAATGGCAGCGAATTGTCCACAGAAGACTCCTATCTTTTCCATGCCAGACTCCATGCAAAGTTCACTGTGGTTATTTCACTTCCCATCTTATTCATTCTGGGATTTCATTCCTGTCTCCAGCTTGTGCATGCCGGAATCAGTGTTCAATTCAGATTTCATCTCTGTCTCCAAACTTGAGTCTCCATCCTACTTTCACTTGTCATGTTTTAACCCTGAGTGCAGCAGGGTTGGATTCCCTCTTGAGTCAGCCGTGCCATGTAACTAATGTAACTAGATTTCGAAGTATTAATATGTACATGCTACAAGTTGTACATTGCTACATGGATGTAATTTTATCTTAAGATCTTCTAGAAGTATGATGTTTGGCACTTTAGGCATCTTTCACCTACAGAAATCTGCTAATGAGTATGCAAACTTGATAGTCAATCTTGCTTTTGGGAATAAGATTTGCCAAGGTGTTACAAGCAGTACGCAATGGTTTAGCCCAATATCTCGACCCTTCTAATGAGCTATAACCTGTGCTTTTGTACAACATGTATTGAATTGCAGTAAATACAATTGAAAAAAAATATAAGCAGAGATGAGATAAAGCTCATGCATAGACTAGGCTTAATATTGACTGAAAACAATGAGAACACAGGATGTATACAGGGATAGTCTTGTTTACATCAGCAACAACAAACTATCACATTCCTTCTTACTTACATATTTGTTCATTTTCTGGATTCTATTTTCTAAGGTTTACCTCAAGTCAAGCAAATGAAAAAGCATTAAGATGGGGAAGTAACAGATTTTAGTTTACCAGTTATGGCAATTTTGCAGTAGTAAACCAAGCTTGCACTCAAGAGGATATCACCAATTTTGCAAATGATTGTATATCTTAGGTAGTAGTGCAGTAATTATGTTGCAATATTGGCTATAATGAATTATATACCTTAAAACTGAATTCTGCTCTTGTTTCAGACTCTAGCTTCAGTTCTTCTGAAGGGCAATTTGGAATACCAAAGGGCAAATTATCGTAAGGCCATGAAAGTAATAAACACTGTTCCACAGACCAGTTTGCCTTTCAAGTGAGTAATACAGATTGTGAACAGCACTATCAGGGCTATTCTGTAATGTTTTGTTCAGGTTTAGCAAAAATTATCAAGTGTTTTTCCATTGTACATAAAATATAAAGTTACAGATTATGCTTGGGTAAGCAATGTTCCATATAATATGAGCATTGGTAAATGATGTTCAATGATGCTTCCATCATACATTTTATGAGAATTTCAATAGCAAAATAAATGTTCCGTAATCTCATATTATAATAGAAAGTAACAATTACACTGGTCTACAATAAAAAATGAAGTTGTCTTTATCCTTTACAAAAATACCAAATTCTAATCAAATTGAGGTTGAAGAAGAACATGACACCAGAAATTTTTTGTTAGCTCTTGATTCAAAGATACTTGTATATGTATGTACACACACACACACACACGCACACGCACACGCACACGCACACGCACACGCACACGCACAGACACAGAGACACACAGACACACAGACACAGAGACACACAGACACACAGACACACAGACACACAGACACACAGACACACAGACACACAGACACACAGACACACAGACACACAGACACACAGACACAGAGACAGACAGAGACACTTCTCCCTTTGGTCTCTTAACTGTTTATTATTCACTACAGCGTTTTTAGATTTTGTCCCCCCCCCTTTCGTAATCTACTTCTGGAGCATCTCTCATGACATTCCAACAATAGTCTGCAAGTATATGTGAGTTTCACTTGCCCTGATACTTTCTTCCATTGCTGAAATGTCTTCATGGAAGCACTCTCCATGCTCGTTACAGCGCCACAACTGCTTGGGAAGAAGTGGAGATGTGAGTTGAAAAAGTTGATCTTGAGTGACATGGTACAACCTAGCTCTCGGTGTGTTCTGAGAAGTTCCTCAACAACTAGAGTCAGCGAGAGCTAACCTGGTGCTTGTCAGCTACATGATTCACTTACCTGTGAATGAGGCTAGCCCTATGTCTCCAAACATGCTACAAACATATCGTGCACGATTAGTGGATTGGACGAGCTAGCCTCGTTCACAGGTAAGCAAATCAGCTAGCTCTCAAGCGCCAGGTTAGTTCTCCCCAACTGTAAGTTGTAGTTTTCAGCTCTTCGATTTCTCAAGAAATAGTGAACAACATTTTTTAAGGCTTCCCAAACTGCTTTCTCTTTCCCTTCAATGACATTTATGTTAACATACTGGTTTCTGTAGGAATAAAATATGGCATACTCATGTTACTAGCCTTTATTTGTAACAATAAAAAAATTTCCAACATTGCAAAAACGTCCCTCTATCATGAAATTAATTCCTGTTTTTGAAGGAAATGAGATTTAAGCATTTTAAACCATATTCATTTGTTTCACATTGAAATGAATAGGAATGAACTATACTTTGTTCAGAGTCTTTTGAGACAGTGGGAGGGGCAGATAGGCAGCAGGTTGCTCGTGCTAAAGGTCACTTACATGTGCTGACACAATACAATAGCAAAATGCACTGTTGCAACATTTGCGTCCCGTTCATACTTCTGTTACATTGTTTACATGTTCTTTATTTATTTGTTTAATTATGCACTTAATTGTGATTGCTTTAACAGCTTTTTCTCATGCTTGGACAATAAATCCATTTAATATAAAAAAACTAGAGTACGTGATCATATTTACTTGAACTGCATTACTTTTATTCCTTTCTCTAATTATGTTGTTGTTGTTAGCTAATGCTGGATTTCTGACAATGAAGTCATTAATCCTCTTGGTCTCCAAAATTTTTCACTGATGGATGGGGCACTAGAAATGGCCGGGTGTATTTGAAGGTGGTCTCAATCCATTTCCTCTTGCAGATCACATAGAGGACAGAGTGGTGAGGAATATATCCCAATTCTGTTTAAATGTTTTGCCAGACAATCATGTCTTGTAATCAACCTGAAGGTTGCAACTGCTGTTTTTCGAGGATACTCAGGAATTACTGTTTGAATGTTTGGTAGTTCCCATCTTTTATTCTTTTGATTTTTCATAGTAATATTTTGCAATAATTTTTTTGAATTCAGAGTTGACTAATTTTTTAGCTGCATAAAATGGTAGATTAACTATAGATTTTTGTACACTGGTGGTACCCTTTTTTGCAAGAAAATCAGCTTTCTTTTTACCACTCAGTCCCAGTGAGCTGGTATCCATTGGAATACTAGATGTTTTTGAAGTGCTGTTAGATGGGTAAGGATTTTCCAAGATTCTGTAATTGTTTGGTTTTTTGGTGACAACTTGGAAGTAATGCTATAATTGCTGCCCTGGAATCTGAGAGAATAACTGCTTGCTGAACATGTGAAATTCTGTACAAAGGATTTTGTAGGGCCATTCGAATTGCTTCAATTTCTCCATCAAAGTTTGTAGTTCCATAACTTAAAGATTTGTAATAGGAAAAGAGGCGACACGTGGCTCCAGCCCCTGCTCCATCTCGGTTTGATATCAATGATCCATCAGTATGGATCCATTAAATAAGGAGCCATTTGTGTTCTGGAAATCTAGTATGGATTGTCTCTAATGCCAATAATTTTAGAACACTAGTTGGAGTATTACTTTTCTTAACTTCTTCTGTCAGGTGTAAATAATATGTGATGTCTAATGTTTGTGTCGGATTGACTTTAGATATGAAGTTTTCCTTTGAATTAGGAAGGTATATATTCTTCTTGATGTCTTGAATTTTGGAAAGAAAGCCTTCCTGAGTCTTTAGTGTATGTCTAAAATTCCTCTTGTTCCATGTATTGAATGGGAGTCTGATCAACTTTTCGTGTTGAGTAAGAGCTGCTTTTTCTATTTCATATTCAATGGGGTATTGGTTGGTTAATATTTCCATAGCTGCTATTGGTTTTGGTAGCACTTGTAATTAGTCTCAGACTTTGGTTTTGAAAGATTTGAATCTTTTTTGTATTGCTGTTACAAGAACTTCGCTGCAGTAAGTAAATAATGGCTATATACATTGTATGCTGTGTGAAGAGGTGCTCTGGAACATCCCCACTTCGTTCCTGTTAGACACTTTAACAGTGAAAGGTGGCTTTCTGCTCTTTGTATTACATTTTCTATTTGTTTGGTCCATGTAAGTTTGGTATCAAATGTAACTCCTAAATACTTCGCTTCCTTTGTTTCTGGTAATTGTTGACCCTCAAAATTTAGTTTTATTTTTAGTGGTTTTTTTCTTAGTGAAAAGATTTAGTAGTTTGATTTTGTTGTATTAACAGCCATTAAATTTTCTTTGGTCCACTTTTGTAGGTTGGTTAAGGATTGTTGCATGGTTTTTTTCTAGTTCTGTACTTTTGCTTTTTGGTTTTGAAGTCCACATTACTAAGTCATCAGCAAATAGTGCACACTTCACACCTGATTCTTGTATTTGTTGTGGCAGATCGTTAATAAATATATTAAAAAGTGTTGTGCTGAGCACTGCGCCTTGTGGTAAGCCACGGTGTACTTGTTTGTATTTAGATATATTTCTTCCATATCTGGTTGCAATAAAGCGTTGTGTTAGGAAATGACATAGCAATGAAAACATTGGACCTTGTATCCCTATTTTTTTTACTTTCTTTAGTAGTTTTGTTCTGCATATAGAATCATATGCACTTTGGAAATCAAATACTAATATATATAATATTATATAATATGTTGTTGTTAGCTAATGCTGGATATCTGACAATGAAGTCATTAATCCTCTATATATTATATAATATATATTATATTTATATAATTATATAAATATAATTAATATATATAAATATATATCAATACATTAAATAAGGAAATAATGAAGCTATTAATAGTGAAGCAACAGGAATCTAAAGTAAGAACAAATTAGAAACTAAAAGCAATACTACTAAGATAAGTGAAACTTTTAGTTTCTAATTTGTTCTTACTTTAGATTATATATCAACACAGTTGGCACTACATACGATCCCCACAAAAAGAATGAAAGAAGGAAATACAAACAAAACGAAACATTATTTACATTGACATAGATAATATGTACATTGGCATTTACTCAGTCTTAGTATCTTATAGTTTCTGTTTCTTCTTCCAAAGACGACGAAGAAGCCATAAATCTTATAAAACTCACGAACAGTTTTGTTTTCATCGTGAGACAGAATATTGATCAATAGAAAATTGTTCATGTAAATATTTTTGTAAGAGTGTGTAAATTTCTAATTCTTTTAATTTGGGTGTATCAGGGACTTATTTTTTTCAATATTCAAGATAGACAACGTTTTCTCGTCACTTTGAGTTCAACCAATGAGAACTGTTGCGCGGATGAATACATAAGAATGGCGGTGTTGCGTCAGGGAGACGCCAAAGGGACCTTTTTTTCATTAGCGTCTGTGAGCTCAAGGTGAAAGGATGTATATTTTCTGATAGCGTGTGAACGTGTAACTTACACCCAAACTTTTAACCAGTGTAGATTCTATCGAATTTTGAAAGTTGTTAACTAATTAACATAGCGATAAAAGTGTAAATCAACGAATAAATATGTTGTGATAAAGGAACGTTGATTTGTGCATTCCATTCTGTTACCTCAACCCTGAAGATAAGAGTAGCGTCAGATATCAATCAAACTTTCCATCTTTCAGTAAAAACATTATTCCTGCTGCTATATTCCCGCTGCTAGGTAAAGACCCATTTCTAAAATCCGTAACAATCGCATTTCGTCTTTCTTGGAGTTGTATCGTTCTAAATATCTAATTTAATGGTTCTTATAACTGTACATCTGGGAACGCCATTTGCAGCCGCAGTGTGTGCAATCAGCGGGTCACATTTGCTATTTCCTTCTTTAAAGTAATTGTCCACATTTTGAATAATGTGTGCCATCTACCTATGTACTGTTTTGCTTCATCCTGTAGCAAGGAATTTGCTTTATAACTCGCAGATGCATTACCTGTTTTCCACTCCCGCCACATATTTATACAGGTTTAAGAGTGTTTTGTGCAATCTCTGTTGTGCGCCATTACTCATGTCAGAATGATTGCATAAACCTTGCAACTCTGCCTGGTTTGTTTTCATCCCTACACACGTGTCAGCCACGCGATGTCCTTATCTCCCCCTTCCACTGTCTCAAAAGACTATGAACAAAGTATATCTTTAACTCAGATAAATTTTGAGTGTTGACCAGTGTTATTAATTTAAGGATTTTGGGTTCAAACATTGCCCACACACGGATTGTGTGTTTTAAAACACCAACAGTAAGTTTGTTGGCATAAATAAATAGTGATTCATGTGTTGATTTGTGTAAATTACAAATACATTTGCTTCATTTTTGGGTTAAAATTAGAAATTGAGCATTTATAAGAACATAATATATTACAGTAATACATTTTTGTTCTCAAAAACATTTTAGAGAATTTCCAATCTGCTAAAAGAAGTGGTTAGCAGATAGCTATTTACCAGCTTCTTATGAACATAACAGTTGGAATTTGTGCCGATGCTACTGTAAGAGAAAGAGCAAAACAGAAGCCAGTCAGTTTAGTTATAAAATGATCAGTTATGCTTAATAATTTTGTGCATGACAAATAATCCAAAATAAAATACTTCAGCAACAACGTTACCCCAGATTGGAGAACTTGTGAAACTAAGCAAACCTTTCACTACAAACTTCCATGTAATGAACATCTAAAATAATACCAACATTACATTAAAATTTCAGAAAAATCTGCATGACAACTGATGGCTTTAACACATATCACTAAAAGCCAAAAAACATAAAGAGAATTAATCAGTGATTGATGATTGATATATGAGGTTAATTTGAAAAGTAAGGTCCAAATCGCTGTAGCACATTGAATTTTGCGTGAACATTGAAACATTCAAACATACCGGCTGCCAGCATACCTTGCACATAAAACAATGTCATTCGCATTGGTAGTGTTGCAGTGTGCTGTTGGTAGGTTGGATCAAAATGTTTAAAACAGTCGATCGACCTGCCAACTGTGAAATACGGCCTGTGATTCGGTTTTGTCAGCAGGGAATGTTTCGGCAGAAGACACTCTTTGACAGCTCAGTAAAGCTTATGGCCCCCTAGCAATGCATGAGAGCTTCAAGGACGGACTAGACAATGTTCATAATGAACTGCAATCAGGCCATCCATCAGTGATCAAAGAACATTTGGTCAATATCATGGATGGAAAGAAGAGTGGTAGTTTACAATTTGCATTGGTTCCCAATAATTATCCAATAACTGGTTGTCCTCACAGGTGGCAGACTTCTATGACCTTAGCACACAAAAGCTTGTAGTATGTTATGACAAATGTTTGAACAAATATGCAACTATGTAGACAAATAGAGAAAGATGTAAGGAATTAAATAAAATAATTGTTTTGCAACTATCCATGATGATTTAATGTGTATAAAACATTGAACCTTACTATATGAATTACCTTGTAAATTAGAACTTGCATCAAAATAATGTGAATCTCACACTGTGCTGTTTAATTCTTTTGCCTGTCTTTTGTAAAGTAAAATTGAAACTAATTTTACGCAGAGATTGCACAAAACACTCCCCCAGCTGCTAAACAGCAATCTAATTGAAGTCACTTCCTGTTCTAGCAATTGGTGTGAATTTAAAAAATCCTCATACATTTTATATTTTTTGTGCCAAGTTTTCACATTATGTTTCCTCTTGATCTTGGCAAGGATAAGTAACAAAAGCATTCAGCAAGTGCTCCTGTGCTAGTGACAGGAGGAAAACAAAATACTATTGCAGAACTCAAGAATCTTTGATTAGTCATTCCAGTTGGCTAACAGCCCCGAGGAAATAAACATCGCAATCATAAACGAGTTGCAGAATGCCAAATAGTGGACAATTGTTAAGTGCAGTTCTTAAAGTGTGAAAAATCATTGTAGTCACCTTATCAAGGAAATTATAGAATTGCAGATGGAATAAAAGTATACCAGCTTTAAAGTATTATAATAGTAGTAGTCTTTAATCACATCTATTGCTTTGCAGTTTGAAATCTTGTTAGCCACAAGAATTACTATTATGCTTGCTATGCTTTTGCACATGGTAAATAAAGTGAAAGAAAAAATTTGGCAGTGTTGAACAAGTCATGCTGAAATGTTTGGTATGGATGGCCAAAAATAAACCTAATGGTTACAAGAGGTACTCATAAAGTTTTAATTATCACCACAAAAAAAAATCAAGCTGCTACCATGAAACGTGCTGATGTTAGTCCTTCTCTGCACACTTACCCTTAAGTGCGGCACTTTTTTTCCAATGGATCACTTGTTGGAGACCTCGATTGTAGAAGTTTTTATTTTGGCAGAAATATTCCACCTCAAAAATCACCTTGTCATCATTCTGGAAATGCCTGCCATTCAATGGTTTCTTTATCTGAGGTAAGATGAAGTCAGTGGATGCTATAACATGAGAATATGGGGGATGAGACAAAATTTGATAGCCCAAAGAAGAAGTATGTGTGACATAGTCCTTGACAGAATGAGATGGGTCATTGTCATGGGGCAATAAGACCGCTGTAGACAGTTTCTTGTAACACTTCATCTTGACAGCCTCCAGTAACTTTGTCAGGAGATTTTGGTAATATGCTCCTGTGATGGTTTACTCCTTACGAGTGTAATCTATTTGCACCATGGCAATCTCAAAAAACACTCAGAATCACCTTGCCTGATGATGGTGATTCAGCAGTGGTGAATTCACACTCCCCACTGCTTGCTTTGCTCATTTGTCTCGGTGGCATAGAGATTAGGCAGCTAAAATGGTAATCTGGGATGGGTTGACAAAGCCGCAACATTTCCGCTACTGCCTTGGTTTGGCAGGCTTTTGGAATGGGTGTGAGCAGTCGTAGATCCCAGCAGGCAGCAATCTTTATCATTTTAATTTAAAAGGTGAGTCAATTAATAACGCTAAACAACACTTACATTTATAATTTTCCGAAACGTGTTTCGGAGGTTAACTTTCCTCCATTATCAACAATTATAACAACACTGTTTTCAAACTTCTAAGAAAGGAAGACCTTTATCATGTTCAAAATGTTGTGTAAGATGTTGAAAACTGATCTATTACTGATTTTTGTTTTGGCACTATAGCCTCGATTGTGATACGCTGGTTTTTGAGGACTAGTGTTCATGTCACTTGCAATTTACAGTTCTTCACAGTGAGATGGTGTGCCCCTTCAACTTGGTCATTCAGACTTGTTGAATGATACTGAAAGTGTCTGTGCTTCGTAACCACTATATCATATGATGGTGCATTGTTGCATACACTTCCACCAACTCAGCCTGGATTGTTGCAGTGTTGTCCCCCTTCAAATGCAAAAAATGAATTACTGCACAATACTCTACTTTACCAATTGTTTTGGACCTTTTTGTTTTGGCTCTTTTAGCAGCATGCTTCAGTACTGTCATGGAGATTTCAATTTGTATGAGAACTGTGGACGTGTACATGGAAACAAACAAAAAATTAATTACTTTATTTTTTCAAGGTGACAATTAAAACTTAATGACTACCCTTCGTACAAGCCCTTCAGTGTGCAGTGGCAACAGTAATATCCTATAGATATTTGAAAGGTAGAACCGGAATTTAAAAATTCAATGCCACAACTGGGATTTGAACCACAGACCTTCCGCTTACCAGGCGGCTGCTCTAACCATTGAGCTATTGTGACAAACTGCCAGAATGGCATTAAATTCTCAAATCAGTTCGTATTTCTCCTGGTAAACCACAAAGACAGTCTCACATCAGAGACAAATTACCCCAATGATGACTTACTATTGTAAGTACTTTATGTCCCAGGATTAAATAACCTTCAGATGGTAATTATTATTTATTTATGCCCACACACGGCTTGTGTGTTTAAAAACACCAACAGTAAGTTTGTTGGCATAAATAAATAATAATGCTATAGATATCTTCTGGCCAAACAGATTTAATTAGCTGTTGAACTAACATGATACAGTATCCTCCATCTTAAATATTTTACAGTATATTTGTTTGTATAGCTTTGAGAATGAGTTGGAGACAACTTGAAACTCGAGTTAGTGATTGAAAAAATAACTTACAATATTACTAAGATAAGTGAAGTTTTTAGTTTCTAATTTGTTCTTACTTTAGAATTTTACAGTATTTTTGTTGTTATACTTAAGATTCCCAACATTTTTGTATATTTCGTACTAAAAGCAATTGTGAAGGATGTGACTTACTTAAAATGAGCTAAGCAGTAATTATAACTAATGTGTGTATATTGTTGCAAGCAGTACATTATGAAATCTCTTAACTATTGAATGATGGTGGTGGGGAAGAGAAAGTATAATGCTTCCTGCATGTCAATCAGCCTTCTTTAAATAAAACAATAATTTAAAAAATCAATATTCAATAAAACCTTGTTTATCTGGATCATATCTGTATTTTTTTTTTATTTAATGTTCACATTAGATAATAAATTTAACTGTGATAGCAAGAACATAACTATAAGTATGTATGCCAAGTATTCGCTTTTTAGTTTGATTCAACGTACAGTTCCTGCATAAATTGTACAATAAATTATGGTAATACGTACTGTATTGTACTATAAATTGCTACCTGTTGGGTTTAGTAGTGTGTCACACGGTGCTAATACTGTGTCTCACCAGCTATAAATAGCGCTGGAAGAAGGTGTTAACCTTCATCCATACCCATCACTACACTTTCCTCAGTCTCCTCAGTTTTCCTACTGTTTTCGAACTGCATGTGCCATAAAGTTTATTGCATGTATTTCAACCGAATTGTTTTTGTGTCCTATCCAAATGTTTGAGAGTGTAATTCAGTGTACAAGTTCAAAATGACATCAAAGCAAAAGACGGTTGTGGTTTCAATGGATAAAAGGTTGGATACTATTATGCCATCCTCCATTGTTTCACACATTTTCATTTTGTTATGAGCTATGGAGTATTGATGACTTCTCTGTAGGGTTTAAATCAGAGGAGGACCCAAGTAAGATGAATTTAGCTATACTCACCACTGGAACTCATTAACATCATTATATATAATTGTACTGCTCCTCAAGATAGCCTGTCACTATTGTTCTGTTATACCATACAAGCTTGTTACTGCTAAACATTTATTTAATGTGTTGTAGAATGCAAGCATATAGCCTAATATTAAATGTAATATTTCACTGAAATGTACCATATTCTTTCCAGAGACATAGGAGAGTCTCTTTATGTGTTATATTACAACAATATGGGCTGCATTCATCACTGTATGGGAAAGCCTCACCTGGCATGCTTCTATTTTCAAAAGGCTCTGCAGGAAAACGAGGCAGCCATGAAGAGTTTACCCCGGCCTGATCCAGGTATGAAGGTATTACAATTATTAGGTTTTACACTTTTAAACCTCAAGTGTTAACACTTTAGAATTCTTCTCCTGCAACATAAATTATTTTATACTAGCTTACACAGGGACAACAAACGAACCTCTGAACGGGCTGCCCTGTATTTTACCTTTGTGTCCTCTGCGCTCATTGCCATCGGCTGCTATAATAGAAAGGCACGGATGAAACCATACATTTTTAAGACCACTTTTGAAGGCTTTACTTATCAACTTTATATTCTTCACCACTCTGTCCTCAATGTGATCTCCAAGAGGAAATGGATCAAGACCACCTTCAAATATGCCCAGCCACTTCTAGTGCCCCATCCATCAGTGAAAAATATTGGAGAGCAAGAGGATTAATGACTTCATTGTCAGAAATCCAGCATTAGCTAACAACAACTTATCAACTTTATGAAAGGAGATGCTTAAACTGGTCACCTTCGTTGTCAATACATTTTTGGCACCTCTTTAAGAAACTATGTATCACTCGCCGCATAAAACTATGGTGCTCTCTAAAAAGCGGTTACTATTATTGCTATTGCTCTCTTCAATATGAAATTGTGGAGAGCAAGAGGATTAATGACTTCATTGTCAGAAATCCAGCATTAGCTAACAACAAGCATCACTCGCCGTAGTTCATGTTGACAAATGCTCGCAATTTCCTGGCAGGTATTTTGTTTTAATTCTTCCAGGGTGTGTGGGTTTATATTGTACACTCTATGTTTTAAGTTACCCCAGAAATATAAATTGCAGGGAGTTGGTCAGGGGATCGAGGGGGCCACAAATGTTTACTAATAGTTCTGTCCTGAAGTACACATTCACCTGTTCTCATTGTAAGATTGGCCGTATGAACAGTTGCAGAGTCTTGTGAAAAAAAGGCAAAATCATGCTCCCTGTCTGTTAAGTCTCTCTAAAAAAGAAAAAAAAAAGAGGCAAAATTGTATTCATGTATGTACGGGTATCAGCTGTTGACTTGAAGAAAAAAATGGGCCTTTAACTCTTTCTCTGCTAATGGCACACCATACTCCAATTTATTCTTCATGAAGGGGTGCTTCATGAACAATATTAGGTTTCTCAGAGCTCCAATAATGATTATTTTGAGTACAGACATATCCATGAAGGTGAACCAAGCCTCGTCTGTGAAATATATTAAATGTGGGTCTATTTCACCATGGTATACACAATTGAAAGTCCACTTACAAAATGAGCGACTAATTACAATATCACCTGATTGAAGAGCATGTGCCACAGTTGTTTTATATCATTTTAACTTCAGTAATTTAATAGCTATTCACACAGAGGCATAAGAAGTGCCTACCTGTACTGAAAGATGCCTAAGCGATTTTTGGTAGGAATTCTCCAAACGATGGCAGATGTCATCTAATGTTTCTTCAGTAAGAACCATACACTGCCTTATAGATTTCTTAGTCTGAACACTTCCCGTGGCCTGAAATTTATTTTAAAGTTCATATTGTTGTATGGCCTGGAACGTTTACACCTGGAACTCTTTCTGCAAATCATACTTTATCTTGGCAAGTTGACTGAGTTAACAAATACGAATCATACATAAATACATGCTGTGCAATGATACACTTTGTAACTAAGTACAGGACAAAATAGTAAGTCACTCGTAATAACTGAACTCCATCACGTCAATTCATTACTGCAGAACAAAACCACGTCAGCAACATGACCTTGTTTAAGCAGAAGCCCTTGTATTTCTCTATTGAACCAATTCAAACTTATCAAAGCAGCTCACAAATAAGGCATTGGTGGGCCAGATATGGCCTGCAGGCTATAGTTTGAGCAGGTATGCATATTCAAATAGTACATGATAAAAGCAAAACTTCAGGCTTTGAATGAGTAACAGAACTCTACAGCTACAGTGAAAATTTGCATGCTAAGGTAATGGCTGAAAAAGTACTTGCTGTATCATTACACGAGTTTAAATGATACCATGTTGAATAATAATTACAACAAGGATGACAATGACTATAATGATAATAAACCTCACATAGTAGTTTATTCATCCTTTTTATGAAACATTACTGACAATATATATTGCTGTTATACTAATAGATGGTGTAAACTGAAAATCTTTGTATGGGTTCTCAAAAAACAAAAATGCAAGCTTCTTGTGCACTTAGCATTCTCCCTATTATGCTTCACGAGTTTATAGTATGTATATAAACAAATGCTTCAAACTTTTCCTGGCATATCGATGCTAAAAGGTGATACTGAATAATTCCTACATAGATGGTGTTTTCTTGTTCAAATCAGATAAAATAATGAACAAGTACAAAACAGTGTGTGATGCTGGCACTATAGCAATGAAATTCAACTGTAGTTCCCTAAGTTAATGCCTAATAGCAAGTATTAAAATGTGTACATTGCATGGCTAGGAAACACTGACTTTTTTGTTGTACTGCACATAGTGCCATAGGTTTTGAATTGAATTAGGTTCATAGTGTGCTGCTGTTCATGCTCTTTCAATTCTCCCATTGCTATGAGAGGGTGCACCCTCTACTGCTCAAAGTTGCATTTGATGTTGTCAGCTCACATTGGAAAATTTGTCCGTTGGAACCTTATCTCAGATATCCATGCATCCAATGCAGTTAAGTAGTTGCAGTTGTATTTGATTTAATGCAAAGTGTACATTTTCTAATGCTCCTATGTATATAATGTGAACAAGTGGATACATAATCTATGGTACTAACTAGTCAAATTATTGCTGCAAACAATAAACATCCATTTTGGTTAAGCAATGTAAATTGATTATTTATGCCAACAAACTTACTGTTGGTGTTTTTAAACACACAATCCAGGTGTGGGCAATGTTTGAGAGGTGAAATTGGAACTGAAAAGTTCAATGCCACAGCTGGGATTTGAACCACAGATCCTCCACTTACCAGACAGGTGCTTTAACCATTAAGCTACTGTGACAACCTGCCAGAATGACATCGAATTCTCCAACCAATTCGTATTTCTCCCGGTAAGCCACAAAGGCAGTCTCACAGCAGAGACAATTATCCCTATGGCGATTTACTATCGTAAGTACTTTATATCCGGGGATTAAATGACCTTCAGATGATAATTATTATTTATTTAAGCCAATAAACTTACTGTTAGCATTTTTAAACACACAAGCCGTGTATGGGCGATGTTTGAGAGTTAGAATTGGAACTGAAAAATTCAATGCCACAGCTGGGATTTGATACCGAAATTTAGATTTCCGATCGAATGGGCTTTTGAAAAAGACACGTTTTAATTTAATTGCCGGATATGAGATTTGCGATAAATATTGAGTAATAACATAAATAGATAATATAGCAGGAAGTGTTGTAAGGTGAGCAAGATATGAGTAAATGATAGTCGTTAAATTTGTAGTATAAACGCATTATTGGTTTGAAATTAACGAGTCATGACGTCATACCACATAGTTTAAATACACGTTCGAAAGTCAAGTCTACCAACCTTAAAAGTCGCGCGATATATTTAATAAAATATAAAGTAAACATCGTTTAATCCTAAAAAGGTAATTATATATTCGAAATTCATAAAAGAACATGTTATAATAGAAAGGGACATTTCTAAATTGCGGGAAAAGGAAATAGCATTTTGGATACGAGGCTTTCTTGGATGACGTCATGACATTCAAATAGGAAGAGAACGGTTTTTCTTAGCGTGGGTAAGAGAGAAAGCGTCGGGGCAGTACTCAACCAGAGACCAGTACGGGAGTTCGTGCTGCGCGGATGTGGGGGTGATTCCTCTACATATACAAATATTTTCGGCATATCTCCTGAAAATATTTAATATAAATAAACAATATATAAAGTTGTTCTTGGGTTGTCCATTACACTTACGCAAACCCGAGATAAAGAGATCTTTTGCAGAACTAGCTGGGGCGAGCTACATAGAAGGGCAACGTCACGTCACCAACGACTTCAGCTTCAAATGGCGATCGAATAACCAGGACACAACGATTTTACAGCTTCAAATTGGCTTCCCAACGTGTGGCGCCGAAAGAATGGACCAAACCCCCAAGACGACCAGATCAGCATCGAGCCAGCAGACAAGAAGGTGCCTAGCGTGTCAACATCTGTGAAAAGTGTAGTGAACAAGTTTAAGTGCAGTTAAAGTGAAATAGTGAAAATATTGAAAATTTTGGTGAGTAGAAAAACACATGTAAATAGCTTAGAAATGGAAGACAGTGATACAGACTTTTTAGGTTTTGACAGTCCGGAAATTGAGAAAAGTGTAAGTAGGATGGAAGAATTTAATCAGAATGTAATTGGTAGCAGAATATGCCAAGAATTAGAAGATCAGAACGTTAGAGAAACACCTAGAGGTAGTTCAGAAATGTTTAGTAATAATTCAGAAAGGCCAGCATTTATGTCAGAAATAGAGAATATGTTTCAAACGATAATGAAAAAGATGAATACAGAGTTAAGTAAAAAGATAGATGAAAATAGTAAAGAATTAAGAACAGAGTTAAGTCAAAAGATAGATGAAAATAGTAAAGAATTAAGAACAGTGAAAAAGATGAGTACAGAGTTAAGTCAAAAGATAGATGAAACTAGTATAGAGTTAGGACAGAAATTAGAGAAGGGACAACAGGAATTGGGAATGCAATTGGAGAATCAGAAGAGAGCTTTAGAAACCTTTAGGGAAGAAGTTAGGGAGGAAATTAATAAAGTTAGTAGTGAAGTAAAAGAAAATAGAGAACAGGTAGAACAGGTTAAGGGAGAATTAGAGACAATAAGGCAAGAAGTAAAGAATTCTGAAAAGAAATTAGGTCAACAAGTTAGTGAAAAATTAGATAAAGAAAGGGAAAGAGTAACATATAGTTTAGACAAACAAAGGGAAGAGGTAGTACAAAGGTTAGATAAAGACAGGGAAGAAATTAGAGAAGAGTTACAGGGGTGTAAAGTTAGAATAGAAAGATCTGATGTAGAAAGTGAAAGGCAGGCTAGAAATTTGGAGGATGTTACAGACCAAATAAAAGGAGTAGTAACAGAAATTACTCAGGTAAAAGAGGCCTTAGAAAATTTGAGATTAAGTGAAAATGCATGTAATCACAACAATCTTAGTAAAGAAGTTGCAAGAAACGAGGCAATACCAGGTGTATCAGCTGACATTTCGATGCAAAATAGGGGTAACAGTAATTCCCATTCTGATCTCGGAAATAGCTCAGGGTTAGGTGACAATTCAAATTTACATTGGCCTAACCATGTCTTAAATGAAATGACACCTCCAGTTTTTGAAAATGAAGATTCAGATGATCCTAAAGCCTTTTTAGAAGGGTTACAAGAGTACTTCACGGTGAAACGTATACCAGAGGAGTACAAGATGGTGATAGTAAGAAAATGCCTAAAGGGTAATGCTGCTAATTGGCTAGGCCTTTCTATGGGTAACAATAATGATTACAGGACCTTTAGAAACATCTTTTTAACCAGATATTGGGGAGCTAGTAGGCAGGCTAATATTAGAGTTGAATTAAGCAATGGAAAATTTAATCCTAGATCGGAGGAATCGATGGTCAACTATTTTATGAGAATAGCGAGAAAATCGAAGATGTTGGATCCTCCCTTGGATGAAAAAGATCTAATAAATATAGTTACTCCACATTTTCCGGAAACACTTCAACACTACCTAATCATAGCCCGACCCGATAGCATTGCAGCTATGATCGAATTATTATCAGCCTTAGAAGTCAATAAGCCAAAACACGCATTTGGAAATAAATATGAAGAAAAAGAAACTGTCAATTCTTTCGGGCAAGGGGCACAGTATTATCAGAATAGAAGTGAGGTTAGGGAAAGATATAAAGGACCAGTACCAAGGATGGAATCATTCCGGTGGGAAAATCAAGGTAGATATAACCAGGAAGGGCGTCACCAAAATAGAAATGGGAATCAAAGGGGAAGAAATATAAGGGTGAATTATATGAATACAAATAGATTTGATCGAGGTAGACGGGGACGTTATTTTGGACATAGTAGAAATTCAAATGATGGGTATTGGACAAACGGAGATAATGAGTTTAGACCGAGGTCACCAAGACAGGAAGAAAGGTATTCTAATGGACGAAATTCCCCCGAAAATGCGGAAATGGTTGAGGCCATTAACACGGTCAAAAACATGGTAGGAAGTAACCCCGATTTAATGCAGGAAAACAGAAGTAACAATTCGGGAAATAGTACAGGAGCAATACACAAAAATCAGGGAAATGCCAGACCCGGTCAAACGCGCCTTCAGTGAGAACTGGGTATCCTAGTAATGATTGTGATAAGTACTCGGAAATAAATAGTCCTGGAAGGCAAATGATGATACAAAAGAAAAGAGAATGGAAAAGTAGAAACGACGAAAACGAAAAAGTAGGAGATCCACCTAAAATCAAAATTGGAGTAAATGGAAAACAATACAATGCAATTATAGATACGGGATCAAATAGCACAGTATGCTCACAAAATTTTTATGATAATTTACAAAGTAGTGGTTTTAAAGTAATGTCTTTACCAGTTAATGGGATATATTGCTCACTAGCTGTGGGAAAACGAAAAGAAAGAGTAAAATTTCAAGCAATGATAAATATTGAAATAAATGGGAGAATACTTGGAATTTTATTTCTGATTGTAGGAAGACTCGTGACAGATATTATAATAGGTTGTGATTGTCTTTATGCCTGGGAAGCTGTGGTGAATTTTAAAAACATGATTCTAGAAATGAAAGTGGAAGATGAGACCATTATAGTGCCTTTTGTGGAAGATAGTAGTTCAGAAACTATTGTACGAGAAAAAGAGGAAGAAGAAATCCAAGGGGATACATTCTTTGTAGAATATGTTAAAGTAGGAGCGATGGAATTAACTGAAGTAAATGTCAAAGAGTACAGTGTCGATAATAAAGAAAATGTAGAATGGGATAAAAATGATTTCATAGACAATTTGAGGGTTTCTGATGCAACTAGGTACTATGATAGGGAGAGTAGTGAAGACTTAGAAGAATTGTTGAGAAAAAAAAAGTAACTCAGGCTGATCAACTAAATGAACAACAGAGGGATAAATTGTTTGAAATATTAATCCGAAATAAAGAAGTATTCTCTGAGAAACCTGGTAAATGTAATATTTATACTCATTCGTTTGAGATGATACCCATCAAACCTTTTACACATAAAGCGAGAGCTATCCCTAGTACAATAAGAGAAGAGGTAGATGCAGTTATAAAGTCAATGTTAGAAGATGAGGTTATTGAGATTTCGAATTCAGAATTTGTGAATCCCCTATGTATTGTAAATAAGGCCAATGAAAGATTAGGGTGACATTAGATGCGAGAAAACTAAATTATTGTTCATCATATTTTCCATCAGGGAATCCAACAGAACGTGTCCTCCAAGATATAGGAATTTATTTACGTGTACTTACACATCATAATCACAAGGATTGGGTAAAATATTGTCCATTGATAGAAAAGATTATCAATCACACCATTAATGTAACTACTGGGTTTGCACCAATAAAATTAATGTTAGGAATTGAACCAGAACCAATATTGATCGGGGAACCAAAAACACTGAAAATTAATGACATTCAGTTAAGTGAAGAAGAAAGAGCGAAAATTGCTTTTGAACGAATCAAGAAAAAGGCAGAGAAGCGAAAATTAAAGAAAAAGAGTAGAAAACATAAATGGGAACCTAAGATAGGCGATTGGGTACTAGTTAAAGACCATAAGTTATCAAGTGCCTTGCGAGGTAGGAACAAAAGGATGGAATTGTTATATAAAGGTCCTGCAGAAATTATATCAAAATTTGGTTATCATACCTATGAATTAAAAGATGTTAAAAATGAAAAATGTCTGGGAAGATGGCATAAACAACTCCTTCGACCATACAAGAAACCGTGTGGTGCCTTGGAACCTTGATTTAATGTAAAAGAAAAATTGGAAGTGTCATTTGTCTATTGGCGCCCAATCAGCTTTGAGATAAAATGTAAATGTTAGCTTACTTGAAAATCATATATTGGTCAGGTACTTACATATTCATGAAAAATGCAGAATGTGAATTGCTATCTACTACAAAGAGCTTAAAAATATATTGTATAGAGCTCACAATAACAGCTTCAGAAAGATTGTTAAATTGTTCATCTCCGCATAGAGAGAAAACAGAATATTTACTTTGTAAACATTTGTTAAAATATTTAGATGTATAGATAGTTATCACAGAAAGACAAAGAAAGAACTTGTCTAAAGAGTGCAATGGATTTATATAAATATATGTACATTTTAATGCTTAAAGGATATAGTACAGATATGTGTTACAATAACAAAAGTGAAAAATCACAGTGCAAGTGATAGTGAGAGCGAAGTGAGCAAACATGAACTGAAAGAAGGAAGTATAAAGAAAGACTCTTGAAATTTAGCCTTTATATAGAAGCTTCACAGAAGAAACCATAACATATTGTAATTAGTATTTAAGGATTAATGTTAAGTCAAGTGTATAATTGTTTGTCATGTTAAAAAGATTAATGAGAAAATGTGTTAATAACCAATTTCAAAAACAGTGTAATTGAAAATTGTATATAATGGGAGTGTTGCCGATTATTCAAAATACAGGAGTAATTTTTAATTTTTCTTTCGGGCAAGACATTTACATTATTTTATTATGAAATAATAAAATAACATAAATGGGGGCATTTGATACCGAAATTTAGATTTCCGATCGAATGGGCTTTTGAAAAAGACACGTTTTAATTTAATTGCCGGATATGAGATTTGCGATAAATATTGAGTAATAACATAAATAGATAATATAGCAGGAAGTGTTGTAAGGTGAGCAAGATATGAGTAAATGATAGTCGTTAAATTTGTAGTATAAACGCATTATTGGTTTGAAATTAACGAGTCATGACGTCATACCACATAGTTTAAATACACGTTCGAAAGTCAAGTCTACCAACCTTAAAAGTCGCGCGATATATTTAATAAAATATAAAGTAAACATCGTTTAATCCTAAAAAGGTAATTATATATTCGAAATTCATAAAAGAACATGTTATAATAGAAAGGGACATTTCTAAATTGCGGGAAAAGGAAATAGCATTTTGGATACGAGGCTTTCTTGGATGACGTCATGACATTCAAATAGGAAGAGAACGGTTTTTCTTAGCGTGGGTAAGAGAGAAAGCGTCGGGGCAGTACTCAACCAGAGACCAGTACGGGAGTTCGTGCTGCGCGGATGTGGGGGTGATTCCTCTACATATACAAATATTTTCGGCATATCTCCCGAAAATATTTAATATAAATAAACAATATATAAAGTTGTTCTTGGGTTGTCCATTACACTTACGCAAACCCGAGATAAAGAGATCTTTTGCAGAACTAGCTGGGGCGAGCTACATAGAAGGGCAACGTCACGTCACCAACGACTTCAGCTTCAAATGGCGATCGAATAACCAGGACACAACGATTATACAGCTTCAGATTTGAACCACAGTTAGAGAATACTACCTCTCAAATATAAATTGATTTTATGCATCGTGTCTAATATTTGAATATGTGCTTCCTGGTAGAACTACATGCAGAAATAAACATTCAACTGGTATGTGAGATGCATCATTGCATAAATATTCAGGCTTACAAATTTCCTAAGAATATATTTTTGAAATATTTAATTTTGTCTTTATAAAATCTGCACATTACAATGCATAATGTAATGCATTGAAAAAATATGAAAAAATGGCTTTTCTTTCTTTCAAAGAGAGTACAGAAATCCATTTTGAATATTAAGGAAATTTGAATAATGTTTGCCTATAAATCTATGCATCGCTCTTTGAGTATATTATGTTACTGCACAATTTTCATTGTGACACACTTGCTATCTGCAATATTTATGAATTATTAATGTCACTTTTTTGCTATTTAAATGAATGTAAGTGTACATAAAAGTAAGATAGCTTCAGGCACCAGTAGTTGTTTATGATGTCAAGGATGCTGATAACTAAAAAATCTAATAGAATAAACATCAGTGTGTTTCATTGAATATTTAAATTAAACATCCTCTTTTTATTAATGGTTATGAGAAAAGGTTGTGTGGATTTTAACCCTCTCAAGAGTTACATTTTATACCATTTCCCTCCAAACTTATTAACCACTTTTCAGTGTCCAAATTGTGACCTTTCCTAGGCCTTTATTATAGTTTACACATTATTAAATGCAAGAATTTTTAGCAGTTTTAATAGGATAATTGCATTTTTAGTACAGATATTAAGCTGTAATATTTTTTTGTCACTAGGAGAACCTTATTCAGGGAGGCCACTCTGCACATTAGGATCCAACAAAAACTATGAGCTAATGTACAATTTGGGTGTCAGCCAGCTACACGCAGGTAGACCAATTAAGGCATTTGATTGCCTTACAGAAGCCGTCCAGGTTTATCACATGAATCCCAGACTTTGGTTACGCTTGGCAGAATGTTGCGTTATGGCACATAAAATGGTAATTACCATTCAGCTTATTTTCTTAACCATAATGTAATGAAATATTTCTCTGATGCTTTGTTTATTTTTTGTCTTTTAATTAAGTATGTATATTATAGAATGTAAGTAATACTAATATACTGTGACAAATCCCACTCCTGACACCAGAGTGACAAACTGACAACAAAATTCATTTACTTTTTCTGCAATAATCCCAATGGCAACGATTATACATATGATGCACTACTAACAGCTGTCTCGTTCAACACTCACAATTCTCTCACATAACAAATACAACTCTTCTCTTTGTCTTACAAAACTGCTGCTCTCTTGCAGTCCCATAAGCTTTCATAGGCGCGAATAATGTAGCATGGATTTCTCTGGAAATGGACCTTTTTCTCAAACCTTTCACAAGCAAGCCAGCAGTCAGAAATCTCATGAACATTCTGGGAACTCCTTTGTTCTGTCACTCTATTCTTGTCAGTCACGTATTCACAAGGAGTGGTGTGAAGCAGCCTGACCTTGGTTTGCTTTACTGTGCACCAGTCTGCCAGCTGGCATCACAATACACTGCTCAAAAGAATTAGACAACATTTTGAACATATGCATTGTTGCAACAGCTGGGTTTAAGGTGGTAAATATTGTTTTACAGAATGCTTGAATTTTTATTTAACAGCCGTGCATATCTTGTTTACCTGTCACTAAACACAAGGAAGCTCCAAACCAAAATTGCAGACAATGTTGAAAACTAAAGTGAAAAATCCTTCATTTAAGTTGAGACAGAATATGTGGTCAGACTCCAAAAAGAAAGTATTTAGTAAATATTTATTGTAAATATAGTTGATTTTTCATGTTGGTAAGGATTTTTTAAGCACAGAGAGTGTTATACCATTGTTTCATTGTTTGAGAATATTATTTGTTTAATAATGTCATTAATGTTTAGTTATATGTTTAAATTTAATATGTATAATTTTAAGAATTATTTTAGATTTAATATTAAAAGTGTAGGGAGGGTAGATAGAGATCGCTTCCTCAACATTTTTGGGAACAATTTAACGTGTAAGATGATGTCATAGGGGACACCATAAAAAGTATACACATACACGTTAAGGAATGTGCTAGATTCAACATCTTAGCGTCCCATTATCTGAAGGGAGAAGACGTGTATTTGATATGTGCAGGTTTAGACGCTAAAATTATAATTTAAAATGACAAGCAGTACGAAGAAACAGTTGAGGAAGTCGGTCTGCATGCATAGAATGTTCACCTAAATAACATGTGTGTAATTCCCAGTGAAAAAGGTGCGAATAAAAGATTGTGAAAAAGTTTTATCCTGTGTCCACATTATTTCAAATAACAAAAGAGTCAAAAACTCATCACCATCACCATAACTTAATTGAAAAACTGCACCAAAGTTCATGTTTACACATAAAAGAAAACTTAAGTATCTGGTACATCCTCCATTGTGCTTAATTACTGCCTCACATCTTTGAGGCATGCTTCTGATCAATCTGCACACATCCTTCTGTGGTTTGCCTTCCCATTCTTCAACTAGGACATCTGCAAGCTGCTGAAGAGTCTAGCAGGGCTACAGAACTGTCTCGGACTCATTTCTCTAGCAGATCTCATAGATGTTTGATAAGGTTAAGATCAGCAGTCCAGAAAGGCCAGTTCTTTGTGAAATCTGGAGTTCCTGTAGGGTGGCTATGGTGACTCTTGCTGCAAAACAATGGGGTCCATTTCAACTGCAATAGGCATAACATACTCTAGTGCAATTTCAGCAATGTACCTCTCAGCATTGTCGGTTTCCAATCACTATAAGTTCTGTTCAGCCATCAATAATGATGTCACTACTCCATGATTGCCCCACCAAATCTCTCTTTCCTGGATTGGTGTTGCTGCAAAATGTTCATCAGAACGATGATACACTGCAGATTTTCATCATACTACGTTAGATGAAAGTGAGATTCGTCTGTAAACAGCACACTGCACCAGTAACAAAGCTGCCAATTCCTGTACTCCTGCATGCATATCAGTCAGGCTCTTTTGTGTAGGGACTTAATTTGATTTAAACGAAAAAGGTGAGTCGATTAATAACACTACACAACACTGACTTATAATTTCCCAGAACATGCTTTGAAGGCTGACTTTCCTCCATTATCAACCAGACATTGACTGGTTCCCTCTGGTGTAGATGGTGATGTTTCCTCTGAGGTCTCCTCTGATGGTGCTTCAAGGAACTTGGTGAAAATATCCTTCCGGGGCATGTCGAAATTCAATACTCTGTTTCTATTTTTCAAAATGAAGTTGTTCCCACGTGGACAGCTCTTCTTTTCCTGTTAGGTGTTTGAGGAGTTTTGGTTCTGCCTTTATGTTGTGACTTTTTGTCCAAAAGTGAGTGGCAACTGGTGATTTTTTCAACTGTTTGTTTCTTGCGCATCTAAAGTGTTCCTTGCATTTTATTTCTAAATTTCTTTTGGTTTTTCCTATATACACTCCATTAGTCACTGCATTCAATTTGTTATATGCCAGATTTTTCATTAGGTAGGATGGCATATTTGATGTTTGAGTTCAGTAGATTTTTTATGGAGTAGTGGTTCACTGGTGCTAGCTGAATGTTACGTTCTTTGAAAACTTTTTTGAATTTTTCAAAGGCCACATGGATGGAATGTGAATATTTTGAACGTCATTTTTGTTTTTACTACTGTGAGTGTTATAGTTTCTTTTAGTAACTTTTTTGTTTCTGTTCGGTTCACTTTTTTATCTATTAATGATTTGGGGAAGCCATTTTTTTGTTATTTTGATTGTTTTGCAATATTCTGCTTCGTATTCTTCTGTTGTAAGGGAGGTGTTCACTAATCTATGTGCTAAACTATTGAGGATTGCCTGTTTGTGACTTCTTGGATTGTAACAATAAGCTTTTATGTAATTATGTAACCAACCAAAGATTGTTGTAAGAGTGACTCCATTTGAGCTTCACGTAAGAAACAATCACAAAAGAAAACTTTGCTGTGGCAGTAACTGGAATAGTTTCGGACAGTGGCTTCAAGAACATGTTAAAAAGTGAAGTGATTTAAAAATGCATGATAAATTAACTCACAGCTAATGCAGTGAAATCAGACTATAATAAAAAAAATACTTAGCCCTTGCCCTCGCCATGGTCTCTTGTTCTTTATCATTTGTGCGCCACATATGACCCTGTAACAAAGATCTCATTTGCTCCTTTCATAAAAAACCAGCTACTGCAGCAATGCACATGTTCAAATGTTTGTCCCACTAATTGTTTTGAGCAGTTTATATGGGAGTGTTTGCTAAATAAAAATATTTTACCATAACATTGGGATGCTGGGTACCAACTATATCAACCTTAGAAGTACCAGCTTTATATTCTGCAATGCCAGGCAAATTAATGTAAATTGTAGCCCTGGAATAAAGTGTTAATAACTAGAGTTATTTTACTACAACATATATGCTTTATTTATGAATAGTACCTGGGCGACCGAGCTTCACTTGACTTTTCTTTTCCTTTTTTTTTTAATTGTGTGTGTGTGTGTGTGTGTGTGTGTGTGTGTGTGTGTGTGTGTGTGTGTGTGTGTGTGTGTGTGTGTGTGTGTGCGCGTGTGTGTGGTTTTTTTTTTTTTTTTTTTTTTGAGAACATACTTATTTAGGTAAACTTGGAAAGCAAAATGTTAACTAAATATAAATTTTCATCCTAATTGTTGGAACCATTTCCATGATGAGACCTATAATATCCTGGCTTTTTTTTTTTTTTTTTTTTTTTTTTAATGCATGCCCCATTCCATATGAATACTACATGCTTGAATTTATTTATTTACATACAATTTACATTTTATATACATGTACATGTTGGTGATGTTCGTTTGTTGAAATTGGCCCATTAACAGAGAAATTATGGCCAAAATAAGGTTTTGACTAATTGTGACTGTTACACATAGGCATACACATACACTGTTACACATAGCTAAGTCAACTTTCTTTAGGTTTTCTGAAAGTTCTTGACGACACCTTTAATATCCTGGCTTGTTTCTTTAAATTAGTCCATTAACAGAGATTATAGAACATATGTTCATATGAAGTTTGTTCTTCTTTTGATGTAAGGAATCCTTGCCTGATGATTGTAAACATATTTTTGAATCACCCTATATAATACTAAAAAGTCTAAAAATTCCAAAAAGGGGTTAATAGCAATAATGGTGTAAAGATCTGTAGTGTAAAGCATGGGCGTTGCAAAGGGGGAGGGGGCAGGGGGGCTGTGGTCCCCCCTTGGAGTCTAATGAACTTAATGTGCAATCTATTACTGGCTATTAGACTATTACTGGCTTGAGAATTTAATGCCATTCTGGCAGTTTGTCACAATAGCTCAGTGGTTACAGCGTCCGCCCGGCAAGCGGAAGGTCTGTGGTTCAAATCCCAGTTGTGGCATTGAATTTTTAAGTTCCAGTTCTACCTATTATTATTTTAATTTTGATGTAAAGTACAATTTTTATTAAGACCACCTTAAAATATGCTCGGCCACTTCTAGCGCCCCATCCATCAGTGAAAAATATTGGAGAGCAAAAAGATTAATGACTAATGACTTCATTGTCAGAAATCCAGCATTAGTTGACAACAACAATTTTTATTCAGCACAAATTAATGTGGTTATCCACAACAAACACAATAGCTTTTGACAACAAAATAATGAATTAATGTTGTGTGATTGCAAACTCTCCCCCCCCCCCCCCCCCCCGCCAGAAGAAAATCTACCAATGCCCAAGGTGTAAAGATTCATAATATTAATTTTGTATTTGATGAAGTTAGAGAACAAATTCATTCAGTCATAATAAGTTCATAGGGCATGAAATTTGATAGATGAATCAAATGGAATGATGTCAATATAATTTAAGTTGTTCACAAAACTGCCTTAAAGTAATTACTTTACTTGGTGTGTATTTTATTATCCCATTTCTGAACAAATTAAATTTATTTGCAGGACAATGAAAGTGACTTCAACATTCATGCAAGAAGGAAAGACTTAGTGCAGGGTGTAGTGGGAACAGGTTCCCATAGGAAAATCATACTCACACCACAGTTGTCCAGGGATACAAAGTACAGTTGTGAGGGACAGTCATATGCTATTCCTGTTGCTACTGTGGAATTTGCTTCCCTATGCCTCCGCAATGCCCTGCTTCTCTTGCCAGACTCACCAGCGGAGGATGCTGCAGCTGCCCCAACAACAGAGACAGGAGAAGTACCTCTAATTGCACCATCCCTCTCAAGTCCAAATGTTTTTGCAGCACCGTCAAATCCACTGGGACCTCATGAAATACTAAGTTTGCGATGTTCTGTCCTCACATTGAATTCCTATGTTTCACTCTGTCTTGGAGATTATGTTGTTGCATTAGATCATGCACAAAATCTTCTAATGCAGCCCGCATTGTCAGGAGTTCATAGGTAAGTAATGTGTGAAGTAGTTAAGGTATAAAATGACTTTCATGTCGTCTTCGTTTGTTGCCCACAAAAACAACATGCGATTAACTTAAATTTTTACTCTCTTCATGCATTCAGTATTGATTGGTTACCTGTTAAATAGAATTAAGGAAAAAATGACATCATAACACTCCAAGAATGAAATCATTTCATAAAATAACCATAGGTGCAGTTTCACAGTTCTAAAAATAACACTGTGATTGTCAAGAGTACGTTATATGATACTCTTATCTCACAAGAACAATCATGTTGCAAACAACAAGAGAAGCAGACTCAACCTGCCACGTGTTCAATGCTACATGTGTGCACATAAGTTTGCAACCCTAGGGGACGGTTTCATCAATAGATGTTAAACTTTAACTCAAAGTTAAAGTTAAGAAAATTTCTGTTTCATCAAACAATGTTAGCTTTAACTCTGTGTTAAAACTCATGTTAAATTAGTTACCCGATGCCCCTGAGTTAAAGCATTTAACATTAGTTAAAAGTTGAAAAATGGTTGTCACAAATCAAGCAGTAGACACTGAGTGGTGGGAGTGAATTCCTTTAAAATTAGTTAAGTGAGCAGTAATTATAATAAATATTTAGATATAATGCAGTATATATATATGCAAGTGTTGTTTAGTGTTATTAATTGACTCACCTTTTAGATTAAATTGATTATAACAACACTTTTCAAACTTCTAAGAAAGGAAGATATATATTTTTGTTAATGGAATTTGCACATGATGGTGGGTAGAAGAGAAAAAAGAAGTGAAGGTTTACCCGAGCAATTGGAAATGAAATTAGAGCAATTGTGCAGACATCCATAGGTTTTTTTCATGCTTCATCCATGTTTTGCAACAGAAAACAAGTTGTCAACATAGCTTAGTTAGTCAACCTCATAGTTTCCTCAGAGCAGATAACATGACAAGATTGGAATATATGTCCTTTATCTCAGCAATGAGAGTTGTTGCTTAATACTGTTAAATGAAAGAGTGTGATAATGTCATAATGTATTATATACAGATGTAATAATTCAACCTCAGAAGTATTGAAGTAAATGAGTGTGAGATTTCACAGATTTCTGGATCATGAAAAACTTCCAGGATATTGGATGCTAACAATTTTCAGAGACAATCACATTGCATGGTGATAAGTAACTTTGACCATATGAATTCCAGGTTCTCTCTTGTCCAAGAGAGAAGAGACAGCTTTTTGAGAAAAACAAAATACAATGAAGAGCAAGGTGAACCTTTTCACCAGGCATTGGAAGTAATGAAAAGAGAAACCAGAGAAGTGAAATCATATTGTGATGGCTAACTATTGTTGGATATTGAATGTGAAGGTGAAGGATTTGTAAAGGAGTCAAAATAGAGAAAATTTACTTAATTGATGGAGCACTTTTAACTTTCTGTTTTCTTAGATTACCTAATCATTAAATTTTAAAGTAGCTCACATGTTTGTGAGCAAAAAATAGACCCTATGTAGAGTGGAATATTAAGATTTAACTAAGATGTGTATAATATCTCCTCTCCCTTTCATATATAAATATTAACTTTTTAACTCAATAAGCCTGTAAATTTTTACATTCATTTAATGCAGTTTTGCTTTAAAATACACTGACAACTTTCTTGTATTCATTTCCACATTGTCACTTTCAGGCTCAGTAAAGTGATTGTAATCATCACAGATGAGAATTGAATCTCTCTGTTTGAGGAGTCAGAATGCTGACTACTGAGACAATTTTAATTCTGTGATTTTGCATTAAAAGAAAGGACCTCATGTAGATGCCCTCTCAGAACCAAAATACTAAAGCTAAACCCTAATCAGTATCTAATGTTGCAGATTGTTAGGCCACTTATATGCTGCTGAAGCTCTGGTGCTCTTGGACAAAATCTCGGAAGCTATAGAACATCTTAACCCTGAGAACGTAAAAGAGCTGACACAGTTGTATCCTATCCCTGAGAAAGAAGTTGATCGTGAAAAGAGTGATGTAGGCACAGAGCAGCACAAACCACTTAGAGGCAAGTACATTTATATAAGAATTATTGTTCTTATATAGTGAAGTAAGGAAATGGTGAATAATCCTAGCATAAGCATTGGGAGAGGATGTTGATTGCTAAACACGGAAGAATTATACCCAACTGAGGTTCTTGGGTCACACAAAATCATCACATATTCTTAATTTACTGGAACATTATTATTTATTTATGCCAACAAACTTACTGTCGGTGTTTTTAAACACACAAGCCGTGTGTGGGCAATGTTTGAGAGGTAGAACTGGTTTGAGAATTCAATGCCATTCTGGCAGTTTGTCACAGTAGCTCAATGGTTAGAGCAGCCACCTGGTAAGCGGAAGGTCTGTGGTTCAAATCCCAGCTGTGGCATTGAATTTTTAAGTTCCAGTTCTACCTCTCTTACTGGAACATGTTTCAACAGCCCTCAGTATGAGTTTCAAATAGCTACATTGACTGGATCATTGTCTTTTAGTTTAATATGTTGTGTGTGGGTTGCTATTGTATTCAGTAGTGGCTGGTACCTAAAATAATGCGAGGTTCACTACTTTTAGTGCATTATGCAATTTACCTTTCTAAATAGTTCATTTCACTAAACTACATTAAGTATTTTGATAGCTCTAAAAGTATCTTAAAAATAAGCCTGATGGCTTTGAATCTCATATAGAGGTATATTTGTAGAGAAATTCCTTCCTCCTCTCCTTTTTCATAACGAATCTATGACTCTCTAGTTGAAACCTGGAATAGTAGCTACTAATTTCAGCAAGTTCGTTGTAGGCCATGTGGTCTGTAGCAATAAACCTAGCAAAGATGGCCATGATCCTTCCACCACTGTTTTAGTCTTTGTTGGTCCCTGTGAACAGTTGGAGCATACTGGAATGCCACTTTTGGGAGTCTAGTTCTTTCCATTCTCATCAAATGATTTTTCCATTCCCATTGCTATTTTTGTATGTCCTCAGTCAGACTTGTACTCCGTTTTCTCTGATGTGCATATTCCTTTGGTGGTCCAATGTAGTAACTTCTAATGTGATCACAATTCTTCTTCTTCTTCTTCTTCTTCTTCTTCTTCTTCTTCTTCTTCTTCTTCTTCTTCTTCTCCTCCTCCTCCTCCTCCTCCTCCTCCTCCTTCTCCTTCTCCTTCTCCTTCTCCTTCTCCTTCTCCTTCTCCTTCTCCTTCTCCTTCTCCTTCTCCTCCTTCTCCTTCTCCTTCTCCTTCTCCTTCTCCTTCTCCTTCTTCTTCTTCTTCTTCTTCTTCTTCTTCTTCTTCGCCTTCTCCTTCTTGGTGTTGGTATTGGTGTTAATAATAAATATATTTATGTTGCCCTCATTTAGAAATCCTCCATTGAGGAAAGTAATTAAGATACAATACAGCCTGCTTCCTAAGTGAAGCGAAAGGTATATTGTTTACAAATTTTATATAAAGCACACATACAACATATTAAAAATGGTATTTTTGTCTCCAGATTGGTTCTTTTATATGTGCTAATATCAATTTCTCACCCAAAATTGAAAACTTACCAAAGATTTTTTATGTATATGTTAGAAATTCCAGGTTCTTTCCAAATACTGATAAGCTTAAAATATCTACTATTTTCTTCTCCGAAAATATGTAATTTTAGAGAGGTCAAGTTTGCAGTGTTTGAATCAAACTTTCTGAAGAGGGGGGGGACTTAAGCTTGTATTATATTTATGGCAATAATTGTAGTAATGCCAGTAGTGTTATATACATAAAATGTAGCAGCAGCAATATGCATTTTACTGTCTTTAAGAGCACCGTGATTTTGTATTTCTGAGCAGTACAGGCATAATATAATTCTCCTAAAATTTGAGAGGTAGAACCAGAACTTAAAAATTCAATGCCACAACTGGGATTTGAACCACAAACCTTCCGCTTACCGGGCGGCTGCTCTAACCACTGAGCTATTGTGACAAACTGCCAGAATGGCATTAAATTCTCAAACCAGTTCGTATTTCTCCTGGTAAACCACAAAGTCTCACATCAGAGACATTGAATTTTTAAGTTCCGGTTCTACCTCTCAAACTTTGCCCACACACAGCTTGTGTGTTTAAAAACACCAACAGTAAGTTTGTTGGCATAAATAAATAATAATTCTCCTAAAATTGTTTGATAAAGCCAGGGGAAATTTGTTTTCCATTTTCAAATCCAGTTTTGTTTACATATACCCCAATTAGTGTAATGCACTTACTCTCACTATTTTCGCTAACACGTCACTTCCAATGTTGAGAAGCTGTAATATTAATATTATGTACTCGAAGTTGAAGTCTGAGATTCGAACTGAAATACATCGTCATTACTTTCTGCAACTTTTTGTTTTATTGTCACAAATTTATCCATGCTGACGAACAAAGTTCAGTTCAGTTGCAAGAAACTGAACTGAATACTAAAAGCTGCAATCATCATTGCTGGCGTAGAATTCAGGAATTGTGACCCTGAATGCCAACTGACTAATGAACCTGAGAATTGTTTATTGTTTAGCTTACTTGCAATATGATAATTTTTCTTACTCATAGCTCACACTCATACCATGTACAGTCTGCATCGAAAGTGTTCTAAGTCTTCTTGTAGGCAGGGAAGGAATTCTTCTTTAACAAGCAGGGGAAATCCCTCTCTACCCCCTTTAATTTGAACCCTGCAAGTGTGTATTTTGTTAATGTGTGCTGTATTTTGAAAACCAAAACTGGAATAACAACAATGTTAAGCTGCCTAAAGTAGGGCTTTAATTAAAAAATACATAATTTCATTTGATTCCAACCCAAAATTATATTTTGAACAAACAAAAATGAATTTTGTGTATCAAACTATAAAAGAATGACAATTTAAAATTGTATATCTGTGGTCAATCAATCCTTTTCTAAATCATGTAAATCCTTATAAATATTCTGCATTTATGTAATTTTAGAATCATAAAGGTTTTGTCATTGTAGTTTAAAGTTTGCTCTAACAAATGCAACTAAGCTAAGAAACCTTTCTATATATTAAGTGAATATTAAACGTATTTATTAAACCTCTGTTTATATTATTTATTTATGCCAACAAACTTGGTGTTGGTGTTTTTAAACACACAAGCTGTGTGTGGGCAATGTTTGAGAGCTAGAACTGGAACTGAAAATTTTAATGGTTAGAGCATCCGCCTGGTAAGCGGAGGGTCTGTGGTTCAAATCCCAGCTGTGGCATTGAATTTTTCATTTCCAGTTCTATCTCTGTGTTTATATTTATAATTGAGTTCATCTTCACATACATGTTATTTATCGGGCTATGAGTTAAATGGTTAAAAAACAGTTAAATTAGTGAAACATTGATAAGGTTTATCTGTATGGGTTTGCTTTGTGTAAATACCAAAAATTAATTTGTTGATATACTGTTTTATCTGTAGTTATTGAATGTATAGTTTGGATATTTGCTAAATTTGCTCCACTGCTACTAGCTTCACTTGTCACTTTTCATCAGTGATTGGTTTTACTACAGGGTGGTATCCATCAACATTACCCACTGCAAGAGCAGTAATGCAGTATAATCTAGCTGTGGCATTTGCGATACGAGGAGAATTGGACAAAGCTGGAGAGACTTTAAAACAGGCAAGTTTTGGTTCAGTGAGTTTAAATGATGTATTTCATTGCAGAAAATGTGGATAACATCACCTATTCTTTTTTAGGTCTGGATGTCAAAGGGTCCTGGGTGTGATATTCCTGTTCATGTAATTATGTTGGCTCTTTACATTGAACTCCAGTTGGGTATGTAAATTTTATTTTATCTAATGATATACTGGTGCTGAGGAGAAAAGGGTTAAGTCAAAAGATGTGTAAAATGAATGGAGTAACTCCAAGGACATGCACCCTAATATTCACACCATTTACACATACTGAGATGTTCTCTCTCTGCTCTCTCTCTCCCCCTCTCCCCCTCTCTCAACCTTTCTAAAAATGAATATATTGTAACAAAACAACAAAATTCAAAATTCTTTTACTTTTCTATCACTTTATTGTCCTTTAAATTTTACTGCAAATACACTATTTTCTTAATTTAATCTAAAAGGTGAGACAGTAACACTAAACAACACTTGCATTTATAATTTTCCGGAACATGCTTCGGAGGCTAACTTTCCTCCATTATCAACTGGACAATGACTCGGAAATTATAAATCTAAGTGTTTTTTTAATGTGATTAATTGACTCACCTTTTAGATTAAATTGATTGTGACAACACTGTTTCAAACTTCTATGAAAGGAAGATAGAACACGATTTCCTTTTCGTTGTTAACACAGTTTATAAGCTTCTCTGCATTACAATACACAATTGTTGTTCTAATAATCTCTCTGCCTTTCAATGTCTTTCTCCATCCCTTATATCTTGACTATTATGATACAATCACTCAATGTCACACATATACTCACTGACAGGCTGGCTGACACACTCATAACTAAAAACTAACTGCACATGACGACTTACACAACTAAACAGCTCAACTATATCACTAACTGCTACTGACTGTGTCTGTCCTATTTATACTGGGGCCAGCATCACGCTACTTTCGAGATCCTTCCATGCGCACATGTGCAGTGACTCAGCAGAATTGCCCGGAAGCTTCTGGATATTGCTGTGTTATTGCCTGTTCGATCACATACACACAGTCACTATAAGGAGCACGAAATAAGAAGGCACATGAGTAGCTCCAATCCCTACTCAGCTATGGAGTGCTGTTGCCGGCTCATATCGCTATGCGAAAGAAAGAGAGGGGAGATATGCATGTGAGTGTTACCGGTAGACAGCAGCAAGGATGGTGCAGGACTGCAAGGTGCATGTTTAAAACCTGTCATAACAATTTCAATTTCTTTAAAATGAGACAATAGGCTCTAATCGTATAATTTGCTTCAAATATAAATTCCTCATCTAAGCAGATAATTTTCATTGGCAATCTAATGTTTCAACGGAGTTCATATCTTTCAATAAATAGGTGATAAAACATTACAATGTTGAGTTTTTCAATTTTTTATTATATCCGATTCTCTAGGAACGTTTTCATGTAAATATTCTTGTTATCAGAGTGAAAATGGGAGAGTTCGTGACGATTTCAATAAATCTAAACGAATGTCGTAGTTGCACAATTTGAGGCATTTTCTGGTAGGTATTTCTCATATTTTTCTCAATTTTTCTAAGTGTCTATACAGAGTTTCTGCACATATGTTAATGAGTTTCTATATTAGGTATTCTAAGTGAAAATCTACATAATTAAGTAACAAATGCCTAAGCACAATTTCAAGCCACATTTTACGAGTAGTATTCCAATGTGGCCTTCTCGGTTGTGTATTTTAGACATTTCAGCACTTGTAAGTTAACAGAGCGAAGCTCCGGAAATAGTTTCCCCAATATCTGCCAACCAGAATTTGCAATGCAGTTATTAATATAAGGCAAGTATGTTAGGCTAACATCTCGTCAAAGTTTATATTATATTACATATAGCAAAAGCGACCGAATCACAGTGGTATAACTGTTTCATCTAAAATGGAGGAAATGCCATTTACATATGTGCTGGCCTATCACAGCACAACAGCGTCCCTCAGAGGCACATGAGGGGAAGGTCGATGGATCTAAATACCACCTATTTAGTCCTCCCGGCTAGGTCCGATGGACCCGTTGACCAACGATAGGTGTGGTCCCCCTTGCAAAATGGGCGTTTAAGTCGGGTGATGTAACTGCCACATTGTAAAACTGGTGCCCGTTAAGAAAACAGTTACATGAAAGCCACGTACATGAGTATGAGTCCTAAAGATAAACATTCCGGAGTTAAAATTGTCTCCCAAGAAGAAACTACAGTTCAAAAGTATTGGAAAGCACGAATGCTAATGGCTTCATTGCCAGATGCAGGGCACTAGAAAACAACACATATAGCAAAAGTGGAAACTCGCCATTGAACAAAATATTTTTTTTAAACCAGCTCTGTGAAGACTATTTTTAGCAAACTTATTTTATAGCTCAGTAAGAAACTTCAATATGCTTTAATTTAAAAGGTGAGTTAAATAATAACACTGAACAACACTTACAACATATTCCTCCGGGACGCGTTTCGAAGGTAACTTTCCTCCATTATCAACCGGACAATCACTCATGGAGGAAAGTTACCTTCGAAATGCGTCCCGGAGGAATATGTTGTAAGTGTTGTTCAGTGTTATTATTTAACTCACCTTTTAAATTAAATTAATTACAACAACACTGTTTTCAAACTTCTATGAAAGAAAGATAGTTCAATATGCTTGTTGATTAAAAATTGTGAACATTGTATCACAAAGAGAATTTGCCATAAAATAGCTTACATTTTTGGTTTAAAACACGTAATCCAGGAATGACTTAACATACCGTATTTTATCGCATAAGGCCCCCCCTCGCATATTTCCCTCCCCTATGATTTTTCATCACTAAAAAATATTTACCTATTAAACATCGCATAATTCCCTCTCCTGGTTCGTTCTTGGTGGAGCAGCCTTCAAATGACTTGATAATGGACAACAATCTAAACAGCACTTGTCACAAAAGTACTCGTATAGCCATTGTCATAACGTATCGTAAAATTGAAATGTGAAGTTACACACATGTTTGTTTCTAAGCCAATTTCTTACAAGTCGTCATATTGTTAAAGAGAGTTTTTAAAAAAAACTGGTATTATTTTGCCTTGTTGCACTACGCGCGACAATGAATGTTCACTTACATTGCATGCTTTAGCTGTTAGCGCCCGGCTCTGTTTAAATACAATGTTCGTACGCACTTCTACTGAGGACAATTCTTTTAAAAAAGTGTAAACACTGAAAATAATAGCCCACGCATCTGAATGCAATACTTTTCCTTTTGATTTACTTGTCTGTAAGCCGCTTGTACCAGATTTTGTTAATGCCATGTTTCTTAGCAACAAAACGATTACAGTAATTATAAGACACAGGTAACACTGTGACACTATGTCAGACATGGAACATGCATAAGAATAAACTAGATTCCTTTTCCTTTCCTGCAGACATCTCACTCCTTGAGAAGAAAGATAGTTGAGACGATAAATAAACAATCATCACGCAAAGCAAGTGTCTTTTGCTATCGCTGAGCACAGCGTTTCTTCAATCACTCATTTCTTGGGCTACACGCCACCTAAAATTTTGCTTCTTGGACAGTCAGCTTCAACATTTCTAGCTCTTTGCAATGGAATTCTTTGTAATAATGAGCCGTTAGTGGATTTGATGAGTGCAAAGAGAAAAGTGAAAAGTAAATATTGCACTAGACAGCACGTTACTGAACTGGACAACGTCGCCTCTCTAGAATTGGCTACTTGCTCTCACACACCTTCTTCTAGCTCCGTCTCATGTGCCTTCTTATTCCGTACGGCCTATAGCTGCCCTGTAGCCTCATAGCCTCAGACCTTCCCAGTCCTTTCATTGTTTATTGACCCAATGTCACAATATTGACTTGTCTCCTTTTTCCTGACAAACTGCATATGCATTTTTTAATCGCAAAATGTATGAAATACCTATGGCAGCATAGACTAAATATGACTCTATATACTGCAGTTTATAAGTAGTAAAATATATGGTCTTCTCCTTTTCTAGGCCATGCAGATGTTTCTCGTTCAATAATTAAGCAGCATTCCCCGCAGTACCGATAAGAAGTCTTGGAAGAGTCCTAATAATAAGCACAAGTGTAGGCTTCCAAGGATGCTGTTGGTGTTTACTTCGTCTGTGATGTCCATTGTAGGTCACACATCAATGTTGAATGTTGCCAAGATATCGCCCATCCTGTAATGAAATTTCCTCGTTGCAGGACATACCACAGATAAACCAAACACAAAAGTAGCCGATTTTAAAGTCTTATCATAATTCCGTCAAAAGAATTTGTCTACTAATCTTTATGATTTGTTAAATAATATATGTTGTAATTTTCCTTTTGATCATGAAACGACAGAGCAAATGAATGCTGATATATAACAGAGAAAATTGTAAATAGATATATGTTATTAAAGCACTGGTAAATTTGTTTTGTAAGTAATGCATTTCTTATTACAGATATTTTGAGGAATGGCAGTTTCAACCAACTCTTCTTCTATTCCTTGTATATAATAATGAAATTCTCATAATACAGCAGTTCCTGTGTTTTTTCAGACCTAAACAAAAGCTCTTAAACCAGTTACCGAAATTAAAAAAAATCTGATGTGTTGCACTCACATGACTTTCTCTACTCTCGTACTAACCATTCTTACAAACTCTTATTCCTATATCTTTTTCGTGTTGGCCCAAATGAGCTCGTTATCGATGGGCTGTTAAACCCTACACATTCACTCACTCACCTTCATGTTAGTTGAAATAAACATTTGTACAAATTATCTTATTGCTTATTTCCTTGTAGGTGCAAGGGGAATATTAGAATACAGTAGGCTTTGTGCGATAGTCATATCTTTTAAAGCTTTGAGATTCCATTCTCTTTGCACACTTAACATATAAAAAAATGAACAACGATGTTCCATTTCATGGAAGTTTTAAATTTTCAGAAACTCGCACACATAACAAGGAATATCTCCGAAATGGTTCACCCTACAAGAAAATTTATTGAGACATAAATTGTGTATTTTAGCAAGATCTACATTTTTTGTATAAGAAATACTAGAAGACCCAGGTTCAGGCCACAGAATCACCATAAACTCCATAAGAGGTCTAATAAATAAAAGTAACAAACCAAAAGTTAAAACTTCTTGGAATTTTAAAAAAGCAGATTGATCCAGTTTCCAAAATGAGATAGAAGGGAAGTGTAATATACTGTTAGAATCAGAGTTCAAGTCAACAGATGAAATGAATAAAAAAATTTGTGAAATATTATTGACAGCAGCCAAAACACATATCCCCAAAGGAAAGTTAAAGAAATATAGCTACTTTTGGTCTCCATCTTTATCTAACTTAAAACACGAAAGAAATATAGCAAGAGTCAAAGCCGAAAGAACCAAGTGTCCAGAAGATGTACAAAAGTGGAGAAGAAAAGCAGCCATTTTTAAGAAAGAATTAATTACAGCAAAGAGGGCCAGTTTCACCAATTTTGTAGAACATATGGACTATAGGAAAGATGGAAATAAAATATACAAATTCCTTAATAAAACAAAATTATCAAAAAATACAACTGAACCATTAAAATATAATAACAAAAGCTTAACTACAGATAGGGAAATAGCAGAATCCCTTAACAAGTTTTATGCTCAGTCACAAAGAATACCCCAAGCGTATAAAAAACAAGATAAGGCTATCCAAAAAACTATCAGAGAAACTAGTAAGCCAAAAGGTATACGAAATGATATTTTTATTCAGGATTTTAATGAAACAGAACTGGATTTAGCAATAGAACAATTACAGAACAAAAAATCTCCTGGACCTGACAAGATCCATCCAGAGTTTATTAAACACCTTGGCAGGAAAGGAAAAGAAATCCTACTTAAACTGTATAACACGTGTTGGAGAATGACTGTACCTTCCGACTGGAAAAAAGCCATTATCATCCCGATTTTAAAGAAAAACAAACCCTCAAACAATATTAATAGTTTCAGACCAATATCTTTGACCAGTGTTATTGCAAAAGTGATGGAAAGAATGGTGGCATCTAGACTTAACTGGTTCCTAGAATATTACAACTTAATTAATAGTTCACAGACCGGCTTCAGACAGAATCATAGTACAAGTGAAAATGTACTCCTACTAAGCCAAGACATCAAGGAAGCTTTCAATAGAAAGGAGGATACCTTGGCAGTATTCATTGATTTTAAATCAGCATATGACTCAGTCTGGAGAAATAAGTTGAGAAGTTGCAATCAATAGGTGTGAAAAGTAACATGCTTAAGTGGATAACTCAGTTTATTTCACAAAGATTTTGTGCCACAAAATATAATACATACATTTCCAAATATAAACAAACACACCGAGGACTTCCACAAGGTGCTGTTCTGAGCACAACACTCTTTAACATATATATAAATGACCTTCCATCAATAATAAAAACTTTAGAAACCAAAATTGCTTTATTTGCTGACAATGTAGTCATTTGGACTTCAGGCTCTTCAAAAAAACCTGGATTAATTAAAGACAGAATAGAAACAGCCCTAAACAAAGTACATGAATGGAGCTCCAAAAACCTCATGACTATCAATGTGGAAAAAACAAATTATGAATTATTTACACTAAAATACAAACCAGTTAATATTAGCATAAATTATAATGGTAAACCACTCAAAGCAGTTGATGATGCCAAATACTTAGGCATCACTTTCGACAGAAAGCTAAGTTGGAAAAAACATATAACAAACATCTCAGAAAAGGTTGAAAAGAAATTGCAAATCCTGAAAAGGTTAGCTGGTGCTAAATGGGGCTGCTCAAGGAGAGTCCTTAACACAACATACAAAATGTATATTAAACCAAACCTCTTGTACTGTTCTGAAGCTTTAATAACAGCAGCAAATGCTAACATCAATAAACTTGAACAAATACAAAATCAGGCTCTTCGCCTAATCACTGGAGCAGTTAAATCCACACCTATTGATGCCATGCTTACCTTAACACGGACCCCATCAATAACAACAAAAATAGAAGAACAAGCATTGCTCCAACACGAGAAAATGTTACGACTGCCAAACTCTAAAGGGACAGAAGAGAACCTCCCCCCTTCAATCCTTAAAACTCATAGTAGTTTCCTAGAAAAGGTAACACAGATTAAATCCAAATTGAACATTCCTAACACCAGAGAAAATCTACTTATTAGAGAAAATCCATTGGAATTATTGCAACCTACCTTCAGTTTGGAATTAATAGAGGAAATAAGTAAATCAGACACACCAAAAGAAATACAAAAACTTCTAGCTCTGGAAACAATCAATACTAGGTATCCCACAGAAGAATGGCTGCACATATATACTGATGGATCCTCCAAGGAAAACCTTACTGGAGCTGGAGTTACATGTTCACATTTTTCCTTTTATCATTCTGTTGGCAGAGACACAACAAATTATGATGGAGAAATAGAGGCTATACACATTGCTCTCCGACAATTATTAAATCTTCCCTTAAATAAATTTAACAAGGCAGTAATTCTTTCGGATTCTAAAGCTGCAATTCAGGAAATATGTTCAAATACTACAAAGAAGTCAACAAAAATTAGAGAATGCTACAAAATGTTAACACAACTCCAAAAAGTTAATAAGACTGTTCATCTCCAATGGATTCCAGCACACTGTGGAGTCATGGGGAACGAAGCTGCAGACTCACTTGCAAAGAAAGGCACAACAATAAAACAAAAGTCTAAATTCAATTTCTCATATTCCTCAATAAAACGCTTGATCATTAAAAATTTTTGTCATTCATACCTACAAGAAATAGAAACAAATGCCAAAGATAAAAAATGGATTACACTACTTTCCAATCCAGATATAATCCCCCAGAGACCAAGGAAAACAGCTGTTGCAGCCTTCCGACTATTGACAAATCATGACTGCTTGGCAAGTCATCTCTACAGAATAGGTATCTCAGCCTCACCAATATGTGTCCTGTGTAACGATCCAGCAGAAATGAATGAAGAACACTTGAAGACCTGTGAAGCATTAAGATCAGAAGAAACTACAGTTCAAAAGTATTGGAAGGCACGAATGCTAATGGCTTCATTGCCAGATGCAAGGCACTAGAAAACAACAACAACATTTTTTGTATAGTATGATTAGGTCTATCTCTACCAGTTTACCAGTTATGCAAAAGTTGTCCAGAGTAAATACAACTACAGGGGCTATAGCCAGAAAATTAAAGATATACATTTCATTTGTCATCAAAATATCTCAAACATATGGCATTTTAATCAAAAAGAAAATAAACATTTTTGAAAAATGTTCCATGTAAAGGGTAGTTTAGGGTGGGGCTATTTTCTTCAAAATCTTCGTGTCGCATCCTTGAATGACATTAAAATTAAATACCAACTTTGGTTTTTAACCGACTTTTCATTTTTGAGTTATGCTGTCCACAGACACACACATGGATCTTTTTTCTAAAAATGCTTTTTTTGGATTCAGAGGTCCTGAAAACGTATATTTATGGTGAAATCTCGACATCGAATTTTTGGGTGGAATACAATACTTCCCCTACTTACCCGTAGAGAAAGCAAAAAAATAGTAGTGCAATGGATTCCATTCCATTTTGGGTTATAAGAAATAGTTAATATCATGGTGATGGTGTGGATGCTCGCACATGGTGAGCGATGTTCTCGGCACTAGGCGGCGTTTGGGCGTCCGCTGTCCTCCATCAGGGGATGAACACTTGTGCAGTTTTGGACCTGCAGTGTGATGGCTCCATCAGGGGGGAAGACACTTGTGCAACACCGGACTAGCGGTGTGGTGGCTGCTGTGCAGGGGCTGATGCTGGGATGAAGAGATCTCAGCACTTGTTAGGCAATTCCATATGTCTGTGGCCTATCTTACTATGACCCTGTGACCCTGGCCCCTTTGGTTCCTTCACTTCATCCCTGCCTCCTGGGGAATGTTAGTACACAATAGGTCCACGCAGGTTGAGGTGTGCGGGGTGTTCCCTCCGTGTACTAATTTCTTGTACATATCCGTGTTTAAAAAATATTAAACAAGAGAACTGCTATTTTTATCTCTTTAGTTTTTTTCCAGTTCCTTTTTTCTTTCTTTCTTAGAGGCAGCCATCACTGGAAAAGGAGTTTAAAAGTAAACCTCTTAGTTGCTTGCAGTCTTGGTTGTAAGTTATCTTTGAGTGATCTTGACACAGATAGTTGCAGCCTCGGTGTAGGGACCAAACAGGATATTCATTTTCACAATAAATAGAAGGGTAATTTGCTTCTAACAGCAATACATGTAGTGAACACATGTATAATTTTAGTATAGTTTGCAAGATGTATGTACAAGGGTAATCCCAAAAGTAGGGTCTCCAAAGTGCTGGAGTTGCAGGGAATCTGTTAATGTGGATGTTGGTCATACTGCTTTTTTCCTTTCTCCCTTCACTCTCTATAGAAACCACCGCACATCCACTGGAGCCCTCAGTCTCAGTGATGCCAATTTAGTTGTTTTTAAACTAAATCTGGTCTTTCTGGGGAGATTTTTAGTAGTCAAAATTTATAAATTTAACATTGCTAGTATAGGGATTTGGTTGTTTGATAAACTGCATTTGGTTGGACAGAAATGTTTTTAACATTGACAACACAGAAATTTAGTGGATTTCTTATTTTTGTCTGGTTATTTTTCTTGATCCTCTATTGGCAACACTGCTCAGTCTTGGCTTGGCAGCCAGTTGTAATGGAGTTCCTTTTAGCCACTACTGCCAGGTGCGAAGTTTGCGCAGTTATTCGGTTTTTTAGTGCAGAAGGGGTTAAACCAATGAAACTTCATCAACAGTTGATGAAAGTAAGGAGAGCCTTGTATGGATATAAAAAATGTCTGCAAGTGGTATATGATGTACGGAAATTCATGACGAGGAAAGAAGCGGCAGACTGTCAATTCCCGACAACAAAATCGCACAGGTTGAACAAATTCTGCTTCACGATCGGCGAGTCATTCTTGACGAGCTCTGCATTGTTCCTGATATTTCTTGAAGCACCATTCATTGGACTTTGAACAGTTGAAATTTCGGAAGGTGTGCACAAGATGCATCCCAAGATTGCTGACAGAAGACCACGAAAGGCAACACGCCGTGACGGGATAAACCGAATTGGTTGTTTAAGGGAAATTAATAATAAAATATTCGGATAGACCATATAGCTTATTCATCTAAAAATATACGAAAATTTGCGACGGCCACGAAAAGACCGTCATTAGGGTAAGGTCGCCAGACAATGGCGAACAAAGGATATGAAACTCCTTTACAAACCATTGTAAAGCTAATAGTGACGATATGTGCAGTGAAGCAAAAGCCCCTTAAAACGCACCCGCCGAGATAGGGCATGCTTATTGGTGGAAAATCGAATGTCGTGGACACAACATGCATTTCCACCAATGAGGGCAACCACATGGCCATGAAGAAGTGGCAGAATGAGGGGAAGATTGAAATAAGAAAACTAGCGAACAAGCTATGTCGATAGGCAAGTCACACTCACACATTGGCACTTACACTTGGCACTTCTAACTTCACGCACACAAATCGACTGTCAGACACGACTGACACACTCACAAGTTGGCGTTACATACGCACTTCACACTCACAAGTTCACGTTTACGCACTTACGTGCGTGTATTCTGCCATCGACCGCGTGAATATCAGTGCCGGGAAACATAGCTGCGCCGGGTATATGGTTGCGAGGAAGAAAATTATAAATAAATGTGGACTGGAATACAGGTTTCACAAATAAATGTGGTATTTATTTCAACACCCACGAGATAGTCTCAGTCGTGGCAGTACAGTGAGACCGAGTTATATCCAGCCGCAACGCTGAAACTTCCCACCAATTTCTTCAATGCTATGCAGATGAAAAGGACAACTCTTTGAATTCAATAGTTATGGGTGATGAAACCTGGTCTTTGAGCCTACCACCCCAGATCTGTTTGCCCTCTGTGTCCTTTGCTTCGCCCCATCATCCTGGAGGTTTCCCAAAGCACAATAGACACTTAAGTGTCGAAATTCCCTGATACTCATGACAGCTGTATGAATCATGATACACCCATTCTCAAACTGTGAACAGGTCTAGCGCACACCTTTTTCATATAAGGATATTAAATGGTTAAGGCACAAAAAACAACATTCCATGATTCAGCCAACAGAGAATTCTGTGTATCTTACTTCAAATAAAGGTCTGTTTTCTTATTATACACGAAGTGAACCGAAAGAGCAGAAGGGCCCGAAGTGCGTTCCAATTGATCGTTTACACACCTAGATTTTGTGACGCAGCACATCAGAGCCAAGGTCAAGCTACCTTACACCACTGCGCGGCAAGCAAACAAGACGACAGTGAGCGCGGGAGAACAAAGGGATTCCATATGATTCTCGAAGCTGTTCACGGGCTGGGCATATTTATAAGACATTTCGAGAAAAATCTGTGCTACGTCATTCTCGCCTATATAAGCAAGTCAAGGCAGTGTGAGAAGCAAGCGAGACAGCTGTTATCAGTTAAGGAGTTGAGTGTTGAAAGAATGTCTATCGCCAGAGACAGCTCTAGATATTTAGTCGGAGTTGTGTGAACCAGTTTTAGTGTTTTTTTAAATTTAACATCCTCCAACATTGTGTCATATCGGACGGTGAATGAATGAAATGGGTGAAATTATGCTCAAATGAGCCCGAGGTCCATGGAGCTTTAAGTTACCCGACATTCGTCTTCTCAGGGTAGGGAAAACCTTGGAAAAAAACCTTACCCGGATAACTTACCCTAAGCGAGATTCGAACTCGCGACCTCTTGAACGTGAGGCAGACACGCTAACCATCACGTTACCGAGGCCCAGTTTTAGTGTGATCGTCGAAGCCAGCAGTTTGTGAGATAGAGAGAATAGAACTGAAAGTCAATGCAGTATTGTCAAGGTTATGAGAGGACAGAACAACTGTGAGATGCAAGGTCACTACGAATTAAGACGCTGTTAACAATAATGCAGTGTTTTGTGCTTCAGTTTTTAGAAAGGAAATAAAGTGACAGAAAAAGCAACCGAAATTGCCATTTGTCACAATATCTCATCTTATTTTCAAATACCTAATCTTATGGACCCAAACTTCTATTTTTACCCACCACCATATAGTGGTTAATTTTGTTAATGAATGGATAATCCAAAAGCAATCTTAGTATTTGGAGAGATCGATTAAGGGTTTAATTTTCTCTTTCTCCGAAATATACGGAATGGGATGAAAACTTTCCGGTTGTTCAGAGAGGCACACATGATTACCTACACAGTAAAAGCTTCGATACAGGAAACCGAAGATCAATGGTTCGATTCACAGTCATTTCCTAACTCTAATTCTTGGTTGCAGAAGTGTAGTTTCATACTGAAATTCGGATATTGTTGAACGTCTGCACTGGACTTTACGTGGCAATAGGCCAATAAGTGATCAAACAGTTCCTGTAAACCTAGGCCCGTAGAAAGCGGAACATAAGCCCGTAAAATGGAACAAGTTAAACTTTAAATGAGGCTAACCGACACTCCTCTCTCTCTCTCTCTCTCTCTCTCTCTCTCTCTCTCTCTCTCTCTCTCTCTCTCTCATTTTCCTTATAGAAACGGTGCACACACAAGGTGTTAGGGTACGAGTATGCAGACTTTAACGTTGACTTCTTGAGGCTAAACTACATAAGTGTCTACGATTTCCCTCTATAGTGTATGATTACATTAATGTAAAATAGTCGAATATTTGACTGCCAATATGTCACCACTTCTTTATCTGCAGTTAGCATAGAGAACTAGAGCTTTAAAGGATGAGTTATTCATATATTTTCCATATCTTGCTAAAATAAGCCATTTAGCCACAAAATGATATTAAATAAATTACATTGCAGCGTGTCAGTTGTAATAAATTCCTGAACATACGCTTCGTAACATTGACGTGTGTGTAGAGCGGAAGGTCAGAATGTTGACAGTAAAATCTACCTATCTGAATACTGCTCAGAAAGCTTGAAAGAAAACCACCCCTCATCTCGTTAGCTGCAGCAGCTGATAAACACACGGACACTAGACGAAACCAGTTTTCGAGGCTGGCTTAGTTTATTTAGTCTTTATTCGTCACTGATGTGAAAGCATGTATGTATAGTAGTGGAAGTCGATTTGTAAATAAAACTTTCACCTATTTTGTCCTTCTCTGCTGCCAGCCTATATAGATAATGTATTAAATAATGTTCAATTACCTGCTTTACCTTTCAAGATAGAACAATTTGTTGTGGACATTTTCATTCGTCGTATTTGAATCTACCATCAGACCAAATCTGCGCACTCGTGCTCCTAACGTCCTGTAGATGGCCCAGAAGCTACAATAAGCCAAAAGTATCTCAAAACAACATTTTGATGTATAGGCCCTTATTGCAGCTACCTTCTCAATTGATTGATTTTATTACTTTGTACTTCAATGTGTCCAATTTGTATCTGCCCGAATAGACAATAGAAGTGGCGGGTGAAGCATGAATGCATTGGTAGTGCCAACATTACTTCGTAAATTTATTTTAAGGATTATTAACTAACATCCTTTCACAACCGGGTAGGGGATATTCGAAGTTGAATGAAGGAATTGGTTGAAATTATGCTCAGTTATATGATGTGGTATGTACACCACCACCACTAGAAGTGACTTTTTTCACTGCACATAGACAGGAAGCGCCCCTACAATGACAACGCGGAACTCATCACGTCCATTGAACTCAGAAGTTGAGCCGACTTTTTTCTTAAACAAATATCGAGCTACCATAAAATTTACAAATAAGTTACAATACATATGGATGAAAATTAAATTTGTTTAAATCAGCTTGCGGCCATAACAGTAACTTATTCAATAATTAGTAGTGCATTATTGGGAAATGTATACTTTTGTGCTAGTCTTGCACATTTCAACATGGTTCTATCACATATTATTTATCCAGCAATTGCATAAATTATAAAATACGAAGATAAATTTATATGCATAAGTAGTACTTGTTTTGTGTTCGTTTTTGATGAACGTCGAGAAGCAATTTTTCTCTTTTTACAGTTGTTAAAGCAAATTCATCAATATGTTGACTGTTGAGGATTTATTTTAAAATGTGACTTCCAGAAGACCGGATGAGCACGCTAGAAAATAAAACATTTCCCATGAGTGCTTCCCAGCTTATTTTTGGCAATTTTCGAATACTCATAATTCTTTCTCTAGTGCAACATGTTGCTGGGAATGAAATACTGATCTAATACTAGATTTGGGAAGCCAGAAGCCTAACATACCTTTAAGTTCTAATAAAACCTTTCTTTACCCACTAATCCAGAAATATTTCTTTTGCCATATTGGACCCTTCATCTCGATTAGAAGATTCATCGTCATGGTCTGGGGTGTCGCCTTCTTCATTTTCACTCAGATCAGATAAATTCAGCAAATCTGTGTAATTGACTTTGTACAACTGGCTGAACACAGTAATTTCTTCGCTAAGTATGTACTTCACCATTAGACTTTTCACTCAACCACAGAAAAACATTCCAGCCGTGCTACGGCCAATGTATCTCTTTTAGAACTTTGAACGCGTAAAACCTGCAAAATTCCTCACATAAAAGCATTTGAACTGCGCGGGTAGGTTGGTACATACATCCACTGGGAGGTGATTGGGAATAACAAAAATTATTTCTCAATCAACTCCCTGCAAGAATGTGCCATCTGAAGGAAAAGAAGTCAATCGCTGCACATAATGTTCATGCTGCTCTACACGCTGTTAAGCACGTGATCTGAGTGACGCAATCAGGGTATTCCAAAGGCAGTGAGCAATGGCTTTCTTCAGAAAGTGCGTGGTGTTTCGTTCACGATGATTAACTGTTAGAATTTTTGGATATTTACCGTCAGAGTTTGCGGATTAACCTGAGTCCAGAGATAGTGACAATGATGTTTATGTTCGCAATAATAAGGATGAGATGATTATGGTGAAAACGAGCAACAGACAGCATCAAAAATGTAAGGGAACATGTACATAGCCTGCTTTGTTCCAGAAGAGCAGCGAAAAATTTAACCCCAAGTGAATAATTTCACCAGATTTTGTGCGTCAAGATTCTGTGGACTGCAGAGAGTTTGAATTCTTATCCAGCTGTTTTCCCTTTCATCTGGTGCAACGTATCGCCAAATGTGACATGTTCTGTATGTACAACCTATATTGAAAACTATCACATAGTTCTAAATTTCTGAGGTTAATTATAAAAAATACTGTTATGAAAAACATAAAAAATGTAAGACATGAAATAACTCAGTTTTAATTATTTTATTTCTGGACAACCCTGAGTTTGACACAATAGCCTATATGTATAAATATTTTCTTTCCCAAATGGAAAGGTAGTCCCTGATACCTATAAATCAAACACAGTAAAATTATCAATTAGTGATATCGGTGGTCGCTTATGGACAACCCTGGATTGTGGGTGTTCCATATACCTTCAGATTAATATTTTCTAAGTGGCAAATTGGAAAATGCGCAACAATGTACATCATTTCTGGTGAGTTTTTATTTAATTTACAGTAGTTGTGCATGACTTTTAAAAGGTTGAGTACCTATTTATGAAACTTATTACGTTTCTATGGGGAATTCAAATCGATTTGAGTTCTCATTCCGGATTGAATGTTGCATGGAAACGCGATGGATTCAGATTGCACCGAATCTTTAGATCCGATCATTTTAGAAGAGTGATCGGGTCGAAATTGTGTTGCAAGGAAACACTTACCGGATTCAATTCGATTTGAATCCGCCAAAGTTGCCAACTTCTACTTTTCTATAAATACAGTTGTAATATGCTGTACGCTCGCCATTTTGTTTTCTTAGCAAGAGATGTAATAAAACACTAAAACAAAGCCACTGTTATTGTTTCTATAATCTCGCAATATATGCTTCACAAAAACATTCACTAACCTCAAAACCTTGTTAAAATACGCAAAAAGCATTTGTTACAGGTTCGCCAACATGAACCAAGTGATCAACATAAGAGCTTGAATTATTTATGCCTGAGTCTCGCGTATCCAAATCGATCTCATTCTGGATTGATGCAACATATAAACGCGGATCGTATTGAGAATGGAATTGTACTCAAAACGATTTCAATTCCCCGTGGCAACGTAGTAATAATTATTGTACCAGGAAAGAAAGGATAGGTTGCTTTTGAAGCAGGGTGTAAAATGTCAGCGCGAGAGGAAAAAGCAAGAGGTTCGCTTGTGTCAACCACAAGGTAATTGCTAAATTCCTGAGACAAATAACAGTAACATATTTTTATGGCAAAATCAAACACGTATCTTGAATTTTCTGGGCATACCCTGTAAAGTCCTCTCCATTCTATTTAGGTACTACAAAACATGCAGATCTGGTTAAAGCATACAGTTTATGTCAAATACATGCTTCTTGTTTTGTTTTTGAATTAACCATTTCTGAGATATTCATTGTTAAGATATGCATTGTAAAATACTTAAATTCTTCTCAAAGGAAGTGTGTGTGTGTGTGTGTGCGTGTGTGTGCGCGTGCGTGCGTGCGTGCGTGTGTGTGTGTGTGTGTGTATAAAAAGAGGATACTCAAACAAAATCAATGAAATAACACTGAAACTGTTCTCGGTGACCTAACGATGGTCACCGTATGAGTATTCCTTAAACCAAAAGGACAACAAAACGTAAAAATAGTGAATTATATGTAAATGTCAATTATAGCCAGTAAGCCGGGTTAATTGTACCGGCTTCAGACCACAAACTTTTAGTGGGGAGCAGAATTATTCAGAACGCACATAATCTGCAAGCTGCGTGCGCTCTGAACTGGCTAGCATAACCAGAGAACAAGTGAAACACTTCACATGCAGCGCCTTTCACTTCTCCAAGAGCCTCTGCAATTGCCAAGGTGAATGCAGAGTGATTAATAATTAAATTCGAAATTCGTCCTGTGTTATGGGATACCGCTTGTGATGTACACAAGGACAAGCGTCTCTTTATATTTGACAGAAACAAGGACAAGCGCCCCTTTATATTTGAAAGAAGTTCATTAAATGAAGAAGCTGACATTCGAAAATAATTACGAATGTTGTCACTAACTTCACGGAGTGGAGGATGCAGTGTGTAAAAATTGCCGTGCAAATGTCTCTCGCTCTTAATTGGGTGTAGCCACCACCTTCTTCCTGTTTTCCTTCTTTTTAGTGCGAGATAAGCAAGACCCACTACAGCAGTAACTTCATCAGCTTCCATCTTGGAGAACTGAACGGACGATAGAACGCAGGTGTTTCAGTCGTGTGTGCTGAGATATCAAACGCACCCAAATATTAGGTGCGTAAAAGCGGACGCAAAGATTGCACTCGTGTGTCCTTAGTGTTAATAAAGAAAAACTGGAACTGAAAATTAAAGCTTGCAGCATTAAAAGTTGCCATTAAGGCATAATATTACCGAGTGCGATGGTTCAGGCATTCGGGAGGTCGTGAGTTTCATTCCCGGGCCGACCTTCCTGACCCATGGCTTTTCCCGGGGGAAAGGGGCTTCCCGGATCGGTAGGCGAACACTATAAAGAATAATCATATCCCTCGAACTTCCTGTTCCTCCAATTCACCTTACTTCTCATTTCACCCCTCCTTTTATCCTGATTGGCTGTTTCAGGGTTGTAAATGAGGTGGTAGTGCACGGTGTACTTGGTAAGGCATATGCTCTCTGTAAACCTACGTCCTCCGGATCCCGGGCGGTCTCCCAGTCTCAGACCCCCCCCCCCCCGGGGAGAAAGAGGAGCCAGCTGTAGTAGCTGCCACCGGAGAGTTTAAATCTGAAACAGGAACCCTGCCCTCTACTGTCGTGTCTCCCCATAGATCGAGATGCCTGGTCACACCTCGTACCATGGCACAATATTTAAGATGGCCTCGGTGGTGATTTATATGCGTCTGGGTTTTTACAGCGGTAGAGCACCTGCATGGAAATACGAAGAGTGAGTGGGTGAGTGATTAGTGAGTGAGTGGTGTTTAAGGGTCCGTCGACAGCTTAGGTCATTTGGAAAGACCAAGATGTGAAGTTTGAATACAATGGCATTATATTTTACAACTCTGATATAACTTGCCAACCTTACGGCCGATAAGAATCATATTGTCGTTTCCTGAGAAATTATAATATAAACGGGAAAGAAAACAAAGTGTTTAACGAAAATAAAGTAATTAACCTAATTGTCTTTAATTGGGTACATAGTCTACTGTGTTGAACGTGCTTGCCAGGGTGTATTTGCGGCCGGTAGGTCCGACGGTTAAAGTGACCCGTCACGTAGGCAGGCATATTGCTCTTCATACTTTGCCTAGAAAATAAGTGTCGTAAAAACGCACATTTGGGTAAAATATGTTTGTGCAATGTTCTGCTAATAGAGAATGTTATAAATTACACCATTAATGAGGGTTTTAAAAGTGAAATATGTGTGTATGCAAATGAAGCCGACAATAGTCTACTAAATGAAGTATCATTTTCTAAAATGATAAATTATATTAAAACACTGTTGTAAACTGTTAAGTTCTCGCGTTTTGTGAATGCTTACCAGCCGATAGCTTCTTCTTTTTCTTCTTTTTGTCGGTCTTCGAAGCTCAGTTGGTTAGGCGTTGGCCTACTGATCCCGAGGTCGTGGGCACAAACTCGGTCCAGATGGATGGTTTCTAAGTGTGCGACAGTCCCATGTCTGTAGATTTACTGGCGTATTAAATATCTCCTGCGGAACGAAATCCCGGCACACCGGCGGCGCTGATATGATCCTAGCAATTGACAGCGTCGTTAGCAAACAAAATATCCTTTTAGTTCTTTCCCGTGTTCTCAAAAATGAGCTCCACTGACTGGTAGGGAAAGCGGCATGTCATTTGTTGCTGTGACTCATTGTTGCTGCTTGTTGAAAGCTTCTGTTTATAGCGGGTACTTTTTTACTTCATCTATTGGTAAGGAGAGGAAATATTGTATTCCACCCAAAAATTCGATGTCGAGATTTCACCGGAAATATATGTTTTGAGACCCCATGAATGAAAAAAAAAAAAACATTTTTAGAAAAAGGTCCGTGTGTGTCTGTGAGTCAGTCAGTGGACAGCATAACTAAAAAACGAAAAGTAGGTTAAAAACCAAAGTTGGTATTTAAGTTTAATGTCTTTCAAGGATGCGACACGAAGATTTTGAAGAAAATAGTCCCACCCTAAACTACCCTTTACATGGAACATTTTTCGAAAATTTTTATTTCTTGAAAATGGCTCTAACGATTTTGATTAAAATGGCATATGTTTGAGATATTTTTATGACAAATGAAATGTATATCTTGAATTTTCTGGCTATAGCCCCTGTAGTCGTATTTACTCTGGACGACTTTTGTATAATTGGCAAACCGTTGGAGATCGACCAAATCATACTCTACAAAAAAGGTAGATCTTGCTGAAATACACAATTTATGTCTCAATAAATTTTCTTGTAGGGTGAACCATTTCGGAGATATTCCTTGTTATGTGTGTGAGTTTCGGAAAACTTAGAACTTTCGTGAAATGGATAATCGTTGTTCATTTTTTTATATGTTAAGTGTGCAAAGACAACAGAATCTCAAAGCTTTAAAACATTCACTATCGCACAAAGCCTACTGTTTTCTAACATTCCCCTTGCACCTACAAGGAAATAAGCAATAAGATAAGTTGTACAAATGTTTATCTTAACTAACACGAAGAAGATATAGGAATAAGAGTTTGTAAGAATGGTTAGTACAAGAGTAGAGAAAGTCATGTGAGTGCAACACATCAGATCTTTTCTGTAACATTGTTATCGCATTTTGGCGAATGCTGTTTAAAAGCCCGTCGCATTCTTCGACATCGAGTAGCAAAAAGGGACAAAAGCGACTGTAATTTAAACTTGCTGCATAGTAGGGAAAGTGGAACTGATTTCTGTGTTGTTGGTTGCGGGTAACGGTAACGATCATGGGCGTCGGTACACTTTTTCCCACGGGGAAGGGGGTGGGGGGGGGGGGCGCATGTTGCAAGTTTGCAATCAAAGTATATTAATTCATTGTTTTGTTGTCAAAAGTTATTGTATTTGTTGTGGATAACCGTATTAATTTGTGCTCAGTAAAAATTGTTCTTTACATCAAAATTAAAATAATAGACTAATAGCAATTGATTGCACATTAAGTTCATTAGCTTCCAAGGGAGGGGGCGCCCCTCCCCCCTCGCCACCCTTCGCGGCGACCATGGTAACAGTGAAGGAAACCTCCAGTCCTTTTGATTTGTTAAAGCACCTTAATAGATACAAGTATCTACCTCTACCCTACGCATAAGGCTGAGATTGTAAATATAATTAGTAAATCAAAATCTAAAAACTGTATAGGTGTCGATGGAATTTCAATGTCACTTCTAAAAACTTGTAGTACTGAAATTGCTGTTCCATTAGTTGACATAATAAACTCCTCCTTAGCAACTGGAATATTCCCTGATAACTTAAAAGTAGCTGTAGTAGTACCCATTCATAAAAAAGGAGACAAAACCAATATTAACAATTATCGGCCAATATCTATCCTTCCTGCAATTTCCAAAATATTTGAAAGAATTCTCTATAACAGAATAATTAAGTATCTCGAGAAGCATAATTTAATACCAACTGTCCAAAATGGATGTGTAAAAAATAAATCTACCATAACTGCAATTGTCAATTGCATCGAAGAGACAGTAAGGTGTATTGACTCAAATTGCTTTTCAAGCAGTGTTCTTTTGGATTTAACTAAAGCTTTCGACTGTGTTGAAAAAACTAGCTTAATGAATAAATTAGAAATGCTTGGTATCAGGGGCTTAGGTTATAATATCATAAGCTCATATATGACTAATAGGAGACAAATTGTAAAATTAAAAAATAGATCATCTGTATCAATATCCAACTCTGAAAATATAACACATGGAGTTCCTCAGGGTTCGATTCTCGGCCCCCTATTATTTGTGCTATATATGCATGACATAGACAACTATGCTTCTGATGGGATAAAGATTATTCAGTTTGCTGATGATACAACCATCACTGTAATTGATAATGACATATTAAAGCTAGAAACCCGTTTAAACGATGTAGTTAGTAACATTGTTCAATACTTCCATAATTTAAATTTAAGTGTTAACCCTAATAAATGCGAAATGATAAACTTTGGATTCAAAATTATGAATCATCCACTACAATTAAAAATTGATACAGAGGTAGTAAAAAGTGTGGACAAAACACAGTTGCTAGGGATTGTTTTAAACAATAAGCTCACTTATAACTCACAAACTGACAAGATGTAGCTAATGTTAGTAAAAATCTATGTCCTGAGATGTCTAAGAAACTCTTTTCCTATTTTTACTGCTAAAACTATTTACTTTGGGCTTATCCACTCCTTTTTGTCATATGGAATTGAATTATGGGGAAATACATCTAAACAAAATTTTCAAAGAATATTTGTATTACAAAAAAAGGCTATTAGGTATTTAGGTGGTCTAAGGTATAACGAATCATGTAAAAGCACTTTTATTCTGCTGAAAATCCTTACATTACGAAGCTTGTTCATCTATAGAACCATTTTATATTTATCAATTTAAATTCCCAATGAAAAACATGTCAGATGTTCACACATATAATACCAGGAATAATCAATTACTAAATCTCCCCAGAACCAGATTACATTTATCAGAGAGGGTCCCTAGTTATATGGGAGCAAAGTTTTATAATGCTTTGCCTGAAAATCTAAAATCATATGAAAATTATAATACCTTTAAAAATAGGGTAAAAATTATTTAATAACCAAAGCTTTTTACAGTATTGAAGAATACCTAAACTTACAGACATTTTTTATGATGTTTTGATTATACTAATTGTACTTTTAACTTCTTATCTAATTATATTGTATATACTATGTAATTACTAAATTCCTTTCTATTTATGTTTCTTATGACGGGGCCCTTATAGGGTACCTTTTTATATCATCTTATGTATTGACTCATGATATGGTTCAATTATGTATTCCACTGTATTGAACTGAATGAATGAATAAATAAATAAATAAATGTAAGCATGTTACTCGATAATCTGTAGTATTATCTACTGTTGCTTTTAAAACAGTTCATGCTGTGAGGATTAACAATGTTATATTAATATTAATTTTCACAAACAGAAAATGCTAATCGCTTAAGAAGTGCCTTAGTAAATACGCCACTAAATCGAGCGGTATGGTTCCGGCGGTAACCAACCCTTTATCCCTTTAAGTTTCTTTCAGGGTTGGAAGCGTCGGCGAGCAACGCGGCAGCAGCACAGCGGGGGGAACAAATGCGCTGTGGAAATCTCATCCCTAGATTGGAAGACGAGCCCACTGTTTTCTGGGCTCTCCGTGGGGTGGTACGGAGCCCGAAGGGGGAGGGGAGCCGGTTTCCGAGTCCCGGGCCTCCCTTGGGAATATGAACCCGAGGGGTGGGTGCGAAACCGGACTGAGACAGCCTTCGCCGTGGTGTTCCTAACTGGGAAAATGTAGGGACCCTGCATTCTACTCTGTCGTGTCAACGTTCCGGCCACCCTTCGGATCTATTCGCCTCATCCATCCCCCTGGGGTGCCCCGTTAGGGGCATAGGCATAAAAGTATGGACAAAAAAAACAACAAAAAAACATGAAAATTACCCTCATATACAACGAAAAATTGAGAATGTAGGCATATGGACATTGATACGTCACTGGACATTAGGTAGTCTTTTGGGGAGCCGATTGTCAGCGTTTGGTCAAGTTTAGTAACACCTCTTTCACTCGGACATGTCCTCTTTTCTGCATTCTAGAAATGGTCCGGGAGAGTGGTAGGAAAATGAGTTATATAGCTGCTTCAATTGGGGAAATACACTCTCTGATCTCTCATAATTGCAAACAGAATTTAACCTTTCTTCCAACAGTGTGGTATTTTATGACTTTTCTGTTTTCTATGCCGCCGCCGCCGCGCCGAGCTGGAGTTACGATTTCAGAGCAATGGCGTGGCATTCATCGTGAAATACCAGCTGCGAGGCGGCCAGTTATAGGCATTACTTATGCAACAATACAAGATACCTCGGCTCGGCTGCTAGAATGATTTCCTCTTTTCAACTGCTCTACTCTCAGTTGCTTGTTGGTTGTTGCGAAGTAAAGTAATGTAAATTTTTAATCGAAATTACGCCAAAATGCATATGTGTCTATAGTTACGAATAATTACAACAGCATTTCCTCACTACAGACCTGTCCACCTGGTGCATTTGTTCCAGTTGCTAATAAAGGTAAGTTTTATTATCTTGCGGTCGTTTGTTCGTAAATACCGAATTATGTCATTGGGAAATCTGTAATAGCTCAGCTTTTGTTATCGCACAATTATTGTTCATTATTATTTACTACATGTATAGGGGAAACAGCTTATCGGCAGTTCTCAAGAATTCAATATGGCCGACATTACCTACACTAAACTGCATTGGACATTACACCAAAAGCACTACCGCCAACCTAAATAATAAAAGCATTACTTCTAAACTCAGATATCATAGGGCTAAAGTAATATGCTTTCAAACGATAATAATTTTTTAACATCGTTAGCACACAACACATGTACCTTCAACAAATCTTGTCCAGCAATAACACTTTTGGATAAAATCACTTTCGACGCTAAATATCGAATGTATTAATGCACTACTGTATTGCGAGCACAAAAATAATAACAGTTGCATATAATATTGTAAAACAATTCAAGACAAAACCACGCACACACTAGCAATACAATGGCGTCCACCGATTAATACGGCGTATAAAGCCTTGCTTTTCTCCAATCTTAAAACAACTGAACTAGAACTTAAGATTGTTAGTTGAGGGTCACGTGATCATGAATGGGTGTATTGTTTGTTATGGAAATGCTTTCATCCGGCTGAGAACTGAACTGAACTGAGAACTGAATTCGTTTTTCACTAGATTTTTCAGTTCTCCACTAGAAATCTGGGCGACGAAAATTACAGTGGCAGTCGTTTTTTCAGTTCAGTTGAACTTGAGCGATCTGAATAGGTGTTCTGTGATCAGAAGTGAGGTTATAATAGCGATATCGTTTTGTTTGCTTGCAAGTTTGGGCAATATGAGTGTAAAACTTAAGTTCTCATACCCGGAAGAGGATAGGATTATTGATTTTGTTCGGCAGAATGAACTTCTATACAATCTGCAGCATGCAGAGTATAGAAATAGTGAGGAAAAAACAGGTTGTGGAAGGACATTTCTAGAACTTACATTTTTATGTATTCAATTCATTTTATTCACCATGTATTTTCAATACAGAAATACCAGCTTTGTCAAATCAAGTAGTATAATAATACAAAATGAATCGACACAGAATCATGTAATATCGACATGAAGAACATGTACGAATACGTACACTTATGTATTTATGTAATAATATTAGGTAAAATATGACTGTCTGTTGCATTTTTTTCATAGTCACTGTTTAAGCTATTTGTCCACTAAAGGTGAAAGCAAGATACAAATATGTAAGAAAAAATGTAATTATGCTCAAATATGTAAAATGTGTAACAATGGCATGTCATATGATAGCTACGGTTCTAATTGTTAGACATTTATCCTTTTTGGTTGTGTATAAGCAAAGGGAAACAATATGTATTTACATAAAAATCCTAGCTCTGTTTAATAAGAAATTTGTATTGTCATTGTCCTTCAGGTGCCTCATAATCTAAATTTCATAGGCACCTTCTGAACTACGATTTGCAAACATGGGATGTACCTAAGAGTGTTTTTCATAACTTTGCTCATTATCACTATTATAAGTTCATCAACCAGAATAAGCATCAAAGTATCCAACTCCAACTCACTTTCTTCACTGTCATGCAGCTTTCTAAACCACATTTCAGCCATTATACTCAATGGTATGGTGTTTTCAGTTTAAGTTATAGTTCAGTTCAGTTTTCAGATTGGAGGAAAGCAAGACTTAAACAGAATCTTGTTTCAAAATCTGTCGGCTGCCTTCCCTGCTACGGGTTCAAAAATAAGGGCTTCTGTGGCAATACAACATATGCAATAACACCAACTATGGTCCTAGTTTTACCATGGTTATATTTTACAAACATTTGGCGGTACTAATGCTACCTAACATATGAAATATCACCAAATATAACCAGACCGCGCCATGGGGGAAAAATGTCACAGTTGGTTTTTAGGATATTCCAATAAGCTATTTCCTTTATAGCAGCGTATGGTCGTTTTATTAATCATTTTATTACTCATTGTTCGTCTATTTCGAAGAATTAGCACTACCAACTGTCTTGGCAGTACACTATGAAATAAATAATAGTAATAGAGCTGTTGAGGACCGTAACAATCACACAATATTATCATTCTTGCCAACTCCAAGCCAATCGTACCGATACATTTTGGACACTCGTGTGAGTATAGCGACACGGGATTCCGAAGCCTTGGCGTGTTTATTACCGCATTCTGCCACCTCAGCTCTCTCTTCCCACATCGCAGTGAAGGCTGCGGCAGCAAGCATCCGAAGCCCCACTGTCCCCTCTGTTCAATGGTAAGTAATTCTTTATGAGGGAAACTAACTAGTATTTCACTTATTATTAACATTGCTTATTAATTTCTAGTGTACTTTAGATATGAGCTTCGGTGGCAGCTTTGATAGTCCACAATATACGCCTTTGACTGAAACACGGAAAATTCGCAATCCTTTGGGAAGACATTGTTGCTTTGTCAAAATAGGTGATTCATTGCTAATGTAATGTTAGCAGGCAGACGTTACGCCGTTCATTTTTGCTCAGTTTATGTTTGAAGTCTGGAAAGTGTGAACGTTTTTTCAAGTGCAATGGAGATTCAGAGAGAGCATTTTCGTACAAGGACTTCATACGACCTCAAATGTTGCTTAAGGGACCATGGGACTGAAAAAATGACCGAAAATTTATGAAATTGACGATTTTTAAGTTTATGCGTATATGAATATACCCGCAGTTGGCAGTGACACTGTTTAGATTCTGCGCAGGCTTTAAATGCTGTGTGCATTACATTTAAATGCCCCTATTTTGCTTACATTTTCGGCAGTATTTGAACAAAATATCGGACAAAAAGGGCTCAAAAGCAACCAAATTCAACGGAAAGAAGTGGTTAAGCTATGAATCTGAGGAGACACTGCTAGATAGTAGACGTAGGGTGTGACATATAGATGATCATGATGTATGTGTGTAGAAAAATTGATTTTTCTCGACTTTACATTTTTTAATACTCTATGCACTCCATGCGCAGGAAATTTTATGCTATAATTTTTCCAGCACGTGCTCCATTTAAGTGATTTCAATTTCAGTCTTTGATTTTAAAATCTGAACATTTGTTTAGCTTTTAAAAATTAAATACACACAAAAAAATTAAAATAATTTCAATGCCCATGAAAGCAAAGCAACTAATTACTTCAAAAGCAGTTATTTGTTCTTTCTACCGGAGATTGGTGGTGTTTGTTGGATAATTAGAGTTTATAAAATAATAAGACTGTTGTATGTTGTAGTTTTTGATGCGCATGGAAATTTTTTAATGTTAAGGTATTTTCGTATTATGAATAAATTGACTTAGATCTATAATGCTGGAACTTTATGTGGTAGTTTATAACATAAACACACTTAACTGTGTAAAGTATTGATTTCATACATATACAAATATAAAAAATTCAAATTACAGTCCTAGGATCCTTTAAATGAAACGTAGTCACTTGTGCGGGGGTGTTTTGGGGACATCACGTGCCACTGTGTTCCGCTGGTTTGCAGAATTTAAGAGGGGCGGCAGCACTTTCCTCCAATTTGAAAACTGAACTGATCTGAACTAGAATTTTTCAGTCGAGGGTCACGTGATAATGAATGGGCGCCTTGTTTATTATCGAAGTGTTCTCCTCCGTTCGAGAACTTAACTGAAGTGAACTGACGAATCTCTTCCTAATCGTTTGTTATTAGATTTTTAAGTTTTCTACTAAAAATCTAGGCGTCGGAAATTACGGTGGCAGTCATTTTTTCAGTTCAGTTGAGCTTGGGCCATTTGAAGTGAGGTTGTAGCAGCGGTATTGGCTTGTTTACTTTGCAAATTTGATTTAATGGGTGGAAAACGAAAGTTTTCACGCAGTGAAAAGGAAAGAATTACTGATTTTTTTCATCAGAACGAACTTACAATCTGCAGCGTGCAGACTGTAGAAATGTAGAGAAAAAAGAGACTTTGAAAGGAAACAAAGGAATCAGAAAGTAAATAAGATTTACTCTTTGTGGATAACGCTTAATAATGTTCGGTTTGTTTCTGCTCTGAAATAAAGCGTGCAGATATTCTGGAATAAGTGTACCACAACAGTGTAGCCTTTGTGGGTATAACCTCGTGAAGTAGGCTGTAATCCAACTACACGTCATCGTGAGGCATAGATTGCGTATCTGCTAAAAGAGCTGTTTTATCAGAAATACTTTACCTGGAATGTGCGAAGTTAATGGTTTAAAAACATGATGATGCCTCGTTAAGTTCGTTGGGGCCACGCATCGTCTCTTAAATGACCTGATTTATATAGCTTTGTTACAAGCATATATACCTATAACTATGTATAAATGTAACCTGAGTGGAAATTATTGCAGTTACTGCAAGTTGTGCACTAAATGGGTACAATTCTGTTTCAGTTTTCTTTATTAATACATTTTGGCCTGGTGCCAGTACAGAGGGCCCGGCTTACAGGCTACAATTTACATTTATTTACAGTTATGGATATTTACAAAATTTATAATTTTGGGTTTCATCAAAAACCCATACGGTAACTATCTTTAGGTCACCGAGAACAGTGTTTGTTTATATATTTGTTTTTGTTTGTTTGATTTTATATATATATATATATATATATATATATATATATATATATATATATATATATATATATATATATATATATATATATATACATTTATAGACACACACACACACACCAAAAATATGCGTCCCAGCTCGCGCACTGATCTGTTTACACTACACTTTACTTTTTACACTATTTACAGTTTCCCGCTGTTTTCCTGCGTGGACAGGGTGCAGCTTCTGGATGCTTTCCGAGGCGCGGGCCTCTGCCGTAATGTGTGTGTGGCCTAGGGCCGAGGTTGCATGGACGCGCATTAGTCGGCGAGCCGTGCCGCATAATGCTACATGTCCGCAAAAAGCGAAGTTGAGCATTTTTTAACTTTAGTTATGTTGTACTAATACCAAATAGAGGCATAAGTTGTGATATGAAGAAACATTAGGTTATATCAGTGTATTCTGGAACTGATTAGCGTTCGTTTATCTATATCTAGCGTAGGTAATATTACGACTGGATTTAATTTTGGTGGTAATCTGAAGTATTCCACGAACTTTTGTCCTTCAGGTGCCTCATAATAAAAATCGCATAGGCACCTTCTGAACTACGATTAGCAAACATGGGATGTACCTGACGCAAACGTTCCTCTCCGTCGAAGACGTCTACTTTAAGACCTATAAGATCTTGTGTTTGGTGTCCGAACTAGCTCTAGCAAGAGGTCCTAATCTGCAGGGTGTGCGTGAGTCATGGTAGGAATGGAACCAAACGAAGAATTAACCAACAGATCACTTTATTTGTAAATTTCCAGATTTGTAGAGAACTGCCGACGATATTTAAATAGAATGTAACTTTGTAACTTCAACTACAACGTTATAACACTTTAACTTTGTCACCCTTTAGCAACCGCCGAATTATGTATACGCGCTAGCTTACGTACAACTCCCAAGTTGCACGTGTACTCTCGGCTCGATTCAAGACGAGTGTGTCTTGCGTTGTATTTGTTTTTGCGCGAGCAACACGAAGGAAGCGATTTCCATTGGCTAACTTTAGAGCACGTCATGGTAAGATAGGAATCAGCCCGCTAAATCACTAAGGCTGAGTACAAACAACAATTGTAACCTTATCACTCATTTAAATCTGCCTAGGCTTCCATTCTTGAGACTTTAACATATTCAGCTTTATTACGTTTTCCCCTTAACTATTGACTAGAATCTCCTTTTGTTTCTTTCCATTATCAAATATATATTGACATAATTTCGGTTTCACCACGAACTTTTGTCCTTCAGGTGCCTCATAATAAAAATCGCATAGGCACCTTCTGAACTACGATTAGCAAACATGGGATGTACCTCAGAGGTTTTCTACAACTTTGCCCAGTATCAGTATTATCTTTTAATTCATCGACCAAAATAAGCGAAAACATCAAAGTATCCAAGTCACTTTCTTCACTGCCATGCACCTTTCTCAACCACATTTCAGCCATTTTACTCAATGGTATCGTGTTTTCAGTTCAGTTTTAAGTTTTCAGTCCGATTTCCTAGGAAAGCATAACTGAAAACTGAACTGAAAGGATCTTAACTTTTCAGTCTTCAGACTGGAGGAAAGCAAGATTTTAGAGATGAACAGAAGAGTGCCAGAGCAGCAGCAGTATTGAGGAAATAATGCTCAGGGAAGATCCAACACTAAGCTACAAGGAAATTTAGCTGGCATTAGGGAATATTTCGCAGAGTATTTCAACCATTCTTCAAGAACACCTTCGCGTTCATTGCATCATGACAATGCATCAGTTCACAAAGCCAATGTAACAATGAAGTTTCTGCAAGAAACTGAGGCAAAACCACAGACTCATCCACCCTATAGTCCCTATCTGACATAATGTTATTTCTTCCTGTTCCCTATGGTGAAGAACCGATTTCGAGGTCACCGATTTTCTAGCCCTGAAGAAGCAGATTCTGGATACGAAGAGGAGTTATGGATAGTGCCAGAAGCTATTGCCGTGCATCCTTGAGTTAGTGGTTCCGTAGGATGGAACGCTGCATGTACAGTGACATGGAGAACACTTTGAGAAACCGAGATAAACAAAACATTTCTGTGACCACTTCTATTTTGCTGTCTCAATTCGTATCTAGTAACCCTCGTAGGTTTGAACCTTTTAATTTTTTTTTTCTCAAAAGGGAAGTCGCTATTGGTTCCTTTACTTTTTCTACTATGTATAGCAAAGTACAGGAAGTATTGTATTCCACCCAACAGTTCGATGTCAAGGTTTCACCGGAAATATGTTTTGAGGCCCCCTTAATAATAATAATAAAAAAAAAAATAGAAAAAGCTCCGTGTGTGACTGTCAGTCTGGACAGCATAACTCATAAACGAAAAGTCGGTTAAAAACCAAAATTGGTATTTAACTTTGTCTTCCAAGGATGCGAAACGAAGATTTTGAAAAAAATTGCTTCACCCTAAAGTACACTTTACATGGCAAATTGTTCGAAAATTTTGATTTTCTTGAAAATAGTTTTAATGATTTTGATTAAAATGCCATATGTTTGAGATATTTTTATGACAAATGAAATGTATATCTTAAATGTTCTGGTTATAGCCCCTGTGTATTTACACTGGATGACTTTTGCGTAAATAGTAAACCGTAAGGGATAGACCAAATCTTACTAAAAAATCTGAAGTGTTGCACTCACATGACTTTCTCTACCCTTGTAGTAATCATTCTTACAAACTCTTATTCCTATATCTTATTCGTGTTAATTGAGATAAGCATTTGTAGAAGTTATCTTATTGCTTATTTCCTTGTAGGTATAAGGGGAATATTAGAATACAGTAGGCTTTCAGTGATATTCAAATCCTACAAAGCTTTGAAATCCCGTTCTCTTTGCACGCTTAACATAAGTACCAAAAAAAAAAAAAAAAAAAAAGTTCCATTTCACGAAAGTTCTAAGTTTTCCGAAACTGACGCAAATAACAAGGAATATCTCCAAAATGGTTCACTCTACAAACAAATTTTATTGAGACATAAATTGTGTGTTTTAGTGAAATCTACATTTTTTTGTATAGTAAGATTTTGTCTCTTACTGTTTGCGACTTATTCAAAAGGCATCCAGAGCAAACAGGACTACATAGTATATAGCCAGAAAATTCAAAATATACATTTCATTTGTCATCAAAATATCTTATATGGCATTTTAATCAAAATCGTTAGTCATTTTCAAGAAAATCAAAATTTTCCAAGTAAAGGGTAGCTTAAGGTGGGGCTATTTTCTTCAAAATCTTCGTGTCGCATCCTTGAAAGACATTAAACTTAAATACCAACTTTGGTTTTTAACCGGTTTCGTTTTTGAGTTATGCTGTGACAGACACACAGACTGACACACACACGCGCGCGCGCGGACCTTTGTCTAAAGGTGCCTTTTTTGATTCAGGGGGTCTCAAAACATATATTTCTGGTGAAATCTCGACTTCGAATTTTTGGGTGGAATAGAATACTTACCAGTAGAGAAAGTAAAAATGTAGATGTTGCTAAAATACACAATTTATATCTAAATAAATTTGTTTGTAGAGTGAACCATTTCGGAGATATACTTCGTTATTAGTGCGAGTTTTGGAGAACTACTACTGTCAAATATAACATCGTTATAGGATCCTAGAAGAAAGTATTGTATTCCACCCAAAAATTCGATGCCGAGATTTCACCGCAAATATATGTTTTAAGACCCCCTGAATAAAAAAAAAAAAAAAAAAAAAAAAAAAAAAAACCCCATTTTAGAAAAAGGTCCGTGTGTGTGTTTGTCAGTCTGGTCTGTCAGTCTTTGGACAGCATAACTCAAAAACGAAAAGTCGCTTAGAAAGTTAGTATTTAAGTTTAATGTCTTTCAAGGATGCAACACAAAGATTTTGAAGAAGATAACCACACACTAAACTACCCTTTACATGGAAAATGTTTCGAAAACTTTGATTTTCTTAAAAATGGCTCTAACGATTTTGATTAAAATGCCATATGTTTGAAATATTTTGATGACAAATGAAATGTATATTTTAAATTTTCTGGCTATAGCCTAGGTAGTCCTATTTAGTCTGGATAACTTTTGAATAACTGTAAACCATAAGAGATAGACAAAATCTTACTCTACAAAAAATGTAGATCTCGATAAAATACACAATTTATGTCTGAATAAATTTTTTTTTTGTAGAGTGAACCATTTCGGAGATATTCCTTGTTATTTGTGTCAGTTTCGGAAAACTCCTGAAGTGGAACATCGTTGTTCATTTTTTATATGCTAAGCGTGCAAAGAGAACGGGATCTCATAAGCTTTAAAAGATTTGACTATCGCTAAAAGCCTACAGTATTCTAACTTTCCCCTTGCACCTATAAGGAAATAAGCAATAAGATAATTTCTGCAAATGTCTATCTCAACTAACACGAAGAATATATAGGAATAAGAGTTTGTAAGAATGGTTAGTACAAGAGTAGAGAAAGTCATGTGAGTGCAACACATCAAACTTTTTATATACGGGAAATGGATTATCAACATTAGATCTTTTTATCTGTTCACTATGTAAAGAGAATGGAATTTCAAGGTCATCACATAGCGACCAGCTCTTAAAAGACTGAACTATCGCTTACTGAATAGCCAAGTCATTTACATCGCTTAGTCTTTTGTATTCCCATATTCCCCTTGCACCTACAGAAAATTACTTGTAAGATAATTTCTGCAATTGTTTATCTCGATTAACATGAAGTGATAACATGAGTTTTGTTTGTCACTACACCAAGCTATTTGAGAAACTATCTCTTTTGTGCCGTACGACTAGTGCTATATAAAAATTAAAGAACGGGATATCTTAGTTACTTCCGTCTAATATTATTTTATTTGTTAAGATTTATATTTATTGTATTATAAATAGTTTAGTATATTTTATTGAGTGAGAATTTTTTTTTTTTTTTTCCCTCTCCCCCTTCTTCCTCCTCTTTCCCTTTATTTCAATTCAATTCAAAACTGTTTATTTGGGCAACAACATGTCCGGGCTGTTTAGGGAAACCCCTCTTCAGCCTAGTGGTCGGTCTGGGTGGCTCAGTTGGTTAGACGCTGGCCTACGGATCCCAAGGTCGCGGGTTCAAACCCGGCCCAGGCCGATGGTTTTTAAGTGTGCTTAAAAACGACAGCTCCATGTCAGTAGATTTACTGGCATGTAAAAGAACTCCTGCGGGACAAAATTCCGGCACACCGGCGACGCTGATGTGATCCTGGCAATTGACAGCGTCGTTAAACAAGAAAATAATTTAATTTAATTTCAGCCTAGTGTGGTATTTGTTTCGTTTACGTGTTTGGATTTCTCTTGGCTTAGGTGCATATTTGTGTTATTTGTGTTTTTGTTGACATTGTGTAGTGTAGTGTGTTGTGATTTGTGTAAATGTGTGTCAGTTCCCGTGTTCCACATCCATGGCTCCATTCATGTGCTTCTGCCCAAGGAAGATCTTAGGTTTTGTTGCTCGTTTTTTGTTTTTATTTTAATGTTGCTGCTTGGCTCAGTGGTATTTTTTGTATGTTTAGAGTGTTTTTGTATGTTAGAGGTTTTAGTGTGTGTTTGTGTCTATTTTCTTTATCTGATTACCCTTTCCTTAAATAGGACTTACATACCCTAGGACTTGCAAGCCATTGCCTAGGGCCAGATGCCTGTCGGGGAGCAGAGGAACCTATGGATCGCACAGAGTGAAGACCTGGAAGCGGGTTTATTATTATTTTCTTGTTTAACGATGCTGTCAATTGCTAGGATTTTGTCCCGCAGGAGTTCTTTTAGATGCCATTAAATCTACTGACATGGAGCTGTCGTTTTTAAGCACACTTAAAAACCATCGGACTGGACTGGATTTGAACCCGCGACCTTGGGATCAGTAGGCCAGCGTCTAACCAACTGAGCCACCCAGGCCGACTGTGGAAGCTGGTGGTCAACCAAGCACCAGGTATGATAGTGAGGAAGAGGATGATATGAAATGCTGGCGAAATATATGAATTGAAAGGCGATTGTGCAGAAATTGGTTTAATGAGTGGCGGGGGAAACCGGAGAACTGGAAAACCCACCCAGACGCCGCTTCGTCCATCACGAATACCACATTCAGGTCCCTGGGATCGAACCCGGGTCACCTAGGTGGTAGGCGAGGGTCTAACCACTCGGCCAAGGCACCGCCTTGAGTGAGAATTTATCAGGTTAAATTCTTCAACTGTCAGCATTATTGTTGGATTGAATGTCATTACTTATGTCTTGTGTTGATTTCACATTTCTCATTGTGGGGATAGTATCTGTCTTACATTCAAGAGAGCCTGAGTTCATACCTGGATAAGGTTTTCCTTTTTTCCTTTTTTCCGGTTGTTTTCTTTTATCTTCAGAAGACGAATGTTGGGTAATTATTGTAAATTTTGCAGAAACCGGGTTTGTTTGAACTTAATTTCATTTCTTCACCGTTCGATACGACCTACGCTATTAATGGACGTTAAAATCCTATACACTAGTAAATCTAAATACAAAAAGATCGCTAATATGTGTATGACTTTAATTTTAGATTGCGATGCCATCAGTAATAATTATTTTTAAGGATAGGCATTTTGGGAAATTATATTACAGTAATCCTAAAACTCAAGAGACTTAGTTGAGAGCTTAGCTACCCTTTTTTGCAATGATTTATTAAAAGTGTTTTAAATGATGGTAATGCATAAGGCACCAGGGAGTGACACTGGAAAATGAAATTGGGGACCGAAATTGGGAAGATAACTGTCCATCCAGATCTAAGTTTAGGGTACATCCACGCCATTTGCTAATTGTGAAGAATGGGGAAAGAACATCAGTCAGGGAGGACGGTCTTAGCACGATTTGAACCGCAGACCTCCCATTCATAAGTCCATGTCTTAACGACGTCGGCCAAACGTGTCGATTTTGTGCGTAGATTAGAGGCAGCTTTTTTAACACGTCGATAAATTTTCTTGAATTCTTATATGAAATATTTCAACTCTGTGTATGTGTTGCCTAAACATAGTAATTAAATTTTGCCACTTTCTCCATATACCTTGAACAGTATTCAACACGTATTAAATTTGTCGACAAAAGTTAAAACTTATTGTGGTAAACGTAAAGATTCGCCTAAACATCTTTAAATTATTAGAAAGCTTTGTATTGAACTATCCTTAAATATTAATTAATCTAAACAAAATTAGAAATGTGTCGACAAATATTCCCCAAACTATTATTTGAAACTACATAAAAGCATATTGAAATTAATGCTGGACCCTTAAGGCAACAGTGGCCCCCACACTCTGATTTGGTTAAAACAGCAAACCTTATTACTCTGGCGCAGTGACATTAAAATATCGGCAGGACACATACGCAGACTGCGCGCTAGTCCTGTTATTTTTCAACTACAGAAACGCTCTTCCGAAGTTGGCAATCCTGTTATAAAGGGTCCGTTGTGAAAAGCTAGAAAGAGAAAGCACTCTCTTTACACTTGGGGTGGGTTAGGGTCGAGCTTGCGAGGGAGGGAGAGGGGATGGTTGTTATTCTGAGTCAGAAGGGATCGAAGGCAGCCTGAGTTGAGGCAGGCTGGCCCGGCAGGCAGTATAGTGCTGAGTGCAACGGTACACACACACAGAAGTAGCATGTGAGTTGGCCTGTGCAAGTAAAAACCGTGAGTATATATCATGTTTGTTTGTTTGTTGGGATAGGTTAAGACTTACAACACCCAGCTTATGATATTCAACTTTGCTGACTGGTCCTTCCGTACTAAACTAGGGGGCGTGTAAGTTTACGTGCCGGTAAATAAACAGCTGCATCATGGAACGAACGATCTGGCATTAGCCTGCGTAAGAGATGTGACCTAACCTTACAACACGCAAAAACCGAGACAAAAATTGTGTTCTGGGTTGTGCATTGTTGCAGAATTCAATGTACATAGTAATTTTGTTTTGGTTGAGAACCTGCCGGACCAGTAAGCTTGCAGGGAAGTCTCCTAGTATTTTGTTTTCGCGTGCGAAAACAAATTGAATTTAATGTAACACAATTCTGATTCTAATGCATATTGATATAAGCGAAAATTCGATTGCAGTGTTTAACATTTTAATACTCCCATTGTACAGTGATAAGGAATGTTAAAGGGCTTTGAAATTCAACAATTAGGTGGAAGCTCCTTTTCCTAATTAAAATAATTATTGAATTTTGTGGAAAATAGCCAGGAAGTGAATATATGAGTCATGTAACCCAAGAAATACTCAATGTATATTATTTCAAAACGTGTGTTTGATACTGTGGACACCTGCCATCATATGTAATAAGGTAGAAACATAATCAGAAGCTCATTTTGCATTTTTTGGTTTTCCTCGGCACTTTCGCTCATTCAAAATATTCCATGATGAAGTTTGCGTAATGCTTATAAACCTTTTAGCATATGATATTATTTACTGCAAAATGTGTTGGGGCATTTATTTTTACAAAATTATGAAAAATTAATATATATATATATATATAATTATGAGACGTTTAACACCTTTTTTAACTATAACTAATACAAACATTTTTATGGCAAGTCTGTTTACTGTGACGACATATGACAAAACATATTTAAAATAAAAATTATTTTTAAAATGCCTTAATGGATAGAAGCAGAATAATTATTTCTGAAGATTTATAACCTAAACACTAAAAAATATACATCGAAATAAAATGTAAACCCATTCAGTGTTTATACAACTAAATTATTATTTAAATAATACATCATAAATTATTTATTTAAATTAAGCCAAACTGACTGAAAACGTATAAAAATATAGTTTTTGCTTGAGTACCCTTTGAGAAGATTTTAAGCAACTGAAGGGGTTTGTTTACATTACAATTAATTCGCAATCGAACGTTTCGCTAAGTGTTCGATAAGATGCTGAGTACATTGAAACTCGATTTTTCATTCGCTTGAATGAAATTATTAATATAATAATTGATATTATTATATTATTATTAAGATATTATTAATATAATAATTGATTAAGAATTGTGATTGTTTACTAAATGTAAACTCCACCACAATGACATTTGTTTATATACAAATATTTTTTTTTAATGGCACCAAAATGTAACAAAAACATAGCAATGTTTTGCTTTAAAACTATTTTATTTTCTACCATTAACAGAGAAGGTGCAGAAAGTTTAGATAGTAAAATACTATTCGAGAAAAATTAGAAGGTGGCTTTGCCGATTAGAGAACAAATGACTTACCTATGCAATTTTTAAGAAGTTCCTACCAAGTTTCCGGAAATAAAAATTAAAATGCATGCTTGTTAATTTCGAATTTTTGGGTTTCAGAAAAGAAAATTAAATATACTAAAAGCTTAATAATTAATCCTGGCTAGAAATAACATATACGAAAGGAATGACAGCGACATAATTGTTTCCTTGGATGATAAATATGTTTAAAATAAATGCATTTCTTCATTTATTTTTTCATAGTGTAGCAAATACATTATAGAAAAATGAACTTCATTTAGACAATAAGATAACTCCCTTTTCCATTGTTTCTGCAAAAAGATTAGTTAAGGAAAGTGCGATAAATCCAATCGCATTCTGCAGTTACAAAGTTAACATAGTGGTCCAGTATAAATTCATCAGCTTTCATGTTTTTCTTGGGTACTTATAAGATTTGTGTTTATTCTCCAATTTGTACTTCTTAAGAATCGATGTGAAACATGGCGATTAATAGAAGTACTTTATATACAAATAATAATAATAATAATAATAATAATAATAATAATAATAATAATAATAATAATAATAATAATAATAATAATAATAATAATAATAATAATAATAATAATAATTAAACAAAGTAAGAAACATCCGATACATAGGGTATTTTAAACAAAATCATTAGAGCATTTTTGAGAAAATCAACATTTTCGAAAAATTTTCCATGAAAGCATAATTTACTTTCGGGGGATTTTCTTGAAAATCTTCATGTTGCTTCCCTGGATGATACCAAGTTTGGTATTTAACCAACTTTAAGTATTAGAGTTATGCTGTTCACAGACTGATGCACAGAAGGACATATATAGACGTTTTTGGAAAATGCGTTCTCTTTTTTATTCAGGAAGTCTTAAAACATGCATTTCTGTGAAACCTAGGTATCGAATTTTTGGATGAAATACAGTACTTCCTGTACACTAGTTTACTCGTAAGTACTTACCTACGTAGTAGAGAAAGTAAAAGTATGATAACAGAATTACAATGAAGGAAGAATTTTAAAAAATCTGATGTGTTGCACTCACATGACTTTCTCTACTCTTGTACTAACCATTCTTGCAAACTCTTATTCCTATATCTTCTTTCTTGTTAGTTGAGACAAACATTTGTACAAATTATCTTATTGCTTATTTCCTTGTAGGTGCAAAGGGAATGTTAGAATATATAGTAGGCTTTGTGCGATAGTCAAATGTTTGAGATTCTGTTGTCTTTGCACACTTGACACATAAAAAAAAATGAACAGCGATGATCCATTTTACGTAAGTTCTAAGTTTTCCGAAACTCACACACATAACAAGGAATATCTCCGAAATGGTTCACCCTACAAGAAAATTTATTGAGACATAAATTGTGTATTTTAGCAAGATCTACATTTTTTGTATAGTATGATTTGGTCTATCTCTAACGGTCTACCAGTTATGCAAAAGTCGTCCAGAGTAAATACGACTACAGGGGCTATAGCCAGAAAATTTAAGATATACATTTCATTTGTCATCAAAATATCTTAAACACATGACATTTTAATAAAAATCGTTAGAGCCATTTTCAAGAAAATAAAAATTTTCGAAAATTTTTCCATGTAAAGGGTAGTTTAGGGTGGGGCTATTTTCTTCAAAATCTTGTCACATCCTTGAAAGATATTAAACTCAAATACCAACTTTGGTTTTTAACCGACTTTCCCTTTTTGAGTTATGCTGTCCACAGACAGACTGACTGACACACACACACACACACACACACACACACACACACACACACACACACACACACACACACACACACACACACACACACACGGACCTTTTTCTACAAATGCTTTTGTTTTATTCAGGGGGCCTCAAAACATGTATTTCCGGTGAAATCTCGACATCGAATTTTTGGGTAGAATACAATACTTCCCCTACTTACGTAGAGAAAGTAATAAAGGTGTCAATAAAATGGTTCAAATATACATTTTTCTGTATTTTCAAAGTACACACAATAATTGGAATTTATCTAATAGTTTCTCGGTCTTCACACAACGTGTGTCAAGCTAAACCACACATGAGCTGCTCTTTAAAGTTTGGGGCAAATACAGTCGCGTCTAAAATTAAAGGCTACACTTGAAAGGAATACAGGGACCCAAAAACATCCGAACCACTGGGCGCTGTTTCGTGTGATTGAGTTATTACCAGCGTGCTTTATTATTTTGTCTTGCACTTAGTCACAAAGTGTATTATGACTCATCTACTGTATTTATTTATGATTCGTATGTGTTAACTTAGTCGGCTCGCCAAGAGAAAGTGCGATTTGCAGAAAGATTCCCAAGTGATCTGCGATTTCTATCTCTAGGGTAACTTAAAACATAAAGTGTACAAGACAAATCCACACACCCTAGAAGAATTGACACAAAATATCCGCCAGGAAATTGCCAGCATTTCTCAACGTGAACTATGACGAGTGATGGATAGTTTCCTAAAGAGGTGTCAAAAATGTATGGACAACGACAGCGGTCAGTTTCAGCATCTCCTTTAATAACATTAGTAAGCAAGGTCTTTAAAAGTAGTTTTAAAAATGTATGGTTTCATCCGCGCTGTTCTATGACAGAGGCAGTCGGCGACGAACGCCGAGGACTCGTACAGGCAAAGCACAACGCAGCCGGTTCGGTGTCTTTTGGGTCACCCGTTATCTGGATGAATAGTAAAGGACATCATATGGCATTGGGAGTCCCTGTGATATGGAGGGGAGGCCACCAACCATACTACTATTTCCGTATGTTTCCCCCTATAAATAAAGGAATCTCCACGAAGAAAAAATCAACAGTTGTATACCTAAATATACCCTCTGCAATTCGCCCTGTACCTCATGACACCGAACTGCTGGTTCCTGAACTCGCAGAAAATATTTCTGTGAGCTCTGATGAAGATAGCATTTCATCCATACTGAAGATGAACAACCATCAAGTTGAAGAAGAGATGCAGACTTCTTCCCAGGCACATCATCCTGGAAGTACAAGATGAGACAAGGGCGGCTCAGTGACCTTATCGAGGATCTACAACTTTCTGAAAATAGTGCAGAACTTTTCGGCATCACAATTACAATAGTGGAAATATCCACACGACTTCGTATAAATCACATTTCGCACTAGAAATAAAGAATTGGAGCATTTTTTTAAACCTGAGGAAAACTTACACGCACCTGATCAATGGCGACTGTTCACCGTAAACAAGTCTTAAAGTAGTATTTTTACATAATGGAAAGGTTCCTTCCATTCTTGTAGTGTATGCCACCATTAAAAAAGAAATATATACGAATACGAGAAATACTTTTATTGTAGTAGACTACATGAGATTCCAGTGGGAAGTGTCTGGGCATTTTAAAGTTATTACCGTTTTATTAGGGATGCAATCTATTGTTTTCTTTGCGAATGGGATAGCCATGCTAGAGACAAATTCTCAGCAAAAGTTGGCCTATGAGACAGTCATTAATTTCTGGAATGAAAAATGTATGAACTGATAGAACGAAACAAAGTTTTGCTTCCAGCTCTACATATAAAACTGTGGTTTATGAACATTTTGTAAAAGTTTTAAATGCAAATGTCTGTTCACTTATGTCAACAGTTTCCCGGTTTTGAAAAAGTGAAAGCATCTGTGTTATTGGTTTACACCAGTGGCGTAGCGTGGCTGTCAGACTCGGGTATGTAACCTAACGAATATTGTGAAATTCGTTAAAATATGACCCAACTTTAACGGGATTTCCCATCGGAGTTTTCATCTTTCATCATTGTCTGAAACAAATGTTCAATAACACTGAGAAAACAGCATGGCAATACATACACTGAGTCCACCAGTTCATGGTCCCCGGTAGGAATGCAGTGAGTAAGTACATCAGTAAATAATTCTAGCTAGACAGCGATATTTGAAGCTGATTGGACTTACATTACATGCATCATGAGCTGGTGGACAGACAGTAATGTTTTACATGGTTTTCTGGGAAACTTCGAAGCTGAAAATTTCAAAGAAGTTGTGGATGATCTGGTGTGCTCATATGAACAGCTGGAGTGTAATGTGTCATTAAACTTGCACTTTCTGAAATTATGCTTAGATTTCTTTCCTCTAAATTGTGAGCGAAGAACATTGTGAGCGATTCCACCAGGATATTTCAGTGATGGAGCAAAGCGATAAAGGGAAATGGAGTGCTGCCATGTCAGTGATTATTGCTGGATCGGAAAAGGCAAACAGTCCCAGAGACAAGCCAAAAAGACGTTTTAAGGCAATTAATTTCTTGTCATGTTTTTGTATTTTGTTTTGTAAGATACCTGTACTAAATATCACCTCAAAAACGAGAGCTAACAAATACATTTCGACACCATTCGGTATTCAGCGAACCCAAAAGATACGCAGGGAACATTTTCTTCACCATTACATTTGATGTTTTGTAATTAGCAGAACAGTGCTATCAATTGCCACAAGAGGAGCAAATATTGTTCCTAATGTATAGAAGTGCTATTGTTTTGTCAATCATTTATCAGACGATAGTCATATTACAAATAGTAATGCGAGAGCTGGTGGCCGTTATTTTCTTTTGTTTTGTTGGCGGCGGCAAATCACATTACAGAGCCCATGATTATGAGCATTAAGTGGGAAAAACAGTGACATCATATCGACACACTTTTATTATCAGTGTTGCACGAGATTATGGCTACCCAATGTTTAAATATACATTGCTTTCAATCATGCTTTAAAAAATGAAATTTGATATAAATCCTTCAGAAATCGCCTTTTTCGGGACGAATATCGTCCAATCTGGCTACCGTGGTGGACTGGTCAGAGCTACAAAGCGTTTATACTTTCTCTACTACGAGTATGTATAGCAAGTAGAGGAAGTATTGTATTCCACCCAAAAATACGATGTCGATATTCCACCAGAAATAAATGCTCTGAGGCCCCATGAATACAAAGAAAGCGCGCGCGCTTTTGTGTGTGTGTGTGTGTGTGTGTGTGTGTGTGTGTGTGTGTGTGTGTGTGTGAGAGAGAGAGAGAGAGAGAGAGAGAGAGAGAGAGAGAACAGCTTAACTCAACGAAAAGTCGGTTAAAAACAAAATTTAATATATAAGTTTAATATCTTTCAAGGATGCGATACGACGATTTTGGAGAAAATTCGTCCACCCTAAACTGCCCATTATAAGGAAAGTTTTTCGAGAGTTTTGATTTTCTCGAAAATGGCTCTAATGATTTTGATTAAAATGCCACATGATTAAGAAATTTTTATGGCAAATGAAATGCACATTTTGAATTTTCTGGCTATAGCCCATAGTCCTGTTTCTCTTGACGAACTTTGCATAACTAGTAAACCGTAAGAGATAGACTAAATCTTACTATACAAAGGATGTAGATCTCATTAAAATACAGAATTTATGTTCCAATGAATTTGTTGTGGAGTGAATCATTTCGGAGATATTCTTTGTTATTTGTGTGAGTTTTGAAATACTTTCGTCAAATGGAAGTCGTTATTCATTTTTTATATCTTAGCCGTACGAAGAGAACGAAATCTCAAAGCTTTAAAAGATTGACTATCGCTCAAAGCCATTCCCATTTTCCCCTTGCACCAACAAGGAAATACGTAATAAGTAAATTTCTACAAATGTTTATCTCAACTAACACGAAGAAGATAGAAAATCATGTGTGCAACACATCAAATTTAGCTTCAGGAATGGGGGACTATCATGACGTTTTACGCATGCTTGTAACATCCTTTTTCTTTTTTCCGCATAAGTTCATTACTAATAAAAATCGACCGATGATATAAACAGCTGAGAACTGTTCTGTACCTTGCATGCAACCATGTCGTGCTGCCTAATTTTAAATCTTTGCTTGACTTACATTTATCGTGATTAGTGTTAAGTGAATAGAAGAATGTAAGCCCGTTTATTAAGCCCATCGTTACTCGCGCGCGGCCTAGTAGAGCCATGCTACATTTTTGTGCTTATGTGCACAAAAATCCACGGGAACGGAACAAAAATTAAAATAGATGCATTATGACGTGTGTTAGCAATCAAGCTGAAAGCTCGCCGAAGTCTGGTAACGAGTTTTAAACGTTCGTCCCATTTCCGGAAAGGCCGCAAGCTCTGAGAAACAAAGCTGGAACAGGAAACAATTGAGAACAGCATAACAACAGACTTAATGTACATTTACACCTGCATTGGCTGAATTGCAAGACGGCGCGAATAGCATCCTTGGCTAGTTATAAACAAATGACATCCTGATGCGCAAAATGAAGTTCCCATGTTATCGATGTGTAATATTCCCATTTCTGTTTAAGGCGAATTGCGAACCAAACTTAACCGCTAGCTCTTCGTTCTCGTTATAGTTCACAATTCAGCTCCCTATTTATTAAGGCTTTTGGATTTTGTACTACATTTCGTGGTAATTGTGACGCGTATGTGTATGTAAAGTAAAACAGAAGGAATATAAATCAAATACCAACTAGAACAGCGGAAAAGCAAGAAGGAACAAAAGTAAGTAAGTAAATAAATAAATAAATAAATAAATAAATAAATAAATAAATAAATAAATAAATAAATAAATAAATAAATAAATAAATAAATAAATAAATAAATAAATAAATAAATAAATAAATAAATAAATAAATAAATAAATAAATAAATAAATAAATAAATAAATAAATAAATAAATAAATAAATAAATAAATAAATAAATAAATAAATAAATAAATAAATAAATAAATAAATAAATAAATAAATAAATAAATAAATAAATAAATAAATGACATTACAATAAAAATAACGTGTGCTGCATTCACAGGTGCAAGAGGATGGGGGAATACAGTAGGCTTTAAGCGATAGTCGCTGTGTGAGATGGCCTTGACATTCCATTCTCTTTGTATGACTAGGACATGAACAATCGGATGTGCGCACTCATACGACTTTCTCTATTCACTCCTGTTCAAATTATTCTTAGAAACGCTTGTTCTTCTATCTACTTCATGTTAATGAAGATAGACTTTGGTAGAAATAGTCTTATTATATTATTTCCTTATAGGTTGAATAGGAATAGGATAATAGTCGGCATAGGCGATAGTCGTATCTTTTAAGGGCTGGTTGTTGGGTGCTAGGTTTGACATTCCATTCTCTTTGCATAGCCAGAAGATAAAAATCGAATGAGTTCCTACATATTTGAGAAAGGTATGAGTATTTGAAAATTCAAACCAATAACAATGATATCTCTTAAATGGTTATCTCCACAAAAAGATAGAAAAAGAAATTGACCTAAATTGTGTGCATTAATGAGATCTATAGTAATATATAGTAGGTCATAGCGAATATTGGTAGCATTATTCTTATAACTGATATTTGTAAATATGTATGTATATATAATTTTTCTAGAATCTATTTGTTATATATAACATGTAAACTACACTGACGTTGTCTATTGCTGTAACAGGCCTAATGACAATAAAATCTATTATTATTATTATTATTATTATTATTATTATTATTATTATTATTATTATTATTATTATTATTATTATTATTATTATTATTATTATTATTATTATTATTATTATTATTATTATTATTATTATTATTATTATTATTATTATTATTATTATTATTATTATTATTATTATTATTATTATTATTATTATTATTATTATTATTATTATTATTATTATTATTATTATTATTATTATTATTATTATTATTATTATTATTATTATTATTATTATTATTATTATTATTATTATTATTATTATTATTATTATTATTATTATTATTATTATTATTATTATTATTATTATTATTATTATTATTATTACATTTTTTGGTAGTAAGATTTCGTCCATCTCTTAGAGATTACTGGATTCATTCACAATAAAGAGGATTCTTAGGACATTCCCAGAAAGTTCAAGATATAAATTTCATTTTTCATGAAAAATCTTAAATAACTCAAAATCGCTTGAGCAATTTTTGAAAAAAAAAATTTTTAAAAATTGTTCATGTAAAGGATAGTTTAGAGTGGGGAGATTTTCTTGAAAATCCTTTGTTATCCTTGGAAGATGCCTAACTTACCTGAATACTAAGTTTGGTACTGAACAGACTTTTCGTTTTCGGGGTATGCTGTTCTCTTTCTCCCTCTCTCATACATACACATCTTTCTCTAAAAATGTCCTTTTATTCGGGAAGATTCAAAAGGTGCATTTCCGGTGAAATCTCGGTACCGAATTTTTGGGTGGAATACAATACTTCAACTTACTGTGAGGCAATCCAGGGCCCTACGCTTAACCAACTCTGCCACCCAAAACGACAGGCTAGATGGAATATTAACTATTTTTATAACATACTAGCTTGCCCGTGGTTTGTATAACTGTAGACTTATGTTGGATACTTAAGAACACAACATTAACAAAATAAACAGTAACGCCGGGAAAACACTATACATAAGCACTGTTGGACAACCCCAAAAAGACCACAGGAAGAAAAGCAAGTAGAGAGAGCTGTGTGAATGTAAGACGTTGCATTTCTACGTCAGTCATATAGAACATTGTATGAATTATTTGTAGAAGAGAGAGTAGAGAAAGAAATGTGATTGTGTTTCGTAAAACAAACGTAAGTAAAGACAACTGCGTGAATGTATTGTGTTACATTCGAACTACAAACTTTGATGGAGAAATTGAAGCAATTCGAATGGCCCTACAAAATCTTTTGTACAGAATTTCACATTTTCAGCAAGCAGTTATTCTCTTAGATTCCAGGGCAGCAATTATAGCAATTACTTCCAAGTTGTCACCAAAAACCAAACTATTATAGAATGTTTTAAGATGCTTAGCCATCTAACAGCACTTCAAAAACACCTAGTCTTCCAATGGATACCGGCTCACTGTGGACTGAGTGGTAATGAGAAAGCTGATTTTCTTGCAAAAAAGGGTACCGGCAATGTGCAGAAATCAATAGTTAATTTACCATTTTATGCAGCTAAAAGATTAGTCAACTCTGAATTCAAAAAATTATTGCAAAATATTACTATGAAAAATAAAAAAATAAAAAATGGAACTACCAAACATTCAAACAGTAATTCCTGAGTATCCTCGAAAAACAGCAGTTGCAACCTTCAGGTTGATTACAGGACATGATTGTCTGGCAAAACATTTAAACAGAATTGGGATATATTCTTCACCACTCTGTCCTCTATGTGATCTGCAAGAGGAAATGGACCGAGACCACCTTCAAATATGCCCGGCCACTTCTAATGCCCCATTCATCAGTGAAAAATATTGGAGAGCAAGAGGATTAATGACTTCATTGTCAGAAATCCAGCATTAGCTAATAACAACAACATTCCAATTTGAAGCATATGAATATCATAATGGTATGAATTGTTTATAGAAGAGGGTGTAGAGAAAGAAGTGTGATTGTATTTCATAAAAGAAAACTGAAAAAAGAAAACCATGCTAATGTTACGTTGCATAGTAAAATGGCTAATATACCAAGCCTTTTCCATAAAAAACACATATACCTATCTGCCGAATTTCGTGGTCTAGCAGTTTAGGAGCTCATAGAGGACAAATGTTCATTTTTACTTTCTCTACGAGTAAGTAGAGGAAGTGTTGTATTCCACCCAAAAATTCGATGTCGAGATTTCACCGGAAATATATGTTCTGAGACCCCCTGAATCCAAAAAAGGCAGTTTTAGAAAAGCTAAACCACGAGCTTTCTTGCCTCATAACATTAAATTCAGCTTTAGAAATGCATCCTGAACGATACTATCCTTCCTTCAACTTCTCCAAAATGTGTGGATTGCTTTGGTGAGCAGTCCTCAAGCATTTCCAGAAATCACGCGAAAATAAGTTGGGAACTTGGTATCCCATAATCCATAAGTGATGACTCTGGAAAAACTTTCTCTTATTGCGTTTGTGCACCTGAAGGGCAGAGGCACGCTCTTTTCTGGGGGAAAAACAAACTTCTGGACTTCTTGTTCAGTTGAGAATCCAAAAGCGTGTTTCCCACTTCTTGCCCATGTTTACTTTCAGCAGTGTTGGTTTAACTGATAATGATTTGAAAACGAATGAGGATATATTATACTGCAATACAAAATGAGCATTAAAGCCCTTGAGAATCGTACATTTTTAGTGTGTACGTGTGGCTTATCGAGAACACTGATAAGTTGATGACAATATTGCAAGTCGATGATGTAGTGCATTAGGAAAATCAATTGTGCGTGCTTTATCTTGAAGTTCTAAAGCTATGCTATCGACCTGAAGTGAAACACACAATTTGTGACCACTTATTTAATGCTCGAGCTTACAGATGTTACGGAGCGGGTTAGCTCTGGCCAGGCCTGAGCGACTCGCGGGATACTTTGAGCGATGTTCATTTTTTACGAGGTAAACCTGCAGCTATCAGTGCAAGGCCCTGCGCAGGCTGAGCTCAGTGAGCACTAGTTTCCCAGGTATGGTTCAGACGGTAATGTCTGTGGCCCGCATTCGGGAAGTCGCGGGTTGGAACCCCGTGCCCAACCTTCCTGGCCCATGGGCTTTTTCGGAGGTTTCCCAGGATCGCCAGGCGAATCTGGGAAGGGTTTCTATATCCTCCGAATTTCCTGTCCCTCCATTTTGTTACATTAAGCATTTCATTTCACCCGTCATTCAGTTAGGTTTCTTTCAGAGTTGGAAGCGTTAGCGAGTATCGCGGCAGCAGCACGGCAGGGGGAACAGCTGTGCTCTGGACTACAAAGCGAGCCTACTATTTTCCGGGTCCCCCCATGGGATGATACAAGCCCCAGGGGGCAGGAGAGCTGGTTTCCGAGTCTCGCGCTCCCCTTGGGAGTACGAACCCGAAGGGTTGAAAGAGGAACCAGACGAGCCAGGTTCCTCCGGAGTGCTAACTGGGAGAATGTAGGGACCCTGCTCTCTGCTCCAGTCGCCCTTCGGATCCATTCGCCACATCCATCCTCCGGGGGGGGGGGTGCCCCGTCAGGGGTATAGCCACAAAAGATCACCTTTCGGTCGAGGTGCTTTAGTCCTCCTTTGCAAACTGTCATTGAGTCATTGCAGATCTTATAATAAACATGTGTTCAGGTCTCTGTGTGCAGCATAATGAACTTAACACAGTGAGGGAAATCCCGGGACGATGGGTAGGATTTTCCCCCACCATTAACTTTATACCCAAAATTTCACCCCGCTAAAATACCCTGAGTGGCGGCTTATACGAGACAAGCAACGAAACTACTAAAATGCTTCCCCCGACCAACTTTTAACGATTTCGCACCCTGACTTAAAAACAGGAATAAGAAATTGAGCGTAGCGTTCTTGCATGTTTGAAATGGTGGTATACATACATTTACGTATCTATTGTTACTGGCACAACAAAGGTCTACGTTATTGCGTTAAAACGCAGATATGCCTCTGTCTCTCCCGCTTTCACTTTCTCAGTATCTTTCCCGCTTTTTTTTTAATCTTCATTATTCTCTCCCTCTCATTCCCCTCTAACCTTTCCTTTCCTGCATCCCCGTCTCCTATCTTTATAGCCTCTCTTCTCCTCTCCTCTTTTTACGCAAGCAACTTGCAATTAACTGATGTTTTGAAAACCGGCAACAAAGTTATTCATTTGTTTAAATTTAACGTACAGTTTTAACAGTACGCAAGCTCATGGGCTCATGCCGTACAAGATGGCTCCGCGGTAGCGTGTGAGGCTCCATTGTGGGAGGTCGTGGGTTCAATAACCTTCCTGACATTTAGGTTATTTGTGGGGATCCCGGGTCACTGGGCGGATGCTGGGAAGGATAAATACATCCCCCGAATTTCCCATCCCTCCATTTCATTTCACCTTCATTTCATCTGGTCTTTCAGAGTCGGGAGTGTTGGCGGTGGACGCGATTGGCGTTGCTGTTACCGCTATTCTCGACGTATGGGTGCCGTTGTCGCCTGACCTGCCGGGGTGAATCGCTGTCAAAACCCACGAGGCTGGTAGCTGTTTATCGAGATGAATCTCCAGCACCCGTTAGGTACCCTCACGCTGGCTGCTTGCTCTGCTCGCCCGGGTCACAACACATCAGTAGAGGCACGCGTAGAGAGGAATATCAGTGGTTCAAATCCCGCTATCATTGCCCACACATGGCAATGTGTGCTTAAAACAATCAATTAACCATTTATTGACCTTATATATGTTTACCTGGGACGTAAGACATGACTGTAAGTCGCCTTTGGGGGATGTATCTCAGAATTGAGATTCTCTCGTGATCCATCGGAAAAAATACGAATCGGTTGGGGAATTTATTGTCATGCTGGCAAGTTGCCATGGTAGCTGTAACAATTAACGTTACCGCTGGCTTCCGATGTCGATGTTTTCAAGCCACACGTAGATGTGTAACATGTTTCACCTTGCTACAAGTTAAGGTTGCCAGTTTTTAACAAACTATGTTACAAAGTAATTATTATTTATTTATGACAACAAACTTAATGCTGGCGTTTTTAAACACACAAGGCTAGACCACAAGGGAATCTCACATCAGAGGGCGACTTACAGTAGTAAGTACTTTATGTCCCAGGCTTAAGTAACCTTTAGATGGTAATTATTATTTATTTATGCCAAGAATCTTAATGCTGGTGTTTTGTACTCTACCTGTGCCTCTGTGGACTCATCTAATACCTGATTGAGCTTCTTGATTTAAACAAAAGAAGAATCTTGAAAGCTGTGGTATCCTGCGAAGTCTTCTTGACTTCTTATGGCTTTTATAATAGCCTGTTTTCTGACATAGTCCTTGCTTACGTCACGAAATACGAAAATACAGAGAGACCCAAAAACAACCGAAACTCTGCGCAGTGTTTTTTCATTGCGTACACGGAAACAGGATAACACGCAGCTGCTGTACACAGGTCACGTGGTTGACTTGTTTTTCTGTGCTCCGAAAGTGCATTATTGAGCTGACGGTGATATCGTGTGGTTGAGTTATTACCAGCGTGCTTTATTATTTTGTCTTGTACTTAGACACAAAGTGCTCGTATGGCTCAGCATTTGTTTTCTACTGCGCTGCGTGTAGTTAGATTAATATTTGTTAACTCGGTCAGCTCGCCAAGTGAAAGTGCTATTTGCAGAAAGATTTCAAGATGAATCCATGAACTTTACAATAAATTTCAGGCCACAGGAAGTGTTCAGGCTCAGAAAACTTAAGGACGGCGTCCGGTTCTTACCGAAGAAACATTAGACGATATCGGTAATCGTTTGGAGAATCGCTCCCCACCTCCCCAAATCGCTTAGGCACCTTTCACAGCAGACAGGCACTCCTAATGGCTCTGTGCAAAGAGCTGCTAAATTGCTGAAGTTAAAACCATAATATAAAATAACTGGTGCACGCTCTTTAACCATCCTGTAATTAGGTACACATTTTGTGAGCGGACTCTCAAAAGTGTATACATTGGCGAAATTGACCCACATTTAATATTTTTCACGGACGGTGGTTCATAGATATGTGTGTACACAAAGTAATGGTTATTGGAGCTCTGAGAAACCTAACATTATTCGTGAAATACCCGTTCATGACAAAAAATTGGTAAATGGTGCGCCTTAGCGGAGAAAGAGTTATGGGCCCAACATTTTTAGTCAACAGTTGACGCCTGCACATACATGAATACAATGGGCCCCCCCATTTTTAGAGAATTAACCGACAAGGAACGTGATTTTACCTTTTTTCAACAAGACTCTGCAGCAGCTCATAGAGCCCATCTTTCGATGAAAACAATTGAAAGTGTGCTGCAGGAAGAGATCTGTGGCTCCCTCGGTCCCCCGACCTAACCCCTTGCGATTTCTAACTCTGGGGTAACTTAAAGTATAAAGTGTAAAAGACAAACCCACAGACCCTGGAAGAATTAAAACAAAATATCCGCCAGGAAATTACCAACTTTTCTCAACGTGAACTACGACAACTGATGGATAGTTTCCTAAAGAGGTGCTAAAAATATATGGTTAAACGATGGTGGCCAGTTTCAAGGTATGGTTTCATCCGGGCTGTTTTATAACAGCGGCAATCGGCGACGAGCGCCGAGGACACGTAAGGCAAAACACAGCGAAGCCGATTCGGAGTCTTTTGGGTCACCGTTACAATAACGTCTACCTCCACAGACCTTTACCGCAATTATTGAATGTATCGTTACTCACCACAATAGATAACATTGAGGACTTATGCAGATCGTCATATTTGAAGGTATAGAAAGGATGTGAATATTTGACATGCTAGTAGAAGATTAACTCAGGAAATACGTCTGAGAATTCTAGATTGGCTTTATTTAATTTAAGCGACCAGGACAGTAGTCCGTATTTGAGCGTCGGAAAGATGGTTTATGGTTATGATCCCAAGAACTCTTAACTTATGTGCATTGGACTTCCATAAATTTCCTTCTGTAAGCTATTTATCCTCATAAAGATTTGCAGCAATAAGCTCTCGAAGCAAATTGAATAATAAATTTAGTTTGCAATCAAGCAACATTAATTCATTATATTCTGTTGTCAAAAGTTATGATATTTGTTGTGGATAGCCGGATTAATTTGTGCTGAATAAAAATTGTTCTTTACATGAAAATTAAAACAATAGTCTAATAGCCATTGACTGCACATTATATTCATTAATTTCCAAGGCCCTCCCCCTTGCTCCCCCTTCGCGATGCCCATGATTATACTTACGGTAAACTTTCACACTAAATCATTCGTTATTGGTGTTTAAGTTACCTTAATTGGCGTATGGGCGGATTCACATCTGCTGTACATATTTTACTTGTTGAAACATAGCAACCCTTTCTGCTTCACTGAAAAGAGTAGAGAACAGGAGTGACGGCACCAAAATTTTCATTCTGGAGTGGCAACAGAGAAAATTAGGGAAATAAATACGAGTAGTATACTTTTCTCACGCATGCGCCGCAGCCATTTTGCAGTGCACAACCCAGCGACTGTATCGTAAGATTAATGTTTTGTATGCAGTACAACAGGCTTTGGATTAAATTATTGTTAGTTTTGCTGTTGATCTTATTAAAGTAATACTGTCCCACACCAATCTGTACTACATGTACAGAGAGAGAGAGAGACTGTGATTTAGTTTCGAAGATCCCGACGTTGATCCAACGTTTGCTGTATGAGGAATCGAAGTTGTCCATGATAACCTAAAAGTTTATTGTTTTAAACTGATCTCTCCAACGCAATAACCACAAGATTGTTGAGGAGATAATTTATCCATATAATTCCTCATTTTTAACCGCCCCACAACCGAAAATATTGTTCAGTGTATGCAACAATGCTTACAACCAATATTGGGTTTAGAACTCATTAAGAAACCCTGTAAAGCACAATATGCTTTTCACGAAGCTCTTTGGATCTTACTCATATATGTTCATTATTTTCCAATTAGGGGCACTCACTAATGTTCTTTCATCCGTGACTATTTAATTATGGTTACTCATCCATCGTTATATCGCCATTGTAATGCATTAATACACTTGCTACATGCCATGCCTCTTTTAGTAGTGTTTTAAGGCCCGTTCACTCTACAAATGGTATCACAAACGATGGGCATTCATGTTACATGAAGTGAAATGATATTTAAAAAGGAATTTTGAGAAGAAAACCTCCCAAGCTCACGTTAAGGCTTACCTCGCCGCATTACAGGTTATGAGGATTGAAGAAAATCTGAATAGAAAAAAAAGAACCTGTCAGGGAGGACGGTACTGGCGGGATTTGAACCGTGAGACTCTGAATGCGAGCCTAATACGTTACCGCGGAACCATTTCGCCCGATGTGTCATGCTTATCATTCAGAACAACTGCTGAAATTCGCTATTATGTATTATTACTAGAGCTGGGATTTCTATGTAATTACACATTTTTCCATGCCATTTACATGCTGGAAAAAGTGATATGTTCACAAAGCACTATGTTAGGGTTAATATAACTGAATTTAATTTTACATATTTGTGAGTATATTACATATTTTTAGTGATATAACAAAATTATAAATAATTTAGCGTTTTGCTATTTGTACACACACACACACACACACACACACACACACACACACACACACACACACACACACACACACACACACACACACACACACACACGTTCCTCATCAATCAACATTGCGCAAGTTTGCTATGACGAGATAATGGACAACATAAGAGAGTACATTATGGTGGGAAAACTGGAATCTGACAGCTTCTCGAAACCATGTTTGATCTACTTAAGGAGCTGGACTTTACAAATTACTCAACTATTGCGAGTTTTGTCAATGATGGATTAAAAGTTCTGTGGCCAACTGGTGTGCAAGACGAGAAGGTACTAGTGATCATTCAGATGCTGCACACATTCGTCACCTCACACTACTAGGTGACAGGATGTGGATGGGATCAGTGTTCAATGTAGGTTTGTGTTGGCATGAGACCCTTTCTTTGTAGTTTAAGGGTGTAGGTAGTTCCTGGATCTTTGCTGGTTGCTCGGATAAATGAATGCACTCCTTTGCGTTCATTTGATAATCACTTTATTTTGTCACTGCTTGTTAATCCACTCGCTATCGATTGAATATGTTGCACAAAAGAACAAACCTCAACTGTCGACTTAACATCACTGTTCGGCTTGTCAATTCTACGTTGTCTGGAAGTATTTTCGCTGAGAATGATACTTGGTATTACTGATTGACCTGTCCGAGAAACAGTTACTTTCGCAATGGCACCAAACTTCTCCCTCCCTTCACGAATCTGTCCATCAATTAATTACGTGATATTCTTCTTCACTTTTATTTGCTACTCCAAAACGTAACACAAATTGTGATCGGGGGATTTTGTATCTATTTCAAATTTGTGTACAATATTCCAAGGCCCTCTTTTAGGTGCTTCAAGAATTGATATTGGCTGGTTTCGCAGCTCTTGTAGCAAACGTGAACGCAAGTGCTTATCAGACGAAATTTAACAGTACTTAAGCTGAGACCACTCAAATTAACACTACTTGCTTGATCCAGTTATAATAATTATGAGCGTTACGGTTCTGAGTTATCGACTTTGTGCTCGGAGCCATTCACCAGAAGCTAACTTGTTTATCTCTCGTCTTCACCCGCCATGCACAAGCCGACCTTCAAAGATTTGAACTCGAAAACTGTCTAAATCAATGTGAGCCAAAACAATATAAATTTCTGAGAAACACACCATCTCAGCAGCTATTCGTGGAAACAAACTAAGTTTCGAATGAGTAGAGAGTTTTTTGCTAGATGTTTTACGAGGAGAGAAATTTTTGCAAGATAATGCCGGATCTCATGCCGCTGGCACCACAAATGTGTTGAGCAGCTGGTATTACTGCTCATTTACCATGCGGATTGTTCTTAACATCTTTGTACCTTTATCTATTTGTGAAATTGAAGAACGGGGCGAACGATTTACTGCCAGCAACAAAATGAAGCTGTTCATTGACTAGGATATCACTTTCTACCACTAGGAATACATCTGATAGTACAGTAAGACAAATGACGACTTGTGTTTGCAATTTGTAAAAAATAAGTTAATGGTGCAATGACACAGCAGTGTCCTTTGTGTTGACGTATATTTACATGCTTAACTAAACAAAATTAAGGATTCCTGCTTTTTGTGTTGCCCACAGAACAATACTTCCATATGAATTGCTCATTGGAATAGAATGAAATGGTAAGGGAAGAAAAATGTAGTGTGACTGTTTGATAAGGTTGTTGGACACCAAATTCATTAAACAACTATAGGTAACAAAGTTGCTTGATATACTAGCATTTCAGGAATTGTGATTTCTAGCAAATTAACGGGCGTTTAAATTGATTGTTTTGGGATGGTGTTTAGAGTGTATCATAGTGTCATATATTAAATAGTTAACAGTATATCTCTTGAAAAAGCTCCAGTTTGCAAAGATCGGTTGCGCAAAACATAGGGTTCACCTGCATTTGTCACTGTACCAGAATACACCAGTTATTGATCGATTCTTTCGAAATTTTAGAAAGTTTTCGGAGGGGAATGAGAAAAGTTTCAGAGCTCCTGAAATAGGATTCTAACTCCATAAAGCGGAATGCTTGCCTATATAGAGAGATTTACTATCGTTTCTCTTTGTAGAAAATGTCTGCCAAATGTCACTGCAACAGTAGCCCTCCCCTTTTCTTGTAATCTGTCTGTTCTTTTCTTTCTTTTATGGTATGTACATACAATCTCACTGTGTGTGGCTAATGCTTCGCATTACATTTTCTTCTGTCAAGTAAATTTCTTAACAATTTCATTAGCCAAACTGTAAGACAGTGGAATTATTCGCAGATGTGAATACTTTTGTTACACCGAAACGGAAGTTCGCAGAAATGACGCGAGAAACGCTAATCTCTATTGTAAAGTGAGAACATTTGCGTTAGTGTTTGAGCGGGGATAATCTTGTTAACCATTCTCTATTCAAGGCAATCGGATGATGAGATTTAGTTAAAAACTTCAGAATTTGTAAGCTTACATGTTTGTGTTTTCTGATAATTTAGTGTGCAGAAACAGCTATGGTCATTTGCGATTAGTACGCAGGGAAATTTTAACCCCATATCAAGGTGAGAAACAATAACACCGTGTGTGTCTTTAAACCTGATTTTATAAGAAACAATACTTTCCGCCTTTTTTAGTAGCTGTGTAAAATATTTTACGTGATGCAATGCTTTCTTTTCCCTATCTTACTGAAACGTGCAAGTTATTCACATAAAACATAGCTTCAAGTATCCCTTAAGTACGTGACTTATCAAAAACATTGTATAAATTATAGAACTAGTGGAAATATTGTGAATTTGTTCAGTAGAATAGAAGAAAACATTGTTTTGTGTGACGTGTATGAAACAAGTATGGCAGAAAACACCAATTTGAGTGCTTTAGTATGAGAAACCTGTTATTGTAAAAAGTTAAATAATTTGATGCGTGGTACATTTTATGTAATTACCAATATTTAAACAATTATAAATTAATAACTTCAAAATCATTTCTTACAAGATTCTTAGCATTTCAAAACGATTGGTTAAGAATTAAAGATTCTAAAATTGCACCCTAGGCTTTTTTTAAATGTCCTAAGAGGTTAAAACTATATGTATTCACATAAACATTCTTTGCCAGATCCAGTCCAGTGTGAACTGAAACCTAAATTCAGGAACCTCACAAATCCATAGTTACACAGAATCAAAATGACAGTTTCAATAATTGCATATGGAGCGGACATCAAACATTGTGTTTGTTGTTCTAGAAACCATGAAAACGAATGTATTAGATTCTGTTATATGTTTTAATGATGGGTGCTAAGCCAGGATTAAAGTTTTACACAATGTGGGTTTAGCGCGAAACACCAACACGAAGATAAGAGTGGAGCTCATCGACAGATAGAGATTCTCCAAACAGAAAGGTTTGCTCTGGAGATGACAAAAAAAGAGGCCAGGACTAGGAAAAGAAACCTGAAGAAGCTCCATGAAGAAGACACTAAAAATTAACAGGAGTATTGTGTTAGAGCATTTTGACTGTGGTGAGTCTAAGAAGTACTATTATTTTTTATTTTTATTAATTATTTTATTTATTATTTTTTATTTTTTGCATTTTCCCGTAATTTATACTTTTCTACATGTAGCTATCATTTTCTTAAACCTATTGCTTGTAGGAAACCCAAATTTTCTGAGTTGATAAAACATCACATGGACTTTAAAATGAGTGGAGTAGTTTTGCCATATTTTACCTACACTATTATATATAAACAGAAAGTTTGCTATAAAATTAGAATTTGGATAAACTAATCCGCTCATTTTGTCAGAAATATTGTTTTCTGGTTCACCACAAGTTTAAACTCATTTGAACATAGGGTTCTTCAAATAAATGCACGTAATTGTACATCAGCATACCAGCATTATTTGTCTGTGTATTAATTTACGTGAATGTCACAGGCCTTGCTTTGGAGCTATAAACTTTTTTCACATAGATTCTACCCCAAGTATAAGTACTAGGTGTATAATGTGTAATACAAAAATTATGATTGTGGTTTTAATGGTTTAGGTGATGTCCACATTACAATACTGACATGCTTTTCATGTGTAGACCAGGACTTTTAACTATGATGTGTCCTTAAGGGAAGCTTCTCTTGCAGGTACTCCGACAAGGAGGACAGACTCAGTGCGCATGTGCGAGGAATGTCCACAGATTCTGCGTATCTACCGTGTTTGAAGCCTCCCTGGGGCACGCCTGTCATCCCCTAGCTAGCCCATCATGACTTATTTTAAACCAAAGCATCCTGCCCTGCTAAGCGTGGACACACGGACAATATACCTTGGTCCGTTGTTCAAACACAGTGCAGGCGTTGAAACATTCGGGGTTTGAGTCTAATGTTCTATTATTGTTTATTTTTTGAGTTGACAATCTATGAACAAATTATTTAAATGTATTTTATGGTTCAAAATTAAAGGGAGGACAAGTGCGCTTTTGTGCTTTAGCCATCACTGATATGTTATATACCGGACAAAATGGAAGATGAAAAGAGGTAATCATTGTCTCTACTTTGATTTCTGACCAATCCGATAATGCATCGCTTAAACACACAAGCTGTTTCCAGCATTTGAATAGCTGTCGTGGAAAGGTTTAAGGCAGGGGCAAGCAGAATAGTGTCTGCCGCAACCCGCGTAACATTCTTGCTCGCTTCTTAAACTGTTCACAGTGGCGGATTGGCACAGTAAGCGATCAGCGCGTTTGTTTAAAACAGAAAAGAGGTGGTCATACTTTTACTATGTGAAATCGGAATTACACACATTAATTATCATCATCTGAACATATGAAAATACGTTCAGTCTGGCGTAATATCTGTAACAGCGATATGCAGTAGCGCCGAAATGTGTTTATCTGAAACGCCACACAGTGTATGTACACTTTGTTCAGACACAATCATATCTTCAGGACAGCAGCGTCATATATCGGCAGCTGTGAGAGATCATCTATTTGTGTTTTATCACAGTCTATGCACCAAGTTACTACTATTTCGCTGTTCTAATACACAAAAAGAGAATGTAGCGTTCAACAGCCAGGGTCAGTTCGCCTCGTCGCATTGCCAAGTAGTACCTGCGTTAATTCGACTCTCTGTTCCAAGTCTAAATTTTACATATGTACGATAGGTACATAGGTTCAATTGTACGTTTGTTGATCAGGAAACGTAACAGAAACTTAAGATACGGCGTTTCATGAACGATGGAACTCCGAATTTCGGTCTCTGACTGTACCGAATGTTCTTTGAGAAGTGGATTGAATGAGGAGATCCTGCAGTATGGGCACCTAAAGTCTAAGCTTCCATGAAGAGATGGTATACTCTGTCGGTTTAGGATCAATGTCTGAAAGATGGATATCATAAAATGTAACCTCGTGGCACAACAGCCCATTTGGGCCAAGGCCTACCGCCCGACCGCTGCGTCCCCCACCTCTGCCCACAGTGCAGTACTGGTGGTCAGCGCCCTATCCCTCCCGGCCGATTATGCGGCCTTCTCGATGAGGGGCCGCTACTTTTCAATCAAGTAGGGACCTAACGAGGCTGCTTGCATCCCGAACCGGGCCTCCCAGCGGGAGAAAATCCCGATGTCGGTACCAGGAATCGAACCCGGGTCGCCCTTAATCTCTCATCTTTGAGAGGTTTGGCCGGCCCATATTTTCAGGTTGAAATGTTTGTGTTGCCAGTTTTAATTAATAGTACTTACGTCTCCGAAAATATTTTCACATGACTCTTCTCTTTCTTATGATGTTGCTAATTATTCTTATTCCTTAAGTCCCGTACGTATATCAAATAGCATTGACGAATAAAATACACAAACCGTAACGACTGAGATTATTCAGGTAGAATTTTGAGGGGAATTATAAATTAAATAGTAAGTTAAAATTGCATTTTAAGACATTTTTGTTGCTTTCATTCCACCCTTTAAAGATGATATTGGTTTTCTTAAAAAGCCAGCTATATTTCTTATTACAGGAAATAAAAATAATCAAATCTGGAAGAAAATCGGGGATATTAGATATTCCCCTCGGTTATGTAAGGCGCCTCCCTCTTCAAAAGATTTTTAATTACCATATAGCTTATGAACTCAGGGAAGGGTAAATCTTAATAAGCTAGAATCAAACAACGAACTTGATACTTTTTAATTCAGGTAAATAAGCAAATAATTTTAAAATATTTGGGTCCATCAAAGGCAACGACAACAACCAGTTTATGATTTAGATCCTTTGATCTATTCTACCTCTAGTTTCAATTTGTTCCTTCCACCATTCTCTGGATCTGTAATTTCTTTTTCGACTAGTTCTCATCTATCATATTATTTAACAGTTCACTATTCAGACATCTCTGTGTATATTTATTCCTTTCGAGTATCAACATCTGTCGATCGTAAGAATTCCACTTCCAGTGCCTAAATTAAGTTTAAACATTTCTTAATCTCTCATTAGCACCTATTGACAATATTACGGATTTAATACTTTTTGACGCTGTTTCTTTCCTAGAGCGTTGTTTTAAATTTCTCTTGAACGTTCCACAGTCTTTTATTACATGTAGTTATTTCAATGTCTGCAGTGATTATTGCCATATACAATTTATTGTATATTTGCTTACCACTAATATGTATTGTTTTAACTAATGTGACACCGGGCACGCCGGGACAGCGAGGGTCAGGCTACTTCACACCACATACCAGACTGGCGAGCAAAAGTGCAAGGTCATGCTTCCCCACACACTCACGCGAGCGCACACGTGACTAACAACAATGAAGCGACAACACAAAGGGTTTCCAGAGCCTTCGGGAAAGATCTGGCTACGTCATCGCCGGCGCGTTTGTAGAAGTCAGGAAAGGTCTGTGTGACGTCATCTCTATCACCAGAGACAGAGTGACACAGTTACAGACATGAGAAGGTCAGTGTTTTGTGAGTGCGAGACAGCTGTGCGTGTGTGTTTCGTCGTGAGGAAGATTAATGAGCGTAGACTGATTATGTCGTCGGAGTTAATGGTTGAAAGACAAAGAAAGCGAAGAAAGTCGAGGTTACGAGAAGTAAAGGGTTGTGGGTTGTCATATCACGAAAGACAGTAAACTGTTAACGAGGAGAAGAAAACTATTTGTGCAAAAGTATAAAAGACAATAAAGTGATAGAAAAGCCACCGGGACTGTATTTTATCATTTTATCACATTAATATACGAGGGGCATTCTAAAAGCTCGCCGCCTGACTTAAAAACAACATTCTAATACCTCCAGTAAAACTATATTTGTCCAACTGCGCAAAATTAATGTTTGACAATTCTTCAGCCTCATCATTTGATCTGAATCTTCGTCCATCCAGCATTTGTTCAGGTTTGGGGACAAAATCAATTGTTGGGAGCCGAATTCGGTGAATATGGCAGAGGTAAAAGCACTTGGAAACGAAGGCCATTCTCTGAAGCAGCAGTACTCCCATGCGTGTATAAAAGCGCATTGCCGCTGCTTTTTCGCAGGCTGTAGATGTTTATCTTGAATAGCATCCTAACTGGTCCTGTAGTTAAGATCCACGAGCTAGTCTATGAGCACCACACCACAATAATTTCAGAAAATTGTAGCCAAAGACTTCTACTGCAAAACTTTTTCGATTTTGTCTGGTGCATTTTCAACTACTGCCAACTTATATAGGATTGCTCCTTTATCCTTGGTGTGTAGTAATGAACCTGATATTATAAAACGCTGGAGAAGCTCGCTAGCAAGCAAGTTCACCTGCACCAGGTCCAATCTGGAGCAATCTACTTCCTCTAGCATCCTGTGGAGTACTCCGATCTGGAGGAGAACTTGCTGGAGGTTTGTGGCGATATGCGAAAGCTGGCTCCCTACAAGGTCCCGGGTTTGATGGAATTACTAATATCGCCATGAAAGCCCTACCGCTCACCTGATTACAACTTCTGGTAGACACACGGAAATCTTAGAACTTCGCTCTTTCCTAAACCTTGGAAGTATGCGAAAGTCGTCCCACACTGTAGCCGGAAAAGGACCCTTCCTCTCCAGAGAGTTATAGGCCAATCAGCTTACTCCCAGTTCTGAGTAACTCTTCGAAAAAGTGGTCCAAACACGGCTAAGGAGCACCCTGGATAATTAGACCGGAGCAGTTCGGCTTCTGCACCTCCCACTCCACCGCCCACCAAGTTCTCGATGACACGTACACAGCCTTCAGCAGACGACTATACCTCTTGGCTCTACTGTTGGACTTAACAAGAGCATTCGACAGCGTTTCTTACGAGATCTTCTCTCCCGTCTCCTCACTAAATGTTCCATTCCACCTCATCTACCTTCTGCAATCCTATCTACGGTACAGAATCCTTTCCGTAGGATACCATTTTCCCCATACGTGCTGGTGTACCCCAAGGCAGTGTTCTGGGCCCCACACTATTGCTTCCCTACATCAACACACTTCCCATGCTGTCACGATGCATAGTCTACTTGTTTACAGACGACACTGCTGTAACGTCGATGTCCTCAACACATTACATTCAGCCAGACGCATCCAGCTCTACGTGGATGCCAACCAACTGGTTTAACCGCTGGCGGTTACGCATTCAGAAGAACCATCTTCGGTGGCCTTTTCCGCTTGGCTGGGGATGACATGCCATAGAACACATCAGTGAAGTACTTGGACATCACCCTGGACGTCAAACAGACATATAAGATACACTTGGATGCCCTCAGCAACCTCATCAGCCAGAGAATGGCGATGTTATATACGCTGTATAACAGGAAGTCACACTTGTCCCTGAATAACAAGCTACTCTTGTACGAGTAAGTTATCTGACCAGCCTTTACTTACGCCTGCCAAGTCACACGTACTACCTCCGTCAGCTGGAAAGCTTGCAGTCCTGCACAGCAACAAACTCTCCCTGGTACATTAGAAACGCGACCATCCAAAAGGACATCGATATGCTTCCCAAGCCACTCTTCAACAAACTACCCTCCAGTTTCAGTCAGCTCATCTGGGGATAAGGGAGTACAAACGTCCACTGACGCCATTAAAGCCGCATCGTGTTGAGTTTACAGTTGTTAGTGATCCCTCCAAATGTAAAAGACAATTTCTGATCCCGCCGAATTTGAAGTGCGTTTCGCAATACGAAGCGTGAAGCCGGCTGAAATCCATTGTCAGCTTGTAGCAGATTTACGTTGAAAATGTAATGACAGATGGAAGGTGAAAAGTGAGAGGCAATTCAGTGATGGACGATCCAATGCTCCTGACGAAATACGAGGTGGGTGGCCTGTTGTCACCGATGGTTTGGTTGAACAAGTGAAGCAGGCAATTTGTGAATACAGACGGTTCATAATAAGAATGCTTTGTGATTTGTTTCCATAAATTTCAAAACTTATGCATGAAATTGTCATTCGCAGCATCTTTCTTGGAAAAGCATACAAAAGTTGATTTCCCCTATGACAAATGCCTGATCAATGGTGGAAACTACGTATGTCGAAAAATGGGTTAAGGAACTCTTTCATGTACAAATAAATGTCGTGAAAACAAATGTTTTGCAAACCAATATTTACCGAACACGCCTCGTAGTTACATTTCTGTGTTACAATTTGCTTTACACTTGCTTATTGAGTTCAATAATGTTTCAAAGATATTAAATTGGTTTGCAATACATATTATTTCCAAGTGATTGTGTTGCTTAACGGGGAAGTTTTCTTGTATTCGCTGTTGTTGGTATTTCTTGTATTCTTGCATAATGTGTGTTATGATGACATTGCAAGTTCTGCTGATAGGAGGTGAAGTCTTTCTGAGAAGGTACTGTAGGGAAGGCATGCTCATACTCTAAACTTCATACAAAATGTAGTGGACAGTCTGTCGGAGTCTTTGTAGCGCCAGTCAACTCGCCTACATTTAATGGGTATCAGAGTACGCAAGTGTGAATTTCGTCACTCATAGCGATTTTACGACGCCCTTGCTCATTTCATATTTTGAATGGATGTACGATTACACATAAGTTCAATAGCTCACACTTTCGCGTCTGAAACTAACAGCCGTCATCTAAAGGGTGAACTTAACCATCACAGTAATTTGGCCACCTTTATGATATCCCTGATATCTTCCCTCGCATAAAATTATAAGTTTGCCTTTTTTGTTTAGAGAATAGCTCTGCTCTTTGGTGAGTAGGTATCTTCATCTTTAGAAGTAATTGAATATCTGCAAATAGCGTTCATTCTGTCAACGCCCTAAAACTGAATCCTGCTTTCATTTTAAATGTGCATAGTTTTACTACATTATGTTTATATGTAAATAAAATATGGATATGTTATATTTATGTCTAAGTGCTTTGTGTCATCCAGTTTTCTTTATTGTCAGCAAAACGATGATTTTTATATAAACTGCATATAATATTAAATATGTATAATCCTCTCAATTTCACTGTTTTTTAAACATTTGCCGAGCATGCGACCTCAATTAAAGAAGAGACCAACAAATGAAGACCAGACCAATCCTTTAAAAACATAGTTGCAGATTCAGTTTTGCGGAATAATTGTTGAGGAGGCATTCTAGAAGAAGGTATCCCCTTCCTCTGTCTGGGGTGTGGGAGGAACCACCCTTTTTCAATTATGTGGTAAAAGTAGCGATAGCCGAAAACGTTTACCCAAAAGATTCCTAACACTTCGTCGTTAGTGTGGTGAGTTAAGGTAGGGCAAGCTTTTCTGTGAGTGAAAGGAGCAATGGCTATTTCTGTCCTAATTTGTTCTAAAAATGCCCGTCCTTAATTGTAGTTTATAAATCGGATCCGTTTTTCGGTGTATATGTGTGTACTGTACTATTATTCCTAAGAGTGTTTAGACAAAACTGTTCTTTTTTGTAATCTCTTAAACCACCTTTATTTGCATTCATATATGATTGAAAAAAAAAAATCTGATGTGTTGCACTCACATGACTTTCTCTACTCTTGTACTTGCCATTCTTACAAACTCTTATTCCTACATGTCCTTCGTGTTAGATAAACATTTGTACAAACTATGTTATTGCTTACTTCCTTGTAGGTGCAAGGGGAATATTAGAATACAGTAGGCTTTGTGCGATAATCAAATCTTTTAAAGCCTTGAGATTCCGTGCTCTTTGCACACTTAACATAAAATAAAAAAAAAAAAAAAAACAAACAACAACAACAACGGTGTTCCATTTCACGAGTTATGTTTTCTGAAACTCACACACATAACAAGGAATATCTTCGTAATGGTTCAACCTATAAGAAAATTTATTCTGGCATAAATTGTGTATTTTAGCAAGATCTACATTTTTTGTATAATATGATTTTGTCTCTCTCTCTAACGGTTTACCAGTTATGCAAAAGTCGTCCAGAGTAAATGCGACTACAGGAGCTATAGCCAGAAAATTCAAAATATACATTTCATTAGTCATAAAAGTATCTCCAACATATGACATTTTAATGAAAATCGTTAGAGCCATTTTTCAAGAAAATCAAAATTGTCGAAAAATGTTCCATGCAAAGGGTAGTTTAGGGTGGGGCTATTTTCTTCAAAATCTTCGTGTCGCATCCTTGAAAGACATTAAACTTAAATACCAACTTTGGTTTTTATCCTACTTTTCGTTTTTGAGTTACGCTGTCCACAGACGCACAGACAGACACACACGGACCTTTTGCTAAACAGTTTTTTTTTTTTTTTTTTGATTCAGGGGTTCTCAAAAATATATTTCCGGTGAAATCTCGACATGGAATTTTTGGATGGAATACAATACTTCCCTACTTACCAGTAGAGAAAGTAAAAATGAGTCTTATATTCCTTTTAATGTTCTAAGCTATTATTTACTATAGGCCAACAAGGAGGCATACATGAAACTGAAAATCTTAAATCTGATCAATTAGCAATACAAAATGCAATATTGTCATCCGTCTCAGAATTGGACACACTTATTGCTTATTTTCTAAAGAACTCCCTCCAACATGTGTAAATTGTCGTTTTCCAATATACATCAAACACATTCTACATATTAGTCTTGCCCTTTGCATACTAATGGTGGAGACAAGAAGTTGTAAGTAAGTTTTCTTTCTCCACTTAATGACTTGTACAAATCAAAACAGATTCGTATGTTCTTATGAAAGAATAACATTAACCATCTATAATTTGATGCGTGTACATATTTAGTAAGTTATTTCAAACATACTGTAACTTATAGTTAAATCGCAAAGGCAAGCAGTTAAGCGACCTGAGATGAAGTATTAAAACTGAAAAAGTATTTAAGTTTTTATTTACTTGACAATACAAATAATTTTGGCATTACCACTGACATTAAGCATTAACTTGCAGTCTTTTCAGTTCCCAGTCTGTTTCGAAGCTTTGAACGTATGTACTGAAAGAATAAAAAAGTTTCCCTACTCCAGCTGAAGGTGCTTGAGTAGTCAGAAGTTGTTCAGTAACGGGGAATACATTAGATCAAACTTTTTTCAATAGAAGTTTTCTGGCTCTACCACAATTTATCACATGACACTTGTGTCACCACAGATTCATTGAAAAGTGATTCCTGTAACTGTGGGGTTTGTGCCTGTAACTAGTATTTTTATTTTTTGAGTGAAATTTATATCTGGCTATTGCCATGAGTCTGTTAAGGGCGCTGATGACCTAGAAGTTGAGCGCCCTTAAACCAAATCCAATCCAATCCAAGTGCCTGTAACTTTATCGATGATAAAGATGATGAAAAACTAGATCTGCGTTTTTGCCTTCAAAACCAAATCTTTTTATTCTCATCTTCACTCTGCTGTAGCATTTTAGTGTTATTGATTTACTTTGGATCAAGCTTATAAACAAAAACAAAAAGGATAACTGGTGTTAAAGCCACTTATATCTACAACAGCTTTCTTCACAATTTGCAAATGTCTCGTTTCCCACAAACTTTATTTCCTGAGACACGCAGTACACTTGCAACAAATGTTTTTTCTATTGTATCTAGGTGGCTTAAGCCAGCCAACTTGGTTCTAATTATTTTGTTAATGCTTACGTAACAATCTATAACAATAAGGAATCATATGATATCAAATCTTATAGAAGTCGGAATAGCCCATCGTATTAATTCACTCCGTAGGATGAAAAGTTAAAATGTTCCAGGAAGGTTTATGGCAAGTGGAGAGGAAGATATCTTTAATCTTTATTACGTGGGATTTCCTTGATTCCTGTTCTAAAAAAATGTCCAGTGCAGACGCAATTTTGATGCAAATTTCTCGTGGATTGATCCGCCATAAAACAGTACATTTCAACTGGTTAGATTTGCGACAACACAGGGATGCAATGAATATTTGAAGCAAGAACAGTGGCAGTCAGTTTAGTTTTATGTTGATAAAGTTTCTGTTTCTAAGCATCAAAACAAAAAGTTTTTTTATAAAAGTTATCATTTGAGTTTACTTCATTTGTACAAGTATCGAACTCATGGTTGAGGCTCTGTGGGGGTTGCAGTGAGGTTGAGGAGAAGGAAACTAAAGTAGATACTTTCAGAAATAGGAATAATCTAGATGATGGAACGTTTGGGAAGGAACCCGGCCTCCCAAGTGAGGCTAGTAATAATAGTTATAGGAGTCGAATTGCTCCGAAGCGCAACGGGAAAATGGAGTAGAGTGAATTTGTTGCAAGTGGAGTGCTGAGGAAGCGCCGCACGTTAAGTGGTCGTTCTGTTTACCCTTCAAAGTTTAAATACTTCATAACAGTAATTTGTTCTTGCTTTAAATAGCAAAAGAACGGGTGTGAATTTGCGCAGTGGCCTTAAGCGATGACCAGTGACTAGTTAACGAATAAATGAATGAGCTCCTGTTATTCCTTCTTGGAACATAGGGCACTGCCCGGCCACTGGTTCCCCCACCTTAGCCCACTGAGGGCGTCAGAAATGGGGGCTAGTGGTTGAGAGTGGGACGTGGTCAGCGCTCTGAGCCCTCCCGACCAGTCTTCGGAACCGGGGGTGATAATACAGAGGAAACAGAATGGCTGTGTGAGCGAGGAAGTGAGTGATATGATGGCGAAACATGACAGGAAAGGTGATGATGGAGCAAATGGTGGACGGCGGGGGAAACCGTAGAACCCGGAGAAAACCCGCCCCTCCGCCGGTGTGTTCACTACACATCCCACATTCAGACGCCAGGAATCGAACCCGGGTCGCATTAGTGAGAGCCAAGCGGTCTAACCGCTCGGTCACGGCGCGGCCTAGCTAAAGAGGCAGGTATGTTAAGGAAAAGATGCAACAAGAGCAAGATGTGAAAAATGCTTAGCAACTTCCACTAAAGCATGCGGTGTAGGCAAAGTAAGCGTGTCCCCCGAGGTAGATACATTAAGTGCCTACACTAGCCTACGCTGTATAGTGTGTGAGTGAAAGGGAATTATAAAAGGAACTGGGTTAAGCAATGCATAGATAATAACAGTATCTGTTGTTTGCCTGGAGAGCAAACGTCTTCCCATTTGAAAGACATGAAAATTATTATTTGCGACAAGAAAGGTGTGTCCTTCAGGAAAATCTTAATCTGCACTATAAAAACGTATTTTGGATTCTCTATTCCAGGAACTCGCAGAATTCAGATTTAGCAAAATCAATACATGTAGACTGAAACGTGTAACTTTAAAATGCATAACATATTTTATAGGAATTCGAAAGAATTTGTCTCTTTTAAACTTAGTTTTTGTAACAAATCAGCCTTTTGCATCTTCTGATTAAATTTATGAAATAGCTATATGTGCTTAAATTAAGTGTGGAAAAAAGTATCTGGTTTTCTGTAGTTAATTTTTACTCTCTCTACTGGGCCCAAATGACCTTGTCGACGGGCCCTTAAATTTAACACTCCACTCCACTGTGTCTACTGGTAAGTAGGGGAAGTATTGTATTTCACCCAAACATTCGATGTCGAGATTTCACCGGAAATATGTTTTGAGACTCCCCTGAATCCAAAAAAAAGAAGCATTTTGAGAAAAAGGTCCGTGTGTATGTGTATGTGTGTCAGTCTGTGGACAGCGTAACTCAAAAGCGAAAAGTCGGTTAAAAACCAAAGTTGGTATTTAAGTTTAATGTCTTTCAAGGATGCGACACGAAGATTTTGAAGAAAATAGCCCAACCCTAAACTACCCTTTAGATGGAAAATTTTGATTTTCTTGAAAATGGCTCAAACGAGTTTGATTAAAATGTCATATGTTTGATATATTTTTATGACAAATGAAATGTATATTCTGAATTTTCTGGATATAGCTCCTGTAGTCGCATTTACTCAAGGACGGCTTTTGCATAACTGGTAAACGTTAGAGATAGACCAAATCATACTATACAATAAATGTAGATCTTGCTAAAATACGCAATTTATGTCCAAATAATTTTCTTGTAGGTTGAACCATTTCGGAGATATTCCTTGTTATGTGTGTGAGTTTCGGAAAACATAACTTTCGTGAAATGGAACATCGTTGCTCATTTTTTTAAAGTGTGCAAAGAGGACGGAATCTCAAAGCTTTAAAAGATTTGACTACCGCACAAAGCCTACTGTATTGTAATATTCCCCTTGCACCTACAAGGGAATAAGCAATAAGATAAATGTTTATTTTAATTAAAACGAAGAAGATATAGGAATAAGAGTTTGTAAGAATGGTTACTACAAAAGTCATGCGAGTGCAACACGTCAGATTTTTTATTCTAGCTACAGTTTAGAAATGTAACGTTGCAGGCATACACCATGCAGTGTTTCGTAAAGCTCCAGTTAATACAGTTGTTAAGAGCAAACTTGTATGTGATGAATAAAATTGGCGTCGGAGTGAAGAAGGCACTACAGAAAGCGCCAGTGTATTGCTTGCTGGCTTGGATTCTGCCTAGGGTCGATGCCGTCTTCCGGAGAAGGGAAGGGAACTGATATTCTGTCACTTAGAATTAGATAGCAAGCTACAGACGGATACCTCCACTGACCTGCGTTTACGCATGCCCCTCCTTCAGAACGACGCGATAATTAGATTCTTCTTTCGTAGTTAAGGCCAATAGAAGAGGAAATAAGAAAAGAAGATAAAAGAGGAAGCGAGTAAGGGAAGTTGAAAACTAATGGTGTACGTCGTTTTCAAAATCAAATCACAAAAACCTAGAGACAGAGAAAAAGAAAAGTAAAAGGTATTTGGTTTTTTAACACCTAAGAGAGAAAAGCTAGAAAACATTGGTTTCAACATGGACGTCGTTTTAAGTGTAATGTTGTGCCTAAGACAACTTTTAGCCTCCAAAATGGTGTCTGCATCAATGTGACATCCAAAATGGTCCTGTTCATTACTATTAGGTACATATTTATTTCTTTGTTTGCATACTGGTGTGGATTTGGTTCAAGCTACAGTTGCTTTTGTCGCTGCTTGCCACTCGATGCCGAAGAATGCGACGAACTTTAAAACAATGTCACAGAAACAAATGAGACTACAAAGTATAAACACAACCTTTCAGCAAGCCCAATCTGTCAGACACAAACGGTGTCATTTCCTTCTTAGCTAGTGGAGCTCATTTCTGATCTGGTCTGCGTGGTTCACTCATTCTTGTCCAATGTACACTGTGTATATATGTGCTTTTTAAGAAGTGATCGATAAATTTGTTTTAAGGAGGAAAAAGGAACGAAATTCTATCCTAGCGAAACTGAAAAGTGGACATACATAAAAAACAAAACCTGATACTAAAATAGGCCAAATAAACAGTGGTAAAGTGGAAAGTACGATTATTATATACATACTTAATGTAAAGTGCGTTATTCTGGATAAATTCCGTTATTTAGTTGTAGTCTGTGTGAGAACACGAACATGAAAGAAGATCCTATTGACGTCATCATCGGGTGAGTTGTAGTATTAACATTTGCAACAAACAGGGGAACTTAACAGTTTAAGTAGTCGACATGCATGTCGTCAAGTCGACACGCAACATGGAGTATTAGTTCGACTGATATATCATGGCAAACACAAAGTTTAATGGTGGCCAATACAGAGTGGAAGGGAAGTCATTACATTAATTTAAACCAGTAGATCTCGGTATTTAGAACACATTTTGTATCTTACGTTTTTGTCTCTGACCATTTCCTACGGAGATATTTTAGTTTTATTGAAAGCAAGCTGGCAACACTGCAGGTTAGCACATAAACAAACACACGTCACGGAGCCGCGCGAAACCTGCAGTGTTGCCGACTTAGCAGCGTTATTTCACAGCATATTTATCTGTACAGTACCACAAGGCGGTACACCCGCCATTAAATTTTGTGTCAGCCAAAGAAGTACTTAATACGATTCTGTAAGAATAGTTTGTAGAAGAATGAATAGGGAAAGTATGTGAATACAACACATCAAGATATTTAAAACTGAGAGAGCAAGTGAATGCGTTAAGTATGTTAACAAATGGTAAGCGATTATCCGTGGACTGTACTTTTTAAACAGATATAAATTTAATGTATTGCATGTGGGAAGTCAGCTAAAATATAGGATTTTTAGTACTGTCGCAAAAATGTCTACTAATTACCAAAAGGTAAAATATTGTGAAAGCATCTGAAATACGTTATGTGGGCATTTACCATTTTGCTCTAGCTATCACAAAAAGAAGTCGTTTCATCTTGACGTGCGTGTTTACTGTATGGCCCAGGGACAGATGAAATAGACACAAACAAAATAATGGTACTGGAAGAAAAACAAAGAATAAACCATCTTCTTTGGAATGTTCCGCGTGTGTTTTCAAGTAATTGGCGTTGCATAATGATTACTCCACATCTGAGGGCAACGTATATAATGAATGGTTCTTTGGAAGCGGAAGTACTAGTTTTGCCTATCCTTTGAGATCAGAGTAGAGGGAAGCAAGTATATTTGCAGTTGTTAAAATTCGACTTCAGGGAGTTACGAAAAGCAAATTATAAGGTAAACTTAATTTGTGGTATTAACATTTTGAAACGAAGAAAGACAGCAAGAACGAATTTAAAATTCAGAAACTGCGTTGTTGCAAACCTCACGTGTTATACATAGTACATACAGGATGGAAGTGAAATGATCAGTCAGACTTTAACAGCGAATTTCTCATCTTGTGAATAACAAAAAAGTCTAATGTTGAAAAGTTCATAGTTTTCTACAAAAAAATATTTTTATCAAAAAATTTATCATCACCTGGCTGAATTATTATTGATTGAAGGTTCTTGATTTATGGCTATATTAATAGAAAATTGAATAAATGACAACTTTTTCCTTTGGCGTATTTCAATAGATTCAATAGTTTTTGTGTATATTAAATTTTTAAAAATCCGCAATTTGCTGCCCATTATTATTATTATTATTATTATTATTATTATTATTATTATTATTATTATTATTATTATTATTATTATTATTATTATTATTATTTAGAAGAAACCTGAACACATTGATAATTATATCCATATATGCGTAAAATGAAACTTAGGTCAAAAATGTAGAATGTTCGATTTTGAATGAAACATTTATACCAACGCATATAATGAAGCCAAACCAAATCAAAAATAGCAGCGTGTATGCGTGGATGTTTTTTTTTTTTTTTACCTCAAGAATAGTCGAACGATTGCTATGAAACTTTAACATACTCGAGGTCCGGTTTAGAAAACAGCATACAGTGTGATTCATAGGTTTTGTTTGAGTATTTTCTTACAGTGGATGTATGTCCGTAAATGTCTTGTATTCCAGCTAGAGGACCTTAATGTTTTTCAATTGTCGCGTCAGTTTAGATGAAATTCTGACACACATACCCTTGTTCCCCCTTCGGCATTGGAATAACGCTTATGTTTTGTTTCCTTTGCATTTTGGAATTCGCTTGCGATCTGTTTTTAACATTGTTTATGTTACCATTAACCTTAAACCTCGGTTTTGTTGCTTAAATGGTAAATTGGTGTTATTCTGACCTGCCCTTGTTATTACTTGCCCAAAAGTAGGGTTTTAAATGGGCACAACACAAAACTACGAAATATCTTGCTTATTATTGTTGTCTAAAATTATAGGTATAACATTTTGGACCAGTTTTGTTATTTACAAAAATTCGATAGGTTTGTTTCAGTAATTGTGTAAAATTAACTGTTATTTGTATACGTAAAGCAGTTCCATGGAGAACAGTGTACAGGTCACATTGCAAGGAGAAAGAAGAGCCCAAATTTGTGTACTGATCACTCCAGAAATTGGTGTTTAATTATAGGTCCTCAAAACCTAATATGACGTGTAAATTGCAGGAAAAGAAGGGAGAGAGTTAGAGTGGGTGATGCCGTATATGGGAAGATAGAAAGGGAGTAATCATGACGGATAAATACGAGTATACAAAGGTAGGGAGAGAATCATAGAGACGGTGAGGAAGAGATGCGCATACAGAGAGAAACATGAGCCAGGGAGGAGAGAGACAAAGAGAAGTTTGGAAAGGAATGAGAAAGTAAAAGGAAGAGAAGCAGAGAGCCTACATATTTAACGACGTAACGGGAGCAGAGCTGAGCGTTCTGCGAAGTTTTAATAAATTTCGTACAAATGACTGGACGTGTGAATCATCCTGAACGTTTTGTTGTGCAAGATGTTTAAGTTTTAATTATTTGTTTATGCGCATCTTATGTCCTGTCGCAATGTGAAAGCAAGAAATACAGTGCAATAGTTACAGTGTGTAAGAAAAGACAACCCACGGAACTATTTGTATTTCGTGGCGCAATAAATTGGCAGTTTTGTATGTGGTAAGAGAGATCTTGTTTTTAGCTTTATTACCAAAGCAGGATCTCAGTTCCTTAACTTTTCACTACTTATTGTTTCCAATAAGCGTTGGCGACGGAAAAGCTACTATTACCTTATATACAATAACAAGACTTAGTTCTTGTACCTATACCATTAACGTTTTTATCTTCTTTATTTCTACTTCAAAGGATTTATAATGCCCATGAAATTCAGATGGACTGGATAAATTACAATTTATTTTTCTCTTCTAAGTATCACATACATTACAGTCCTTTTTCACTTTTACAAGCGTTGTTATTTATGTCCGAAACATATGACGATCGATTCCCAAAACCTCTGTGGTGTATAAAGAAACCGCCTCAATACTACGGTTTAGTGCAACGTTTTTGGTCCTTTTATTGGACTGATGCCTGCTGAGCATCGTGAGAAATACGAGAATGTACGACAGGCAGCCATCATTGGGCCAAGAAAACATTCTGGTTCGGGAAAGCATGATATTGGCCACATCATTTTCTTGCATCGTTTGCATCATCGCCCACCTCTGACAGGTGCACTTGGGCTTGAGCCACAATTGGTTATTATTATTATTATTATTATTATTATTATTATTATTATTATTATTATTATTATTATTATTATTATTATTATTATTATTATTATTATTATTATTGTTATTATTATTATCGTTGTTCTTGTTGTTACTATTACTATTGCAGACTCACCAGTATTAGTGTTCGGCATCACAATTCATTTATTTCAAGGCACAACGAAATTAACTTCAGCAGTTCAGCATCGTTTTAGGCCTTACTTTCGATCTCGAACTAAGCTGGATTGTTTACCTAACTAAACACTAAAACCTCTATAGCCAGCTTGTGTCGATGGTATGAGTTTTTTTTTTTTTTTTTTTTTTTTTTTTTTTGTTATATTTGTCAGTCTGTACACTACAATCTTTTCGAAAGCCTTGGAAAGGGTGGAGAAACCTCTAACATACAAAACACAAGTTCTATTCTAGATATCAAATTTAATAGACCAGGGATAATTAGATGCACTCTAATTCTATGAATATACTAAGACTTTAAGTTAAATAAACTAATATCCTTCAAAGTTTTTATAAAGAAATTTATCTTTAAGTCTCAGTATTAAATTACACTTTGACAGACATGTTTAGAAGTACAGGTAAATACGACAGGACAGTCCGCCCGTGATCGGTGTGTATGCAGTGCCAGTTAAGGCTGCGAGGGAGGGGGAGACAGAGTAAGCGCTGCCCCTGATACGTCATAGTTGTGAGGCCTCATTGAGTACGTTTGCCGATGCCTGCCTTAGTCCAACTTGGAGCACACAAACCAAAAGTCAGCGCTTTAAGAACCAGCAGAGGAAGGCGTAGGATTTTCAGGAAGGGTTCATATATTTACGAAAGTTAGGTGTTTGTTGTGCTCTAAAGTTCAAAAAGAAATTTGTTTTTCAAAAAGTAGTATGTGTGCGCACTTCCATTGTAGTGGGTGATAACCGTGTCTGCACATGTAATTGTATGTTGTCGCTATTTTTGCCGATGCCTGGACTAAGGCCATGTTGTTTAACCCTTCTGCTCGACCATCCATATTACGGGGATCAACATCAAAGTATTCGTTAGCTCTTGGAGCTTTTCGTACAAGTCCTGTCCTTATATGTATGCGAAATCTCATTATCCACCCTTTCTATAAGGAGCAATTAGACTGATTGACCTAGATAAATGTATTCTCCACAGTATTCTATCGGCTACCCGTCTATAACTGGTGTCTCCGCAGAGTTGGTCATTAGCTGGTGTTTGATGGATTCATTTGTAGACCTACTTCTTTGCTTCTTGCCTTGAGCTCTGTTAGCATATATTTTAGCTCTGCCGCAGTGCTGGAGAATAACAATGTCATCTGCAAATTTCAAGTTGGTCAACCTTCTCCCATTGATATTTATGTCTTCCACTTCCCCATCCCAGCCTAGTTTCCTGAACACTAGCTCGAGGGTAATATATACATAACGATTGTTTGTTAATGCGTTAATTGATGACATGCTATGCATATCCTTGTCACCTTCAGAATATCATTTTAGACTATATAAAGACGAAACGAACAGGCTGACAGCAGCTAAATGACATCCTCAATTTCGTGGATACCGTTACGAATGCTACACCACTGATGTGCAAGCTTAGTTCCGGAATAGTAAGTATCTTTAAAACTTGGCATCACAACTGGCCATCCAGTGAAGTGTAACTGCAAGGAATAAAAGACCTTCCTTTGGCATTATAATCTTGGGAATCTCCACCAATAGCTCGACTACGGTCATTAGTAACATAAGCACGTATAACATTACCGCGCGATGCTGTTCCAGAATGTATAATCTGCCAATTACAGAAAGTCTAGTGCCTGCAGAGAAAAACGGCAGCCTGCTATTTTAAATTAAGCAGCGCTCCCTAAGCATAGGCGTCGAAGTGACCAAGAGGTCCAACAGGAACAATATACTAGATTTTGATAGTATCATTTTTGTCGGTTACAGTGAAATTCTTTTGGTATATTTTTACTTTCTCTGCTACGTATAGTAAGTACAGGGCTTTCGAATTGGTTCTTCACCGCTGCACGGCCTTTTCCCTGTGCGAGTTTGAAGCTGCCGCGGCCGGGTTTGCCGCTACTAACAAGCCGCACGTAAAACATGTATAAAAATCTTACCTTATAGAAAATGCTGGAAATGTCGTGAACGATGGTTTAATCGATCCACAGCTTCTGTTCTTTTCAGATGAGGCGTGGTTTCATCTAAATGGTCGCGTGAACACCCATAACAGTCGGTATTGGACATCTCAAAATTCACATTGCGTTTAAGATATCCCTCATTATGATCGGAGATTTGGAGTTTGGTGTGCTGTTAGCGCGACGAATAATTGATCCAATATTTTACGACCAGACTGTAAAGAGAGGTACCGAAATGACATTTTGACCCCATTTTTTTCGTGAACTGACAGAAGAAGAGAAATCATATGGGTGGTTTGAACAAGATTCTGCTACTGCAAGTACAAATCGTGACTGAAAAGAACAGAAGCTGTGGATCGATTAAACCATCGTTCACGATATTTCCAGCATTTCCTATAAGGTAGGATTTTTATACATGTTTTATGTGCGGCTTGTTAGTAGCGGCAAACCCGGCCGCGGCAGCTTCAAACTCGCACAGACAAAAGGCCGTGCGGCGGTGAAGAACCAATTCGAAAGCCCTGTAGGTGTAGTATTGTATTCGACCCAAAACTTGCGTATCGAGATTCCACCGCAAATATATGTTTTGATGGCCCTGAATTAAAAAAAAAAACATGTTTGGAAAGAAGTCCTGTGTGTATTTGTGTGTTTGTGAACAGCATTAACTCAAAAACTAAAAGTTGGTTAAAATCCAATGTTGGTATTTAAGTTTAATGTCTTTCAAAGATGCGACACAAAAATTTTGAAGAAAATACCTCCACCTTTACATGGAAAATTTTTTCGAAATTTTTAGTTTCTCAAAAATGGCTGTAACAATTTTGATTAAAATGGCATATGTTTAAGATATTTTTATGGAAAATGAAATGTATATTTTGAATTTTCTGGCTATAGCCTATGTAGTCCTGTTCACTCTTGATGATTTTTGCATAACTGGTAAAGCGTAAGAGATAGACTAAATCTTACTATACAAAAATGTAAATCTTAGAATATACAATTTCTGTTAAATGATCTTTTTTGTGAAGTGAGCCATTTCGGAGATATTTTTTGTTATTTGTCAGAATTTTGTAATACTTACAGACGTTCTCAAATGGGAAGTTATTATTACTTTTTTATCTCTTGATCATGTAAAGAGAACGGAATTTCGAAGTCATCATATAACGACCACTAAAGCATTTGGCTATCGCTTTAAGCGTACTGTATTCCCTTTGCACCTAAAAGAAAAGTAGCAATACGATAATTTATACGAATGTTTGTCTCGATTAACATGAAGTAGATAGAGGAATAAGTGTTAGTAAGAATAGTTCGTGCAAGAGTAGAGAAAGTCATGTGAGCGCAACACATCAGATTTTTTAAACCATCTTATGCTTCAGTATTCTTCTTTTGTTGAATTTTGGCTTGTTGCTAGCCTTATTAGTTTACATCTTTAGCTTCTCAATATTTGGGGCGGAACGGGGGAAATGAAACGATAAGCCTTTTTTCATGAGTTTTTTAAATAATGGGATTGGTGAGAGTTTTCCAAACGTTTGTAGGAGTGTGGTCCATAACGTGCTTGATTGTGGCTCAAAGTTTTCTGGCTCACTGAGCTTGTGTTTTCTTTGACGTTTTCGTTGTCAACTTCAAATAGATTATTCGAAATTCTTTCTACAGCTAAGCCCTAAGGGCTAACTTGAATATTAACTTACCTCTGTGAATGGATAGTCAGGAATAGCATAAGGGTCTCTGTCAGTAGCTTTGAATCCAACAATGGCATTTTCGAGTGTGGCTGATTTTCGCCATTACATGGTTAGAAACCACAGTGATAAACCTACGTAGGCTTTCACGGCCGGCGTCTAAATTGTAGAAAGAAATATCTTCCGGGCTGTTATGCCGTGGTCTGCTGGAGATCTGTCTTCCAGACGTTTCGTCTACAACTGCGGTAGACATCCTCAGTGGCATTGTCGAAGTCTCCTCGTGGAAGGTATCACTACCTTCAGTCGTAGTGATACCTTCCACGAGGAGACTTCGACAACGCCACTGAGGATGTCTACCGCAGTTGTAGACGAAACGTCTGGAAGACAGATCTCGAGCAGACCACGGCATAACAGCCCGGAAGATATTTCTTTCTACACAGTGATAAAGTTAGTAATAATGAGGAATTAATGGTGCATCAGAATAAATAAACCAATAAAATGGCATGCGTGTCTCTGGAATAAAATGAAAATATGTCTTTCGAAAGACTGACCAACTCTCCTAGAAAATTGTTGGCCATATCTCTCATTTGCAGAGCTGAGGTGGCACAAGTTATAACTGAAATAAGAATAATTTATTTATGCCAACAAACTTACTGTAGGTGTTTTTAAACACATAGCCGTGTGTGGGCAATGTTTAAGAGGCGGTATCAGGACTGAAAAGTTCAATGCCATAGCCGGAATTAGAAGCAGAAGATCCATGGTTCAAATCCCGGTTATGCCATTGAATTTTTCAATCCTGATTCCACCTCTTAAAATATGGAGAACTTAAAATAAACGAAACAATGCCAGTAAAATACACAACGTACGCTTAGATTGCGCACAAAGTTTGCAACTTGACAGGACGTTGAGTGTTCACTTCTTTCAACAACGGAAAAATGATTGTGTGGAAAATCACAACACTAATAAATGGGCGTAACTACGACCATAAAGCAGTGCACGTGATCAATGACTAAAAGCTTGCCACCAGCCGAATTAAAAAAAGAAATGTTCACTGCTGTGGCAATGAGAACCATTGGCCATCTCTCCCGTGTGGTCATCTCCCCCGGAATTATGCTATTATTTTAATAATACGCTCACCTCAGATGTTTTACCTTAAAATAATCACTGTGCTTTTTGAAACTGTGATAAAAAGCGTGTAAAAAGGCTCGAATCGTGTCCCTCTGTGCCCCCTTTCCAGATACCCATAATTATGGACTCACTTTCTGCAATGGGAAAGGAAATAATACGACAAATGCTGCCAAACTATGTTAGACTCTCAGCAAAGAAAGAAGGGAGTTGCCTGAGGCTTTTGTTTCCTGAAATGTTTTTGTTAATAGAGTGCGGAGAAATTACATTCCAAGTATTGTATCCCTCCTCTTCCCCTCCCATACTTGAATTTACTTCAACAAGGAATTAGGTCATGGCCAAGCACTACACTGGGTGATTATAATTCCAGCTTGCTATCGGTTAGGGACCCGAGTACCTGGAAAGAAACGCTACAGAGGCTAGCGGTTGCTGCCCTCACAGGCTAAATTATATAGGCTGTTTCATTAAATCGTTTCTCTGAAGAGAGGCATTTTGGCAAAATCGCCAGTTTAACGGTACTTAGATATCTTTATTCACCTTGAGTATACCTACATGGTTTGTCTACAAGATTTACCAGATGAAATTAATAGCGTATGCCCCATCAGTAGTAATACATAATTACAGAGTATAATCAAAGTAATCATAGAATCCATTCAGATTTTAAAAGCATTGATCAATCAATCAATCAATCAGTCAGAAACTTCTTAGAACATTTTCTAAATTTGTTCTTGTTATTTTGATTTATTTTATTAGTTATTAGGTTATACAAATTTATGTATGTGCAATACAGAGTTTACCTTCTTAGATGTTCTGGCATTATTTAGATGTATAATATTATTACTAGGACTCGGATTTTTAGGTGCTGAAACCTTGGAAAATATTTATTTTTATGCGCTAAAAATGTCGAAAACGTGTGCTAAAAATTAAAAAATATGTGCTAAAAGAAATAAAATGTTTCTAAGATCTGAATGGCTGAACTATCTAATATAAATGTACCTATTACTCATTCTTAATTCTTGGAAAGGATCACCAAATACTGTAGAATTATAGTATAGACCGCATGATGCCTCAAATTTTCCATCCCGAAAGATTTGACGAGTGCTACTAAAATTGTCTTGAAATTTGAAAACGATCACTCCACGCCACAAGAAGCATCAATATAACATGTTACGTCACTCACACTGGCATCAATAATTCCATGTTGCCCATCCAACACATTTGACATTGTATAGACTGTTAAAACCACTGTTATTTTCGAACACTTCCTTGCATTTTCTTTTTATGGTTTGTGCTGCAGGATCAAAAAGAACCTTACATTTGTTTTCCATATCCTGTACTACTTGAACTGCTTCTCCCAAGGACATTCCTACTGATTCCAGTTTCTTTATGGAACCACAGAGGAAACAAAGATTTGTAGAAAAGTATGTAAAGTCCTTTCTTAACACAGTGTCTTAATTTTTCCAGCATTTTGTGGCAATTGCACTACTTTTCACTCCAGACATATTTAATCCACTGTGAACTCAAAACTGTCGATATGTAATTTCTCGACACAATACAACTAGAACGTGGTATAATCTCTGCGGATTCACAAATGACTAAACTTGACTATACAGTTTCAGTGTATATACATATTAGCTGGATTGTGAAGCGATAACAGGTGCAGTGGAGGAATTCCCTGTTCTACCTTGCGGGCTCATGTAGCTAGAATAATCAGGATATTTTCTTCCAACTGAAGGGATACTATAGCTGACATCAGTTCTTCCAATAATGAATAACAAATTGTGGCACCCAGCCTGCGTAATTGAGTATTAAAGAAGTTGATGGTGATCTCCTAAAAATAATTTTCTGCTGCTTTTATGTGATTTATGTGAAAATTATTTTAAAAATGTTTCCTTTGTGCGATTTTTGTGTAATTTATGAATATCCAAAAATATTTATTTACATATAAAAATCAGAAAATATGCATTTTAATGTGTAATAAAACTTAAAATATTTGCTTCGGTGTAAATATCCAGAACATTAAACTAAGTTTCAAGTTCATACTAGGACGCTAACAAAATATGTATTTATCCTAATTATTAGAATTCGTAGTAGCATGGAACCATTAACATTGAAACAGTGAATATTGGTATTTATAAAGCATACTGTTTCTAGAATATAGAGGCAGGGTAAAGTGAGGTTATGAAGTTCTATTTAAATTTAATATATGTCGGATTATTTTCTTTTATAATATGAAAAGTCAGTCAAAATCAGCAGCAGACTCCGATGCAGGAATCCCATAAGTATGGTTTACGCACATTAAAACTGCACAATTTTTAATGTTGTAAATTAGAAATACTTTTGAAACATAAATTACATAGTCGCCTTGTTGCGTTTACTTACAATCTTCTGAATGTATACTCCTTTATACTTACCAAAACGCTATGATGTTCGACTTGAAAACACCCAAGGCGCGCTACGATTTAACCCGCCTAATACAGTGATTCTGGAACTAGGACGCTCGCATATAAATTCATCCATCGAATATATAGGGATGAGTCATATTGTATCGTTTCATTGTTTCTCATATCGGCAATAACAAAAGTGTATCTATTATACCGCTCGCAAAAGTTAAAGGCGTGTGAACGCTGGCCAATGCTCAAGCAGAGCGCTGTTGCCAAGCGTAGTGCGTGTACCGGCAGAGGTTCTGTACATAAGAGAGAGTGAGATGCGTGTAGCACATTCGGCAGCGCTGGTAGGAGGGGTTAGCCTAGGATTCGCTGGAGTCCGCAGTACGCCCCGCCTCCATATGCCTTTAAGTTTTGCGAAGATAACTACCTTGTGATAAAGTCAGTATGTATTGCTTCATTAAATGCACGGCTGGTATATCAAGCATGAATTTCTTATTGCTTTTGCTTTCTTATTGATTTTTGATACCTGTACAAATTAAAACAAAAGCCACATGTTTTACATTAACACGACTTTTATATCCACTATAACTTAGCAATAGACTTTATACATTGTAGCTTTCCACGTAAAATTGTTTCTTCTATTCACGACACAGAATACCTTTTTGCTTTCTTTATTACTCACAGTAAGTAGAGAAAGTATATGCCACCCAAAAATTCCATTTAACCGTATTGATTTGAGACTCCCTGAACCATTTGTCTGTCCGTAAACAGCATAACGCAACAGCATAACACAAAAGAAAGGTTGATTAAATACCAAAATATCCTTTGCATGGAAAATTTTAAAAAAATGTTTACTATCTCAAAAAGGACTCTAATGATTTTGATTAAAATACATGTTTAAGATGACAGATGAAATATTAATGTTGAATTTTCTGGGAATAGTCTCTGAAACATCTCCTTTAAAAAAAATAATAAATAAAATTATTTTGTTTAACGGCGCTGTCAATTGCCAGGGTCACATCAGCGTCGCCGTCGCCGGAATTTTGTCCCGCAGGAGTTATTTTACGTACCAGTAAATCTACTGATATGGAGCTGTCGTTTTTAAGCACACTTAAAAACCATTGGTCTGGGACGGATTTGAACCCGCGATCTTGGGATCAGTAGGCCAGCGTCTAACCAATTGGGCCACCCAGACCCACATCTCTTTTTTTAAGATAACCATTTTTGACATGCTCCATGTTATTGATTTAAATTTTCCAATATGCTTTTCTCAAACAGTAAGTCATTGTTTCGTTTTTTATATCGTAGACGAGCAAAGAAAACGAAATGTCAAAACCATCGCATAGCGACCAACTCTTAAAAGTTTTGACTATCGAATTACGCCTACCGTATTCCTCTCTTCCGATTGTATCAATAATATCTAATAAAAGCATTTCTACAAATGTTTTGTTGTAGAATTGCTAATCTAATGTGAATAAAGCATATAGGATATTTACTAGAGATCATCTCAGATTAAACAGCATAGACACAGAAAACAAAACACAACTTTATTGTTCCATGTTACCCCACCTTTAACTGCGGTGGTCATATCGGCGATCTTTGAAGGTGGATAAGGAGAGTTGGAACACTCTTTTTAAATATCCAGAATTAGTTTTGCACATAGGACTTTGACAGTTTCATATTATCTGGTTCTAGAAAATTATACATTTTATGTACTTTACTGTTTTTACCAATAGGTTTAACTTTTAATCTCACTCATTTAATTGATATATAATACACAGAATTTATCTCAACATGAAGCAAAAAGACCAATAAACATTTGTAAGAATATTTTGTAAAAGACTAGAGAGTCATTTGAGCGCAAAAATTAGTTTTCCTCTGTGTACTTCAAAAACCTTAAGCCCCAAATTTAGCACTGCAAAAACAGAAAAAAAAAATTCTTATTGAGCATTAGTTTTGTAAAAATAGTTTGTTTTAAAGCACACAGACAGACAAGACGCCACAACCCAGTTGTTTCAGCCATGTTAGAGAGCATTTTCGGGCGATGAGCTGTTTATCCAAGGGAGATGCAGTGTAAATTAACAGCAAAGTGGTACCCAGATGCGTAGAGGTTTCTTCGGCAGGCAGTTGTATCATTCCCCCGTTTCTTGTAGTGAAATATCTGATAACGCCTCCCCAATGTTGGCAAGCCCTCCCCTCCATTTCTCCTTCATAATGAAACTGAAATGAACGTACCTAATGGAAAGGAGCAAACTGCGGCTCTGACGTTTTTCTTGTCGTGCAGTAGGCATATTTCATTTCTCTGGGCTTTTGTGCATATTCACGGTAGCTTATTAGCCTGTAAGGGTACTCAATGGGTTTCGTATTCAGAAATATTTTAGTTTAATCCTAATATATGTAAGTCGTATGCGTATGTATGACCCCTGGGAGAAATACAATCGATGAGTACATCGGTAAAGAATTCTAGGTACACAGCAATATCTGAAGCTTGACTCATGCCTCTGGTTGCGTATGATGTAAGTGCAACCACAGGCATGAGTCAGGCTTCAGATATTGCTGTGTACTGTCATTAACTCAGAATATCTTTGTCCTTGAACCGCAATCGCGCTGTAGAGTGGGGAGCTTCTGGGTACGATGTAAACAGGGTAACACCAACAATTCAAAATTACTGTCTACAAGGTAGTTGGACCATAAGCAGTGCCAGAGTTGCTACAATATTATATCACGTGGTTCTTGAGTCTCCAATAAACACAATTCATTGGGGATGGGGATGGGGTTTTTATGTAGTATCACTTAGCAAAATGTGTACATAAATATGTAGTGAAAAGCAGTGAAATATGTAGTAAAATATGTAGAACGGGGAAAATATGTAATATCAATATTTAATTCCAACTTATTTTCTGGGGCAAATTTTAGAAAAGGAATTTTTCCTGGAGAAATGTCCTCGGGTGGGTTAGCATCATCTCGATTTAGAATTTGGCATAACCTGTGAAATGTTGAATACCCGGGATTTCTCTTTAACACATTTCGCAATTTAATTAATACACTTGCACAAGTTTCTCCATTCACAGCACTTAATTTTTCAGTAGCATCCTCTATGACAGCAATAGAATCTTGCTTATGCATTCCTGACGTTTCTAAACGTTTGATGGCTTCTGGAAGATTCTCCTGATGTAGGCAACTGAGACCAATTTGGAGTCACTAAAGGCAGCCTGGGATTCACAAACAGAGGCAGCACTTTCAAGACCAAAAGAGTCTACAACAGTCTATATCAACTAGATGCTCACTGCTTTTACGCATGTTCCCACCTCGTTAATACTGGTTCCGGAGGCAGTGGTACCTCTGGTAATTGCTGTTGGTAAGAGAGCACTCGTGGAGATTTTAGAAAAAACTTTTTTGTTGCTGAAATTATCCTATTCACATGCGGAAACGTAGCTCTATAATCTTCGGCAACACTTTACAGTCTATCGGGTAAAATGGAGTATATTGGGATAAAACACTTTCAGAGCAGTTGCAGCTTTAAGCACATATGCTGCAGGATGCATCTGAATGCATCTATAATACCTTCCAGTTGGCCTAGAACTTTTAATCCATCATTGACAAATCTTGCGATAGTTGAGTGATTTGTGAAATCCAGCTCTTTACAATAGACCAAATATACTTCCAACTATTGAGGCAACCAAAACAGGCCCACACTCAGAGTATAAAACTTCAACACAGAAATCTATCTAGATACGAATAGGAAAATGCTAAAATATGTCATTTTATGTTATATCACTAAAAATATGCATCACAAATGTGTAAAAATATTAAAATAAAATTCAGTTACAGTAACCCAAACAGTGCTTTGAAAGCATATCACTTTTCCCAACATCTAAATATTAAGGGAAAATATGTAATTACATAGAAATCCCAACTCTTAGTGATATTTCTGAAAGTATGATCATAGTTGCTTTGTTTTATGTGGTAATATGTTACTGATGCTGCTTCACGTAATATTTATTGTACCAGGAAAGAAAGGATAAGCTGCTTTTGAAGCTGGATGTAAAACGTCAGCACGAGAGGAAAAACCAACAGCGCGATATTTCAGGTTCTCTTGAGTAAACCACAAGGTCATAGCTCAACTCCTGAGACAAATACAGCACCTACAATTTGTTTACCGATGTACTCACTCGTTGCATTCCTGCCAGGTGCTGTGACCTAGTGGACAGAGTGTACGTTCTCACGGCCCACTAAATAACAAAGGAACAGCGAGTTCATGTAGATTCGATGATCTCTGACATCGACCATGGAGTAGTAATAACATTGTCAATTTGGCTTTCTCTTAGTATGACTTTCGTATTTTCTTACTAGTTTTGTGTTTGTTGGTTACTCAGAAAAAACAAAGTTATATCGACTTTTACCTAAACTGCTGTTATTTGTTCCCAATGAGACTGTCTCTTTAAATAGGGACGAGGTAGTCCGAATGTGAAAACGTATACATAAGTCATTCAGCTGCATTAACGAGAACTCATCATTACAAACTGATATTTGGGCTATTTAAGTGCTTTTGTCTAGTATTTTATCGGTATATATAGTCTTTGTGGTGCTCTGAGATTTTTAATGAACTCTTTAAGTTTCTTGTATAATATATTTAAATATCTCCAAAGAAACGCAAGGCTATTGGGCAAGTGCAAACTAAGACTAAATGCTGTAGGGATAAACCACGGGCAACGCCGGGTATTTCACTTATGGTAGACACAAAATTGAATGGTGGCTGATAACTGACCACTTCAAGATCAGATTATTGTCTCTCCGGATGGACAAATAATTTTTATATCACCGGCGTGATTTCACAGCACATTTAATTATACTGCAAGACATGGCAAGCCTCTAATTGGATGTTGTGTGGACTAGCTCCTCCTGTCATCCGCCATTAAATTTTGTGTCAGATATAAATGCCGATTACTTATCTATTGCTCTTTTGTTTCCCCCTATGCAATAGATTTACACACATATATAAAACCCGTTGAAAATTCCTTTTCTGAAATTAAAAGCTTAGATCTCTTCTGTTAGTGGAGAACATCCATTAGTGTCACTTTGTTAATCCAACAAGCAAGTCCGCTGCACATATGGCATTTAAATGTTATGTACGAATTTGAAATAACGTTTGTCAACAAATAAAAAATTAGATTTGGTACAAAATAAGGTGCAGCTTATACAGGGTCTGCAGACGCACACAACCAAACAGTTGCTAAAGGTGCTAGTTTTACATTGAGGGTAGACCATCACCCATATTAAGTTCAGTTACGCATTCAAAATTGAAAATGACCGCGCTTGTTACAATGAGCTTGCAGAATCCATTGCTCCACCCAAGTTATTGTGTTCACTGCGGAACTTTTTTCTCCCTCTAACATTGTCTCTTCCCTCTGTCCCCCACTGTCCCTATACTCAATCTCCCTTTTCCCTTCGCCTTCTTCGCAAGCATTAAATGTAAGTGAAAATTTGTATAATAGTTGCCTGTTCTTATTTATTTATGCCAGCAAAGTTACTGTTGGAGCACCCGCCTGGTAAGTGGAGGGTCTGTGGTTTAAATCCCAGCTGTGGCATTGAATTTTTCAGTTCCGATTCTATCTCTGAAACAGTTGCCTGTTCTTTTACCGCGGCTTTGGGATCGGAACTATTTATTTCTCATGTTAATTAAGAGCAGCTCTATCACATCCATCTACTCGTAGCAGCGAAAATGCATGCAATAGTTATGTTTTCAACATTTTGTAAATAAAACATCAGAAACGCAGAAGTTTTTATTTACAAAACTAATAATTAGCAGACATTTGGCCACAATAGGAAAAACCTATGGGTCGCTTATTGGAGCTCTGAGAAACCTTTCTCTGCTAATGGTGCACCATACACCAAATTTTTCGACATGAAGGGTTACTTCATTAACAATATTAGGTACTGAGTTATAAGGCCAATTTTTTTCGAGTTAACAATTGACGCCCGTACATACGTGAATACAATTTTGCCCCCCCCCCTTCTTTTTTTAGAGTTAACAGACACGAAGTGTGATTTTGCCTTTTTCAACAAGACTCTGCATCAGCTCATATGTCGGTCTGGGTGGCTCAGTTGGTTAGTCGCTGGCCTACTGTTCCCAAGGTCGCGGGTTCAAATCTGGCCCAGGCCGATGGTTTTTAAGTGTGCTTAAAAACGACAGCTCCATGTCAGTAGATTTACTGGCATGTAAAAGAACTCCTGCGGGACAAAATTCCGGCACACCGGCGACGCTGATGTGATCCTGGCAATTGACAGCGTCGTTAAACAAAAAAAATATATATATATATATATATATATATATATATATATATATATATATATATATATATATATATATATATATATATATATTAATAATCAGCTCATGCGGCCAGTCTTTTGATGAAAACAATTGAAAGTGTGTTTCAGGACAGAATTATTAGTAGATATTTGTGGTCCCCCGACCTAACCCCCTACGATTTCTGTCTTTGGAGTAACTTAAACATAAAGTGTGCAAGTCAAAAACACACACATGGAAGAATTAAAATAAAATGTCCATCAGGAAATTGCCAGCATTTTTTAACGTGAAGTACGGCGAATGCTGGATAGAATGTTGTATGATTTCATCCCCGCCTTTCTGTGATAGCGGACGGCAGCGAGCGCCGAGGATGCCAAGAGGCCAAACACTGCGCAGCCCATCGGAAGTTTGTTTTCTCTCTCTGTAGGCTTTAATATTCACAACAAACGCGAGAACTCAACAGTTTAAAACTGTCTTATATAGACAGCGACGCAAATTTTTATAAAATTATTCTATACAGCTAACCTGACAGTATTTTTTACCAGCAGAATTTCCTACAAACATACTTTGCACAAATGTAAATTTTGATTTGTGCATTTTTGCGACGTTGTGTTATTTTATTGCTTAAACCCTGGATATTACGCACACGGTTTACTTTCCCAACCTTCAACCTTCTTATAAGATTGCTTCGCTTTCCTTGAAAAGAAAGTCAAATAACTCACAAAGCCCCCGTTCTTCTGTAGGTAAACGCAATCCCAGTAAACGGCGGGGTAGCAATTCAGAAAATGATGTTCAAAGAACTTGAGATTGCTGAGCACCAAGACGTTATCCATCAAGATATTTGGGCAGCAATTATCAGAGTGCGTTATCGTTTCCTGGAACCGAGTGTGTACAAAGATGAGCCCCAACACAAGCACTATGACTAATGACAGGAAACCGACAGACAACCTTCCTGGAAACTTCTCAGCTTTCCTGGGCATGTCTTTCCAGTAAACCCAAGCCGCTTCTTTTGTTTTTGTCAGTCGTTTCAGTTGTCGGGATGGAAGAGGATATAACGGAGATGTTTTACAATTAGCTATGTTTTCGTACACATTTTTGTTCAGGGAAATCTGCTTATGAGTGCTGCAATTCCACAGAATTAATGTTCTTCATTATAAACAACTTCCGTTGAACGTTTATCATCTGTTTTAGACATCTGGAGTTGAAATAGGGACCAGAGAGAGAGAGAGAGCATTTGGCTAAATACATTGGAGACTCATTCCTATGCTTTACAAAAAATATTGCAGGGAAAAGCATTCAACCCTTGAAATATTGTGCTCGTTACATAGTAACACTAGGCCAGTGGTTCCCGAAATTTTCCAGCTGGTGCCACCCCTTCCTCTTGTAACCCTTGCAGTTGCCATTTACTGCACAATGATTTTCACAAAGCGCATATTTTATCACTTGGAGAATCCATAAATAGCTCGCGTTATTGCGTTAAATGCAGAGATTCTTGTATGCCCCCTCTCCCGCTTCCTTTACACCCATTGAGACATTCATCTCTCGTGTGTAACTTACATGTCATGTGATGTTTTGAAAACCGGTAATGAAACTGTTTCTTTTGTGTTGACGCATAAGTAAAACGTTTTAACATTTACCAAACTGTATACCTTATGCTTGCAATCTGATGGAAATATACCGTCCTTATTGTTACCAAATTACGTATGCGAACAATAACGAGAAATTAATTCTTGAACGTTTCATTGTATTGCAATTTGGTAAATCACGAAGCTTGTCAGAAATATTATGCATATAACATTTTGTTATGTGGTATATAAACATATAAATCGTAAAATGAGCATAATATTTTCATATGTTTTAATTTTACACTTTTACTCCCCTTGAACAAACTAATTAAGATTTCATATCAAAATACATAGTAACTCACATTATTAAGTGCGAACACATAGAGAACGCATTGAGTTCACACATAGAAACACACAGCATTTTAAAAATAATTGTAATAAAAGTGCAGTGCATGCGCCTGAAGTGAGAAACTAATTTGAAAATACTGCACATAAAATTCTACAATTTTTTGATCACCTTTAAAGTTTAAGTATTGGTCTGAGGAGCAATTTCCATAAGCACGTAATTTTACTTCTCGCATTTATTTACCTGAATTCTAATTTATGTAGGAATACCCCTTTTCACTTCTGTCAACCATCTTAGTTACGTGCGTTGCTCCAGAGCGTCTATTATGCCAGACACAAAATTTAATTGTGGCTGGTAGCTGACCACTTCATTACCTATTCTCTTTCCTGTTGCACAAATAAAATTTACAGACGCAAACGATATTAATATCACTGACTTTACACCCTCATTTCAGAGCATGTTTAACTATTCAAACCGGAAGGCATGGCAAGCCTCTTGAATGGATGTTATGTTGACCAGCTCCTCCTGCTACACGCCATTAAGTTTTGTGTCTGCTATAGCTTAGTTAATTTGCCGTCAGTTCACATGAAACAATTCATGCATGTGCGGAATGAAATGTTTATAAATGAGAGTTTGAAATATTCTTGTGGACACATTTCCAACGTGGTTAGACTTTGTGCTAAATTAAGGGTAATACATCTAGATAACCTCATTAACTTCGCCCGTGGGATGGTCCAAAAGACTCCGAACCGTCTGCGTGTGTTTTATCTGTACGCGTCCTCGGCGCTCGTCGCCCAATGCCACTGTCATAGAACAGCGCGGATGAAACAGCACATTTTTAAAACTGCTTTTAAAAGCTTTACTTACCAATGTTATTAAAGATGTTGAAACTGGCCACCGTTGTTATCCATACATTTTTGGCACCTCTTTAGGAAACTATCCAACACTCGCCGTAGTTCACGTTGAGAAATGCTGGCAATTTTCTGACGGATATTTTGTTTTAATTCTTCCAGGGTGTGTGGGTTTGTCTTGTAAACTTTATGTTTTAAGTACCTTAGATATAGAAATCATAGAACAAAATAATAAAGCACATTATTGATAACTCAGTCACACGTCAGCTCAATACTGCACTTTTAGAATGTGAATGTGGTGGTGAAGAAGAGTCTTTCATATTCCATTTTGTTCCAAAAACAGCTGCTGAAGCATTATTGTCTGGAGCAAGAATTATTCATTTGTTATAAAATAATACTTTTCAACAGTGTCTGTTTTTTCCTTACGCATTCATTACCCATTACCAATAAAAGTATCTCGTATTTGGACCCCATTTTAAAAATCCTGTTTTTAAACATTTTGCTTCAAAGGAATTTGTGCAAATAATAGTTATTAACTTATCAGTCATTCACGGTATAAAATCTGAAAACATATTTTTAGGAATGCAAAGCATGACCCAGACAAAACATATTTATATTCGTAGATGTGATAGACGAATTTGAAGAAAGAAAAGTGTCTTTTATTTGGTTTCTATATTTCCAATGGCATCTCGATATTCATGTTTTGGATACAATGCATTACCTCTACGTACTGTAAGTTGGTGATAAAGTAAAAAAAAAAAGAACAAAGAAAAAAAAGAGAAAGGTTTCACAGGTTTTATTATGTTAATATAAATTGTAGCAATGGTCAAAGTTTCAAGAGATAATATTCTTCCTCAGAAGTTCGGAAAAGTTTGTACAATTGTGGAAGTATCGGACCAGAGAATAAATGCCGGAGTTGAGTTCATAAATAGCACACCTGCAATGAAACAGTTTCTAATGAGTGTCGGCGTCAAAGTGGACATTAGTGTGGACATTAGTGTCATTGCATGCTTCCGTATAACCTTGGCGTCGAATGTTTGCCTCATTTAACTGCGGGGCATTTCGTGCATAGTTCCTTGGTCAAGAAGGCTTCGTCACTAGCCAATGAACCGAGAAAAATACAAACTTGTAATCCCAGGAAAAGCATTACATTTCGAGAGTGAAAATTGTGGCGGCAGCTTTAGTAAAACACTAGCTGAAATACCCGGCGTTTCCCGTGGTTTGACGTGTTTATCCCTACAACATTTAGACTAACGTTCGATACTTTAAAGAACCCAAAATAAAAATAAATAAAAACACCGGGAAAACACTATGCAAAAGCAGCGTTGAACTATCGCAAATACCACAGGAGAAAAGGTGAGTAGAGAAATGGAATGTAAGACGTTGCATTTCTATGTCAAGCGCATAGAAAATTGTATAAATTCTTTGTAGAAGATGAAGTAGAGAAAGAAATGTGATTGTGTTTCATAAAATAAAAGTGTGTAGGGAAAATCGTGTGAGTGTACTGTGTTGTATTTTTATTTCAATCATAAATAATTGTATAAATTGTATGTTGAAGAGGAATAGAGAGAGAAATGTGATCGTGTTTCGTAAAAGAAAAGTCAGTAGAGAAAACCAGGTGAATGTAATATGTGGTATTTCTATTTCCGTCGTAGAAAATTGCATGAATTGTATGTTGAAGGGTGAGTAGGGAAGGACATATGAATTTAATACGTAAAATAAAAGAGTAGAAAATACCATGTGAATGTTTTCTTGTATAGTAAAATGGATAGCATACAAACCATATACAGGTGTCCCAAAATTAGACCGACAATCTTTGGTAGCTGATAACATTATTTTAAACACTTTTGTTAAAGGAAAGTTTTTTGCTGCTGTGCTTCGTTTAAGTGCTAGACGAGTTAATGTCATAGATTACTGCCTTCCACTCACTTTAAGTATTTGCGGCAAAATCAACAATGCAAATTAGTATTGCATTTATCTTATTAAGACACTCAATCTTAATCCAAGAAACAAACTCAGAACACATAAACAAAACACAAACATCTCATTGTTTACAGCTAATTACAGCTTTACTATTCAAAATTAGATCGACAATGTTTGAGAGGTAGAATCGGAACTGAACAATCCGATGCCGCAGCTGGGATTTTAACCACATATCCTCCGCTTACCAGGCGGGTGCTCTACCTCTATCTCTCAAACATTGCCCACGCACGGCTTGTGTGTTTAAAAGCAGCAACAGTATGTTGGCATAAATATATAATAACTAGACCGACTAAGTTTTAAACCAGAAAAATGGCTGATGTCTGCGAGAGTAAGGCAGAATATGGCACGCCGATGCACTGTTTGCGTTAATCGCAATGGGCGTGCATTCCAACATTTACTTTGAACAGTAAAGCTGTGATTAACTCTAAACAATGAGATGTTTGTGTTTTGTTTATGTGTTCAGAGTTTGTTTCTTGGATTAAGATTGTGTGCCTCACTAAGATAAATGCAATACTAATTTGCATTGTTGATTTTGCCGTAAATACTTAAACTGGGTGGGAGGCAGTAACCTGCGACATTAACTCGTCTGCTCTAAACGAAGCACCGTAGCAAAAAGTGTTTAAAACAATGTTATCTATCAGCTCCCAAAGTTTGTCGGTCTAATTTTGGGACGCCCTATATATATATACAGGTGTCCCAAAATAAACACCGATAACGCTTAGTATGTTGTGCAGGATGACAAACTGATTTGTTTCCAAATAGGAACCCCTGTGCGGAAATGCACGGTTTGGCCGCTGGAGAGCGTTGAAGTTTGAGAACAAACGGACAATGGTTTTGGCAATTTGTTAACATTCATTTTGGTGTCTTAATGCGAAAGGTATGCAACCCTTTAGCAACCTGTGTCCTGGGACGAACGACCTGAGCATAATAACGTTCCTGCATCTGCATTAAAATCCTCCATTAAGTCTTTGGTGCGCATCCTAATGCGCTACTTCTGTAGTTTCCGGTACAGTAATGTTTTTAACAGTAGTGCGACGCGTACCAACACACTGCTGAAATGGCCGACTTCAGCTCCAGCACACTTTGATGCAAATATGCGCTATCACCTCAACGTCACATATTCAGATGGATGGATTGATTGAGGTGGACAAATTTCATGGCCAGCACGGTCGCCAGATCTGACACCTCTCGACCATTTTCTGTGGAGTTCTATGAAGGTGTTGCACTCCTGTTACGTCAGCGGAGGACCTTATGCCTCGAGTCCACGGAGCGATTGAAAATCTTCAAAGATGTATTGGATCTTGTGCATGGGGCTTACCACCGCCGATGTAGGCTCTGTAATGACGTAGGAGGTACATAGTTCGAAGCCCGTTTTTAATCCAGACAGCCCGATGTTGGGTTTATTGACGAAATGTCAACGTACACCGATCCCACACTTCGATGCGCTACAGCGTCCAAACAGTAAATTTCCGGACAGGAGTTCCTATGTTGGAACCGGTCAGTTTGCCATCTCGCACTACCTACTAAGCATTGTCGGTGTTTTTGGACACCCTGTATATATATGTATAGGTATGTGCCAAATTTCACAGTGATTGATCAAGTGTTTTACGTATAGCATAACACAAAAATGAGTATTAAACACCATGTGAATGTTATGTTGTATAGTAAAATGGATACAATACAGACCTCTTAAGAAAATAGTGCCGGATTAAACGGCGACCGGTTAGGTGATTTAGGAGTACATGTAGCAGAAACATTCGAAATGGCAATTCCCATACAAAATTACCAATTTTTCTTTTTTCGATTTTTAGGTTCTTCATTGGGGGGTTTCTAATGTTCTTTTATTCTTTGTCTGTCTGCCAGAACATGTTAACCGTAACGTCGTTTATTTTTTCTGCATAATTACAGTTGTTACATCGTTAGTTTGTTACTAGAAAATTTTAAAATGAAGATGAAAGTTTGTGTAGTCACTGCACAACGGTTTGTGGGTTGTTAAATGCGTACAGACAGGCGTGGAATACAAAACAACGTTATCAGATACTCTGCAGTAGAACATGCACCAAATAACGACCGGAACTAATCGTAATGTTAACCACACGGTATGCGAGTAATATTACTCAACATACCGTGGTTAACCAAGTGATCTCTTTCTCGAAAAAGTATGAGTCATCGGTATGTAATGTTTACAAATGTACAACCCTGCTTCTAATCTCTTCCTTTCCATGAAAAGAGTAAATAGAACAAGGTTATAGAGCAATCTTCACGTCTTCCCCTCAATACATAGCACGTTTCCACACCCAGTCTTTATTTTAAGGGAGCGGAATTACATTCAAGTGTTTCTTTTGGTATTTATAATACCAAACATACTATTTACGTACTTACGCGTAATTTTGTATCCTTACGCCTTTTCTCGTGTTGTATTAAGTGAGCTGAAATTGTTGATGTTTGATAAAAAGGAACAAGACTTGAAAATTTGGTATAATACATCTCTCAGAATTCTTTCATTGGAACATTTTAATGATAAACTATTTATGCTTGACCATACCATAATGCAGGGCTTACACGTCACTGTAATGGACCTCGTATAAGATACTAGTATCCAGTAATTAAAAGGTGCATCCGTTCCTTATGACTACTATCCACCAAACAAAAGGTACACCTGTTCACAACACTGCTAACCACATATCAAAAGATCCGCATGTGGCAATCAATACTTTGCCGTCTGCGCACATTCCCACGCAGCTGAAAGCGAAACTATTATTCCCGTATATGAAATAAAGCCACTCTGTTTATTTAATAATTAGTGTTAATATTGTAAATAAGATTCTAATGGATTCAGTTTGTCTTCTCGTTTTTTAAAGTCTAGTTTTGAAAAGGTTATGGTATATATACTCTTTGTATCATCGTGCCAAGGCCAACACAATAAAACAATTTCGCAGAGAAGTTGATTCTCTTATGTACAATCGAAAAACAAATGCATGATTAAAATGTCGGACATCAGCGACAATAACATGCAGCGTAAAATATTAAAAACATTTTATAAATGTTTTAAACTTGACTTTGGGTAGAGCATACATAGTGTGAAGCTCGAGTATAATGGTAACCACCGCTCGTTTCATAAAATATACTCGCATCTTATAATCGCTGCCATTATGCTTTTCATAATATACCATTAAGGTAGTAATTCCTGAAAATTAATCACCATCTTTTGTGTATAACTGTGCTGCCCAAAAGGTTAACCCGCGCTTTATCTTTTTTAATAGAAACCTCTCAGATAACGCACTGATTATTCTCGGAAGTCGCCGACGTTTCACATTTCACCAATGAGCGCGCCACTTCAATGAATGCATAGAAATCACAAATGACAGACATATCTTCACTCCACCTGAAGTAAACCACACCGTTGCAACGTCTTCGCTGTTTTCTCTCTCACTCTTCTCATTCATTGATACTTTAAGTCAAGAAATAAATGTCCATGCTTGTAACGCGTGTGTTTACTTGGAGAAAACGTTAAAGCGTTGCTTTCTGCGACTGAATACCTTTGAAGCTGCGAAAAAAAATTAAAATTATTTTCTTGTTTAACGACGCTGTCAATTGCCAGGATCACATCAGCGTCGCCGGTATGCCGGAATTTTGTCCCGCAGGAGTTCTTTTACATGCCAGTTGATCTGACATGGAGCTGTCGCTTTTAAGCACACTTAAAAACCATCGGCCTGGGCCGGGTTCCCCGTGACCTTGGGATCCGTAGGCCAGCGTCTAACCAACTGAGCCACCCATACCGACCTTGAAGCTTCGAAGGTAACCATTTGAGCAGCACGATAATAACATTTAAATTATTTCTCTGTGCAATATAATCCATATTAACACATATTCTATATATCTAACCGTATAATCAAATTGTACATGTACAATTCCAAGCAATTTTCACTTTGGAACAAATAATATACTATCCCAAAGTTTATAATAAGACTATACTGAATTACTCGTCTCAAAAAAGGGGATCATTATGGGAGAGGACATGCTAAACAGATTGAAAACGATTTGAATTCGGTAGATGTTTCCATGTAACAAAGTTTCGATCCGGTCCCACTTCTAAAAGGATCGGATCCAAGAATTCAGTTCGATCTGAATCCTCGTGTTCATGCAGTATTCATATACTACGTTTCCGTGGCGAATTCAAATCGATTTTAGTTCTCATTCCGGATTGAATACTGCTTGGAAACGCGGATTCAGATCAAACTGAATCACTGCATCCGATCTGCTTATTAATGGGATCGGATCGAAATCTTGTTCGATCTCATTTCTGGACAGAATTCAACAAGGAAATGGGAATGGACTCAAATCGAGTTCAATTCCCAATGGAAACGTAGTAACAAAAGCCTAAACCGTTCGTGCGTTCTTAGTGATTTAGATTTGTAGTCAAAAGTATATCGCGAGAAACGTATTGTGAATAGAAGAATAACATTTTATGTTAATATTATAATAAATACGGAATTATGTGAAGCTGTAATGGGCAAAGATAGACGTGCAAGTGAAATGCATCGGATTTTTTAATGTTGTAGTTTGTGTTATGGGCCCAGGAAGCATTATAGCGTCCCTGCCAGTTTCCTTCCTCCTCTTAATAAATCAGAAGCTAGCATGTTCTCTGAACGTTCGTTTATTTCTCTACTACCAAACAAGGAACAAGATAAACAAAGAGAAGATTGTATAAGATGAAGATGGTGTGTGAGCGTTGGCCCGCCTGGCGCTGACCTAGCCCAAGAGTCGGAGCTGTGAGTGAGGAAGTTGGTGACGTTACTGTGACGTAGTAGCAATCGATGAACCGAGGCGAGGGTGCGGTGCGACAATAAACATGGCTACCCTCTCCTCCCTTCTTGCTGCTCCTTCTTCTGATGCTGTGCGGGTTACTCATTTGCAGCAAGCAAGAAACCAACACTAATCGTCACATTTCTAGCCAAAATAATGGCCTCAGTAAACAGAAATGAATGCATAAATCCCTGGAACATCTGAAAAACCTCACCGCGTATCTTCCATAACGGAAACATACATGCACTTCCGTTACGTGGGAAGTTAACGGCGTTAAGTAATCTATATTGATATTATTAAGAGAAAAAGTGTGTGCATGTGCGTGTGTGTGAGTGAGCGCGCGCGCACGCACGCGAAGATTTTGAAGAAACTGCCTCCACCCTAAGCTACCTTTTACATGGACATTTTTTCGAAAATTTTGATTTTCTCAAAAATGGCTCTAACGATTTTTATTAAAATGCCATATATTTGAGATATTTTTATGGCAAATGAAATGTACATTTTGAATTTTCTGGTTATAGCCCCTGTAGTCCTATTTACTCAACGACTTTTGCATAAGTGTTATACGGTAAGAGATAGGCCAAATCTTATTGTACAAAAAAATCTGATGTGTTGCACTCACATGACTTTCTCTTGTACTAACCATTCTTACAAACTCTTATACTTCTATCTTCTTCGTGTTAGTTGAGATAACCATTTGTACAAATTATTTTATTGCTTATTTCCTTGTAGGCACAAGGGGAATATTAGAATACAGTAGGTGATAGTCAGATCTTTTAAAGCTTTGAGATCCGTTCTCTTTGCACGCTTAACATATAAAAAAATGAACAACGATGTTGCATTTCACTAAAGTTTTACGTTTTCCGAAACTCACACACATAACAAGGAATATCTCTGAAATGGTTCACTCTACAAGAAAATTTATTAAGACATAAATTGTGTATTTCACCAAGATCTACATTTCTTGTATAGTATGATTTGGTCTATCTCTAACGGTTTACCAGTTATGGAAAAGTCGTCCAGAGTAAATACGACTACAGGAGCTATAGCCAGAGAATTCAAGATATACATTTCATTTGTCATAAAATATCTCAAACATATGACATTTTAATCAAAATCGTAGAGCCATTTTCAAGAAAATAAAAATTTTCGAAAAATTTTCTATGTAAAAGGTAGTTAAGGGTGGAGCAATTTTTTTTTTCAAAATCTTCGTGTCGCATCCATGAAAGACAAACTTAAGTACCAAATTTGGTTTTTAAGCTACCTTTCATTTTTGAGTTATTCTGTCCGCAGACTGACAGACACACACACACACACGCGCACACACACACACACGCGCGCGCACACACACACACACACGCACACACACGCACGCACACACGGACCTTTTTCTAAAAATCGAATTTTTGGAGTGGAATACAATACTTCTACTTACCAGTAGAGAAAGTAAAAATGTAGATCTTGTTAAAGCGCACAGGTGATGTCCAAATGCCGTTTTTTGTGAAGTGAACCATTTTGAGATATTTCTTATTTGTGTGAGTTTTGCAATACTTATGCTTTTCTTAAATGGAAGGTCGTTATTCATTTATCTCTTGGTCATGCAAAGAGAACAGAATTTCAGGCATCAAATAGCGACCACTCTTAAAACAGTTAACTATCGCTTATAGCCTACCGCATTCTCTTTGCACCTACAAGAAAATTAGCAACGATAATTTCTACAAATGTTCATCTCTATTAATATGGAGTAGATGAATAGTGTTTGTAAGAATAGTTTATACAAGGGTAGAAAAAGTCATGTGAATGCAACATATCAGATCTTTTAAGGAGAGAAGAATAAAATTATTTCTACAGTGACTGTTGCACTAACTGCCTAGTGATTAATGTCTCCATTTTGGAAACAAGGAAGCTTTAATATACCGCAAGTCATATTTATGAATAGTAATGAAAAATGGAGTATACAGAAAGAGCTAACAAATGCTATTTGTTTTATATGGTTTAGTTCCATTTGTATCCTTGAGACCAGCCCATATACCGTAAAAAAAGGGGTCCTTCTTGTATCTAAAGGAATTTTTATGACACTGTTTTGGAACCTTCAAGGGGTTGTGTAGCGAAAGGAAATGGGTTTTTCTATTGTACCCAAATCCAACAAACACATGGTGTATTTTGGTAACTTTTTCACCACCCCTTTTCTATTGAAGGAACTCATAAAAATAAATTTTATAGCCCACGGGACACTAGGAAACAGATGAAGAGTGTCGTGTAATACACCAGCACATGGCTAAGAGTCATGGCAAGATCAATATGACTACAACCCAGTTTTCAAGCTTTTATAAATGTAGTTTTAACTCCAAATTACCTTATTTTAGGTTTTAAAACAACACTTTTAGCTTTGTGTACAAATTGAATGACATCAATACCTATACATTCAAATATGTAGACAAAAGGAACCAAGATAATTTGTCATGGCATAGTAGCATTAACTATTATTGTTTTATTTTTGTTGATGAAACCCCAAGAAGAAAACATTTCTATACGGATGAGTATTTTGACAGGTGAGCAGCTTTTGCCTTATTCCTTTGGCGCAGCAGAATCATTTTGATCTCATTTTGGTATTTTAGGTCTAATCAACAGTACTCTCTAAAATGGTCATCTGTTTCACCCATTTATTGGTGTCGTATCGGAATAAACCATGGCAAATTTAGTATTATACAGGCAAGGTGGAAGTACAAATACATGAACAAAGTGTCCTTACTTATTAGCGAGGTAGTAACGTCTGAGGCCCGCATTCGGGAAGTCGCGGGTTCGATCCCCATGGCCGACCTTCCTGGCTTATGGGTGTATTTCGGAGGTTTCCCCGGGGTTGCCAGGCGAATGGTGGGAAGGATTTCCATATCCTCCGAATTTTCTGCCCCTCCGTGTCGTTACACTAAACATTTCATTTCCTCATTCATCCCGTTAGATTTCTTTCAGGGTTGGAAGCGTCGGCGAGCGTCGCGGCAGCGGCACGGTAGGGCGAACAAATGCGCTCTGAAAATCTCGTGCCCCGGATTGGAAGGCGAGCCACTGGTTTCCGGGCCCCCCTATGAAATTCTCCAAGCCCGAGCTAAGGCAGCCTCCGCCGGTGTGCTTCTAACTGGCAAGAACTTTTAGGGATAAATGCTCCTTTTCTTCTTATCTCCGAAGACTCTTTTCCGCCCATCAACCGTTCTTGATTGCCGACTTGAATATTACATACTTTAAACCTCGTAATGTAAATTACTATTTTGTACGTTGTAACTAATTTGTGTTATTGTTGTTGACATAGATCATAAGTTGACAATCCCACGTCTAACCTGGTTGCTATGCCAACTAAAGAGATATCAGTACTGAAACGAAGGACCAAAAAGCACTAGTGCAGGAAGTAAACCGTCACAATCAAATATTTATTTTGATAAATTTATAATGATACTACAATTTTTACAGTTATTAAATGAAATTTCTCCATCTCCACTTATGTTCTTTGGGTTCACGGTATTCGTACTTATTCCTGCGGAAGTCGACTATCCTGCATTCTCTGCCGAAATTCCTTCAGTATTGATCACTTTGTACAAAATCTTGTCGACAAATTTCATCCTACTTTGCAGACTGCTACACTGGCTTTCCGCCACGCTTGAAGATGTCCATCCTCCATCCACATCAGCGCCAGAAGCTACGAAGAAAATAGCTGTTCTAAACGCATGACCGGTCTAAAAATTTGCATCTTCTAAATTCAAGTATGTTGGTTTTTTTTAAGCCACAGATTCTGTAGAGCACCACATTTAGCACTTCGAAATGTTTGGTAAAATCGTTTTGCATGGACAGCTTTTAGGCCTCAATGCAACGTAGTACATGCGGAAAATTTCCAAGAATCAACTTCTCCATCATCCTTCTCATTTGTTGTAAAGGAGCGAGAATTGTTTTACTACAGTAAATCCATTCCTATCTTCATCATCAACCAAAATTTCACGAGCTCCTCTTTTCGGCAAGCTCCCTAATCCCCCCATAAGCATAGTCACTTTCATCAACAGATAATTCTCATTGGAAGCATTATTCAAAAAGTTACATTCATCTTCCCTTGAAAGTATCTTGGATTTCTTCGGACGATGTCCATTTTTACTTTCTCTACTGGTAAGTAGGGGAAGTATTGTATTCCACCCAAAAGTTCGATGTCGAGATTTCACCGGGAATATATGTTTTGAAGCCCCCTGAATCCAAAAAAAGCATTTTTAGAAAAAGGTCCGTGTGTGTGTCTGTCTGTGTGTCTGTCAGTCTGTGAACAGCATAACTCAAAAACGAAAAGTCGGTTAAAAGCCAAACTTGGTATTTAAGTTTAATGTCTTTCAAGGATGCGACACGAAGATTTTGAAGAAAATAGCCCCACCCTACACTACCCTTTACATGGAAGATTTTTCGAAAATTTTTTATTTCTTGAAAATGGCTCTAACGATTTTGATTAAAATGTCATATGTTTGAGATATTTTGATGGCAAATGAAATGTATATCTTGAATTTTCTGGCTATAGCCCCTGTAGTCGTATTTAGTCTGGACGACTTTTGCATAACTGGTAAACCGTTAGAGATAGACCAAATTATACTATACAAAAATGTAGATCTTGCTAAAATACACAATTTATGTCTCAATAAATTTTCTTGTACGGTGAACCATTTCGGAGATTTCCTTGTTATGCGTGTGAGTTTCGGAAAACTTTGAACTTTAGCGAAATGCAACAACGTTGTTCATTTTTTTTATATGTTAATCGTGCAAAGAGAACGGAATCTCAAAGGTCAAAAAGATTTGACTGTCGCACAAAGCCTTCTGTATTCTAATATTCCCCTTGCACCTACAAGGACATAAGCAGTAAGATAATTTGTACGAATGTTTATCTTAACTAACATGGAGATATAGGAATAAGAGTTTGTTAGAATGGTTAGTACAAGAGTAGAGAAAGTCATGTGAGTGCAACACATCAGATTTTTCTTTTTCAACAAACACACTAATTTATTGGAAGTTCCAATGTCAATATCAGCTTTTATTATTAATTAGCTTTTACTGTATATTTAGCTTTTAACTAGTTTTCAGTACCGGAAACTCCAACCACAAACTTGTTGGACTCATCGATTTACGAATTCTCAGAACGGAATACGGCAATACATTCTTTTCATTAATATCTGCACCTTTTTCCTTCAACCATTTGCAGAATGAAGTATATGTCAACTCGTACCGCTGTATTAATTTCTACAATAATAACTCCTCATATCCACTTTCCCAAGCATTTTCTATCTCAAAATCATTTGACACGTCCTCTATTACTTTTTCCATAATGAAGTAAAAATAAATAAAATTGGTAGCATTACTATAAAAGTACAAAACAATATGGCGATACGGAGAAGAATACTTATTAAAAACATTCTGACCCCATAGCAACACCCGTAGGTGAACTACGTTCTAAAACGTGTATATAAATATTTCAGCAAATATTTCAAGTAATATAATTAAATTGGTATAAATAGCCATCGTACAAGAATAGTGCATAATATTCATGCGGAAATTCATCTCGTTTTTCAAGCTTTTCTTCGATGCTGACATAAAGCATTTACCACATTAATGGGGTCTATAGGGGTAACATGCTAGCCTCTGGTTCTCGAGGTTGCGGGTTCAAATCCAGCGGAGAACTATGGGTTTTCTTCGGGCGTAAAAATCTTTCGGAAGGGAAATCAAGTCGGTGGTCCAGAGGCGTAGACTTCCGGCACATTTTAAGAACCTTAAGCCTGATAAAGAGGCTGCTGAGCAAAATTAAGCGGTGTTTCACGTTCAAAATAGACTGGGGCGTTGAGATTACAGCACTTAAAGAGCGCCCATAAATAAAAAATTCAATGGATACCACACTACAGGAAGCTTGCGACATCGACTTGGCGAAAAGGAAGTTTCGAGAAAAAATTCACTTTCAAAATACGGCCCTAAACATCATTGGGCTTCAGTTTCTGAGAAGCACAGTTCCTCATCCAGCTAGCCTTGTAGCTCCCATGTTTCGGGTTCAAACTCTAGTAACTCACATATTTCATTTAAACAAAGATGGTACCATACAGGCATACAAGCACAAAGGTTCTGTCAAATTTAGTTATTTGTAAAATGCAAGGAACTATGAATGTTTAATGAGTTATTTTGATCAGGTGTTAAATTATGTTGTCTTCAGGTTTGAAAAGAAGTATTTCTGAAGCCTAAAAGTTAATAAAAAATAAATAAATAAATAAATCTTTCTTAGCTGTACGTGGTTCGAATCCTGAAGGGGATAGCTACTACCTGAATTATATACATGTGGAAAGAATCTTTATGATTCAGCATGTTTGTGTACACCAAGATTGATTGAGCTAACTACATCCACCCTAACTCTTTAACACACAATTCAGTTGATAGAGTAAAAGCCATACAAGGAACAAATTGTTGCTGGAAAATGTGTAAAAATGATGGTGGTAATCTGTCAACTCCGGAAAACACACGTTTGTTTCATTCAAATAAGTTATGCTTAAAAATGTTGGTGTTGGATGGATGGTTTTAGGAAATTGGTGTGTTCTCCCGAGGAACATTTTACTTCGATACTTGTTAGTTTACAAGGCCACCACAGAATGTAGCTGATGAATGAAAGCCTGAAAGACGACACCTCACGGCAGTAAACAGTGACCATGGACAGTGAGCAAGCTATTTTGGGGATGTGTTCCTTGTTTGTCAGGACCGGAGCTACCCTCCCTAACACCCCCTCCATCTTCATGTCAATGACCTGCCCAAGGTTTCAGAAGAGAAAGTAGGGTCCTGGCCTACCCTAACATAAACGAGGGTGTGGTAGCGTCACTTGATACAGGCTTGTAGTGCAGTTGGTGCTCCAACTACCATATTATGTTGGTTACACAAGCCCCATCGGCATAGAAATTCCCGCATCTTATTAGGTTACATAGCAGTATTTACATTTTAATTAAAAATACACAGCAGTGCATTCAGAAGTTAGGCATATTTTTATGTAGGTATATAATACTACAACGAACACTTAATTTTAGATGTTTGATTAATAATTTTCATATATAATTCGCTGCCTTTTGTCCAAATCTATCTTTTTCACTTTCTCTACTATGCATAGTAATTAGGGGAAGTACTGTATTCGACCCACAATTTTGTTGTCAAGATTTCACCGGAAATACTTGTTTTGAGGCCCCATGAATAAAAAAAGGAAACATTTTTACTTTCTCTTCTACGTATAGTAAGTAGAGGAAGTATTCTATTCCACCCGAAAATTCGATGTCGAGATTTCACCGGAAATATGTTTTGAGACCCCCTGAATCCAAAAAAAAAAGAAGCGTTTTTAGAAAAAGATCCGCGCGCGTGTGCGTGTGTGTCTGTGCCTGTCACTGTGGGCAGCATAACTCAAAAACGAAAAATCGGTTAAAAGCCAAAGTTCGTATTGAAGTTCAGTATCTTTTAAGGATGCGACACGAAGATTTTGAAAAAAATTCCTCCACCCTGCCCTTTACATGGAACATTTTTCGAGCTTTTTGATTTTTTCGAAAATGCTCAATCGATTTTTATTAAAATACCACATATTTGAGATATTTTTATAGCAAACGAAATGTATATTTTGAATTTTCTGGCTATAGCTTATGTAACTCTGTTTACTCTGGATAACTTTTGCATAACTGGTAAACCGTAAGAGATAGACCAAATCTTACTATACAAAAAATGTAGATCTTGCTAAAACATGCAATTTATGTCCGAATAAATTTTTTGTGAGAGTGGACAGAACATTAACTGTCATTTCCTTAAAATCAGGGTTGCTATTGGTCTTCAAGGACAGGACAGAAGTTTGGCTTTTCTGAAGCGTGGAGATGGATTTACGAGTCTAGTTGTGGGTAGCGCACATTTCCTTTGTGACCCAACTGCACATGCGCTGACTAAACATACTTTAACTAGGAGTACCTATAGCGAATTCGGCCGACAAGAAAACCAGTAACTTAAAGATCAGATCCCTGGAAATCAACTTATGCAGGAAGGTATATTTACTAAATCAGGTAGGCAAACTGAAAACGAGAATGGAAAAGAACTTGTTAGAATTTAGTAAGTAACCGAGTGGAAAATTGTATTTCATAGATAAATGGGAAGCTTTGATTTTAGCAAAATAAGTAGGAACGTCGATTGGGGATAGTTGATGAAACAGCACGAATTTCTAAAATTCGTCGTGTCCTTTCATTATAGTTTACAATCTTACAACATGTTTGCTGTGATTGATTATAATTATCGGCAGTCGCAGCACCTTATAGAATGCGCTCGGTTCTTAGCGATCGCCGCCGAGGAACCTTCATATTAGCATTTCTACCTCTCAAAGCAATTTACGCTTCTCATTATTATTGCGAAAGCGATTGTTTTCAAACCTAAAGTATTGATTATCAAAAGTTAGAATATTTTATACTTCAACAGTTATAGTTTCTCATGCTAACATTCAGAAACAGTTAATATTACATTCTCAAACAGTCGGCAACTCTCAAATAGATCATTATTAGCTTCCGTTAAATATATTAGTCAATTGGTGTTGTCCATTCTCACACCCAGGCACGCATGAAAAAGTTCTCATAGTTCACTATTGGAGCAGCTGGTAGCAGAATCTTCGAACTCCGAGATGTCGGAGACGGCGTAAAAAGCGATCGCACAAGAAAGACGGCTTCAACCAGGACCTCCTAAATACCTAGTGGGTCCTGCTTCAACGTTAGATACTGATATTTTCAAACCAGTATGCATGTCATTGGCTAACCTTAACCAAAGTGGAATGGCTCGGCCTGTAGTGTTGCATCCACGGCTCGCATTCAGGCAATCGCTATTTCAAATTTGACATTTTCTACTCTCATTTGCCAAATAAAGGCAGTTTAAATATGTAAATGAAATAAAAATACATACTAAGACAAATTGTCACCCATTTTTACTATCTGTACTACGTTTAGTGAAGTAGAGGAAGTATTGTATTTCATCCAAAAATTTGATGCCGAGATTTCACCGGAAATATATTTTGAGGCACCCTGAATCCAATAAAATCATTCTTAGAAAAAGGTGTGTGTGTTGTTGTGTCTCTGTCTGTGTGTCTGTGGACAGCATGTCGGCCTGGGTGGCTCAGTTGGTTAGACGCTGGCCTACTGATACCAAGGTCGCGGGTTCAAATCCGCCTAGACCTATGGTGTGCTTAAAAACGACAGCTCCATGTCAGTAGATTTACTGGCATGTAAATGAACTCCTGCGGGACGAAATTCCGGCACTCCAGCGACGCTGATGTGATCTTGGCAATTGATAGCGTCGTTAAACAACAAAACATTTATTTTATGTATTTGTGGACAGCATAACTCAAAAACGAAAAGTCGGTTGGTATTTAACTTTAACGTCTTTAAGAATGCAACACGAAGATTTTGAAGATAATTCCACCATCACTACCCTTTACATGGAAAATTTTGATTTTCTTGAAAATGGCACTAACGATTTTGATTAAAATGCCATATGTTTGAAATATTTTTATGACAAATGAAATGTATATCTTGAATTTTCTGGCTATAGCCCTTGAAGTCCTATTTACTCTGGATGACTTGCATAAGCGGTAAACCGTAAGATAGACCAAATCTTACTATACAAATATGTAGATCTTGCTAAAACACACAGTTTATGTATAAATACATTTTTTTTGTAGAGTGAAACATTTCGAAGATTTTCCTTGTTATTTGTGTAAGTTTTGGAGAATTTATACTTCTGTCAAATGGAACATCGCTATTCATTTTTTATTGCAAAGAGAACGGAATATGAAAGCTTTAAAAGATTTGAGTATTACCTTCCATAATTTTCTTTTCAACCAATATTCCGCTTGCACCTACAAGGAAATAAGCAATAAGATAATTATTTCTACAAATGTTTATCTCAACTAACACGATAAATATAGAGGAATAATAGATTGTGTGGTTGGTACAGGAGTAGAGAAAGTCGTGTGAGTGCAACACGTAAGAATTTTCATCTCACAGCGCTTTGAGTACATTTAATACCACCCTGTATGCTGTGAACAGCATAACTTAAAACGAAAAGTCGGTTAGAGCCAATCTGGTATTTAAATTCAATAATCGTGCATAACTGATAAACGTTAAGCGATAGATGAAAATATATGCACAAGATATATAACTTTCTTTCAAACACACAATTTATTTCAAATAAAGTCCATGAGATTTAACTTGTCCGTTTTGGCCCTTGCCTTTAGAGCGCTCTACCGGCTATAATCTAAATTCTTGGAAATCATACAGCCTTCTCCCAGTCCTCTACTGTCTGTTAAATAGTTAAGGCACTTTGTAAATAACCATCACCGTAAAGAGAGAGACAGCAAGATGGTGTGTCTATCTCTTTCTTTTTTTGTACCTGACATGTTAAATCTCACACACTATAGTTGCCTCTGTGGTATCAGTCAATTCTGAGACATTCGCCACTAACGGTTCGAACTGTTCAATACTTCTTTTAAAGTCCTTTCGATATTCAGTTGTTTCTAGCGATTGCATGGCAAGAGTAAGGAATTTTATGGCCAGCGTAGAATGTCCAGCTCCTAAACATTTTATTATCGCTACTCTTTTTGTCTATAACGAAATGTTAAATGCAGATATTTCTACAAAGGTTTATTTCAATTAAAATTTGGAGAGAAAAATTAGCTTTATAAGAATAGTTTGTTTACCCACCAATAAGTGACAGAGTAGGGAAAGTCGTGTGAATCTAACACAGAATTTAATAGTATTTAACCAGTTACTGCATGCGGCACAAGAGGCGGGAGATACTGATATTACATAAAAAACGAATTGTATTTGGAAAAGGAATTTTGGGAAGGAAACGTTCCAAGTGTACCTCCCCGGTATTTGTAAGTTATGAGAACTGGGAAATACCTTAGGAAGGACGCTCCTAACGACGTTTGAACCCCGAACGTGCCAATGCAAGCCTCACACACCACCGCAGATACCTCGCTTGATGAGAATGTAAGCAGTACAGATCACAAAATATAAGGAAGAACTAAAGTGCTTTTAGAAAACACAAACCATTTTAACCAAACACCGAAGATATTCAAAATGACCACGGCCATCTTCAATACACTTTGTGCATCGGCTAGGTATGTAATGTGGAACTCTCGGAAACACTAACCTGGTCAGGGCGTGTCCGTGGATATTCCCAGGGATGTTTGTTCGGACGTAAGCTGCTTGTTTCACTTACATGCATCTTCAACCTTGAAAATATGTGTACCGGGTGGTGACTGTTGGCGTAACGTTGTTTAGATAATAGAAGTGTACTAACCTGGCAAAGCAGTCAGGCGTGTCGGAAATTATGCCCAAGAACAGCGATGTTTACTTCTTTCTTACTCGAGGAGGAGAATATAAATTGAAGTACAGCACTACAGATGCAATAGTTACAATCGTGTCATAGTAAAGGCAGATTTGCTCATCAACAAGCGCGAGAGAGAATATGTCAGGAATTTTATAGATGAAAAAGGTTTGCTGATGATTGTTGCGAAAAGGATGGATTATTGGAACAAAAAGTTGAGAGGTTGATGATTTTATAGAATAAATAGCGAAAATGACAGGCATATTTCATTGACAGGACATTGCTAATGAAATGTTTGATGTTATACTTTTGCTTCATAAGTAAATAACCTTTTTTAGAAATTATTCCAGATGTAGAGATTGATTACACTTTAGAAAATTAAAGTTGCATTAACTTGCACTTCCTATAGTTACAGAAGTTATTTAAAAAACTCCAGTCATTAAGTTGGTTTGTTTTCTCTTTCTTTTTCTTCCTTCCTTCCTTTCTTTCTTTCTTTCTTTCTTTCTTTCTTTCTTTCTTTCTTTCTTTCTTTCTTTCTTTCTTTCTTTCTTTCTTTCTTTCTTTCTTTCTTTCTTTCTTTCTTTCTTTCTTTCTTTCTTTCTTTCTTTCTTTCTTTCTTTCTTTCTTTCTTTCTTTCTTTCTTTTTTTCTTTCTTTCTTTCTTTCTTTCTTTCTTTCTTTCTTTCTCTCTTTCTCTCTTTCTTTCTCTCTTTCTTTCTTTCTTTCTTTCTTTCTTTCTTTCTTTCTTTCTTTCTTTCTTTCTTTCTTTCTTTCTTTCTTTCTTTCTTTCTTTCTTTCTTTCTTTCCTTTTCCCACCCAATATGGAAATTGCAGAACATAGAGAATGTTTAGTCTCATTTTCATTATTTGAAAAATATTACAATAAGTAATTGCTTAGGAACATGTGTAATACGCTTACCATCATTATATTTATTGTTTCCTTTTATGAATCAGTGCTTCATTTGTGTTGCATTACTTATTGTACGCCAAGTTATTACTATTTCGCTCTTGTTGTAAACAGATAGACTAATAGTGCTAAGAGTCAAGTTCAGCCACATTTCGTCGCTTGGCTGGTTGCTACTCTGCATTTGTATGCAAGGCTGCGTAATGCATTCCCACTAGGACGACAGTCACACAAATTAATAAAAAATTACTGATGGCTGTAGATATGGCGAAAGCAGCACGTGACAGCTGATGAAGTGCCAGTAGTAAACACATCTTAACTATTAATGTTTTAAAATGTTTATGTGTATAATTAATGCGACATCTACGGCTTGTCGCGAAATATATACTTTCCTACGGTCATCTTCCTTCCCTTTTCGGTGTCTAATCTATCAACAAAGACTTTCTGGGTTAAGTTTTATAAACAAAATATGACCACATTTTACATATGTATTTACCTACCACCGAGCCTTGAGCTTGTGTGTGTGTGTGTGTGTGTGTGTGTGTGTGTGTGTGTGTGTGTGAGAGAGAGAGAGAGAGAGAGAGAGAGAGAGAGAGAGAGAGAGAGAGAGAGAGAGAGAACTTCGGGACGAAATTCCGGCACACCAGTGGTGCCGATACGATCCTGACAAGTGACATCGTGGTTAACAAACAAAATATTTTATTTTATACAGGCTAATATGTATAGCCAGCTTTATTTGGTGAATAAAGTTGGGCTAAACTATTAAAAGATAGCAGATTTGTCAGTCAAAATTTGAGGAAACGCCATCTCTTGTAGCTTTGTATTAGCTTGACACATGCAGAGAGAGAGAGAGAGAGAGAGAGAGAGAGAGAGAGAGAGAGAGCCAATGAACTAAGAACCACCTGCGCGGTGTTTCTTCATTGGGCGTGGAGACACGCTATTCCGCGCTGCTGCAATCAAGTTCACGCTGGATAATAATTTTCTGTAAGAATGGCTTGTTGAAGAGCGAATAGAGGAAGTAGAGTGAAATATAACAGATTTTTTCCTCTAATGGATTTATTCAAAATGTGAACTCCAGGGTCCTCAGAATTTCCATTCTGTGAGTGCCCTTAGTTGGTATTTCCTTGTTGAGCTATTTTAGTGTGTTGTTTTTAACCTCTGGATATAATTTGGTCAGTGCACTATAATACCCGGCAATTTGGCAAAATCACAGGGGCAAAAACGACAGAACTGGCTAGTTTACGGTGTTTGAAGACGATATACCTTGTTTGGTTTATCTTGTCTCTGGCCTAAAGAAAGAGAAAGAGATATGTTGAAAAGAGAAGCAAGTACTCATCTCTCTGTCTTTGTTGTTATGGACAATGCGACAGAGGTTCGACCCCTTCCATGCAATCAGTGGTGGATTGTGAACAACTAGCAGTAGTTCCATCACAATCATAAATAGAAGAAATACATTTAAAAGTATATACCGGGTCTCCACACCGCCTTCCATTCCAAAAGTAAATGATATGTTCAACTTCAGTTTCAAATAATATATACACAAGCACACATACTGCAATAGTCCGACACTGAACACAACACAAGACAAATTGAGAGGCTGATTTCTGGCGTTAGTGACCGCAAAACATGTTTTCTATCGTCACCCTAACTTTGTGTGTGTGTGTGTGGGGGGGGGGGGGTGGTATTTAACGCCTGCTTTTATTACATACGGCACCGCAGGCGGTGACACTGATAATGGAATGAAGATGGAGCACCAGTGGAATGAGATGGCGGGGGAAACCGGCCCCAGCGCCGCTTCGTCCACCACAAATCCCACATGCGGTTGCCTGGGATCGAACCTGGGCGGCGTTGGTGAGAAGCGAATGGTCTAACCACTCGGCTACGGCGCGGCCCCCTAGCCTGTTGGAAACGACGTGGCACTTTTATGATCCTCGAGCCAAGTTAACCCGCAGTAAGTATATCTCCCGAATGCTGACGCTAACGGCTGAAACATTTCGTGCTGTATTTATGTAGCATGCTTAAAATATAGTAATTTTCATGTTATCCCAGGACATTCATTTAGTAAGATAATGAGCATTATGTAATTTTTAAAAAAATAGTGTTTGTGCTCTTTAAATCCATCTATTTTTTCGAATTTGACACAGTAATGTTTTGGATTGTTTAAAAAATGGCATTATTTCTAGTGGTTTAGTGTTATATTTGACCCTCATATATAGACATTATGTTAAAAGTCTTGGTTTCGTGAATTATTACTTAGCATTCTCAGCGAAATGTTATTTTATATAACGTTTATAAGTATACATTAAATGAGAAAAGGCTCTGTAACCGTTATTTTCTTTAGCTAAACTGAACCAACTTTGGTCAATCCTGGTTCGGCTTCATTTGAAACAGAGCACCCGCAGAATATTTGTGCGGTCTCAGCCCCTTCCGCCCCATCAGTTGCTACTGTATATTTGACTACATATGTACATATGTCCCTAAGGATAAGAGTTCATGAGGAGGATTTTTTTTTTTTTTTTTTTTTTTTTTTTTTTACTTTCTATAGATGATGTACTGCACGCCACCCAAAAATCTGATATCGAGATTTCTCCGGAGATACATGTTTGGTAGACCCCTCATCAAAGAATTACAAAAGCAGAATGAGAAAACACCTGAACGCAGAAACAAATATCGGATAGATATCCAAGTTAGCATTTAAAAGTCAGAGTCTTTCAAGGAAATGACACGAACATTTTCAAATAAATATCCCTACCATATTCCCTTTATATGGAAAATACAATTTTGAGATATACCGCTTTGACAAAATGTACATATATCTTGGATTTTCTGTGAGGCGACTGCGGTCCTCTTCATTCAGAATGACTTTTGCCCCATTTTTTGGCCGGTAAACCTACGAGACAAGACACATTTGGCGCAAAAAAAAAAAAAAAGTAGATCTTGTTAAAACACACAATTGAAGCAAACTGTTTTGCAATATTGGCCATTATCGAGATATTCTTTGTATTTTATATTTTTTTAATGTGCTGAGTTATTTGTTTTTCACACGTTCTTGCAAAGTGCAAAATTTCAAAGCCCGATGTAGCGACCTGTCTTTTTTAACGATTTGACTATCGCTTCAGTCCACTGTATCCCTGTTGTAATACCTTTATTTCAACGGAATGTTTGCATTCCTGCAAACGCTTTTCCTGTTAACCTGAAATACATAGAAGAATAAGTTTTTGTGAGAATAGCTTGTAGACGAGTGGCAAAAAAGTCTTGCGAATGAAAGCATTTTCTAATAGGTATATGACTGTTTTAATGTTCCAACATTTTAGGGCAATGAATTCATGCATGGATACAAAGGTTGCACATCATTAACTTAGTATAACTTTCGATACTGCCGCAATGATTGGCTTTTTTAAATGCTGCAGCAAAAATCAGCAGAAAACACTTGTTGATAAAACAAAAGACTGACGGATGTGAGAGAAAGGTTTCAGTACTACCAACAAGTGTGTTTGGCTTCGCGGTTGGACATGCCAGATCACGTCTGTTCAACAGATGCCATAGAAATGTTTGGTTAGTTCTTGGCACATGAGGGGAAGTTTGGCAACTTGCAGGTACCTGCTGTAAGAAAACCTTCCGCGAAAAAAAGACTTGTCTTGGGGGTGAAAGAGCAGGTACACGGACCCTTGGCAGTAGTATTGTAAACAGGTTCAAAGCGTTCACTTGTACGGTGCTTGTTTTCGGTCAGGTGAGTCGATGGACTTGCTCTTTGCACAAGTGGAAGGCTCCAACCCTCAGAATATTCCAAAGGTATGTCCATTTTAATCATTTAAGTCGAACTTTGATTTAAATAAATTAAACACATTTAAACACAATTTTCGTATTTACAATTTTAAGCATATTTATTCGTGAATACTGTTTGACAGTTCTGCTAAAGTAGCCAATTTTATTAACCTTAAGATTTTTAATGATTTATGGACTTAGTTCAATAGCTACTATGCTCCTAACAGATTCTGAGAATAATTGCATTTGATTTATCTGTTTGTACAAAATACATTTTAAATTTCCCGCCATAAAATTGATGCAGGGTGCTTTTTGATATTTAGTTAAAACCTACATTGAAATTGAACGGATTGTTATTAATACTGAATTGATACTGTTGGAATTGTTTGATACTTTGCAACACATTAAATACGCATAAAAGTTTAAGGCATTCCTGGGACGTTTGCTTTCACTCAAAAAATGTATTTCCGCATTATACCAGTTTGAATTGCTTTCACTTAAATGCCAAATTTAAAACTTATAAGCAGACTTCCATCGATAAATTGATTTCGGCTGTATTCTAGTCGAATGTTACGTTATTGATCGATCTCAAAGGTGAAATATATCCATAGATTCACTGTACTAGTGCTGAGATATTTGAGAATGCTTGCTAACTTTTGGATTTCAGGAGACAGCTTTGGTATTTTTGGTTGCCCTGCCGTAGGCCGTTCTCGATAATACGAGTATTAAGGGAGTAACAAAGATAAAACAGGGGTCTATGTTTCAGAAACTAACCGTTTACGATCGAAACGTATTCTTTAAAGCTCTCCCATTTTACTGCTGTGATAGAGGACAAATGGGGCAGCATCAAATGTCGCTCGTTTGCGAGGGAGATGTTAACGCTTGACAACGCTACGTTCCGCATCTTCGCTAAAATACAGCTCCTTCTGTAAAATCTTTGATACAAACGAGAAGAAAAATCTCATTGATAGGAATACTAATTCAGAAAGGCATTGTCAGGCCAACTTTCTTTGAACGTAACGTAGGTAACGTTTGTCGGTACTAATTAATTGTTTGCTTTCAATAACTTTTTTTCACTTTAACATCACACCCGCAGTATTTCTAAATCACTTTAAAAATTGTTAGCCAAATTAACAACTTTACATGGAATAGTACGTTGGACTTCAGAAAATTGCACAAGATTCCTAATTTTTATGTGCGGTATTTTCAAAATTAGCTTTCTGTAATATAATCGAGGAGAAATCCGTGAAATTATGAAAATCGACTGGGGAATTCAGCAAAACTATAATTCACTTCAACGAATTTAAGTTTTTCAATGGCATGTTGAGATATAACACAAACGCTCTATCTTGAAAATAGCGCCCCAAAAGAAAGTAAAACTCACCAAAATATTGACAGTATCACCGCACATACATATAAAAAATTAAAAAAAACATTTTCTAAAGATGTTTGATAAGAATTTTGCGAAATAGGAAAACTTACATTAAAATTCGGCGTGTGATGCGGGAGCACTATGTACATATTAATACTAATTTATTCCTTGAACCGTTCTTAGATTTCTCTCCAGTTAATCCAAGGATTTATCCTCTAATTCGGATACTGGGCCACTATGCAGGAAAGCAACCGCATTTTTTTTTTGGGTGGGGGGGGGGGGTGAAGGTTCATTTCTATAGCCTTATCTAACTGCTATAGTAATTTTGAAGGCTTTAAATGGAACCTTTTGGGTGGTGTAAATACAGTTTGAGGTTAGGTTCGCGTAGGTTTTCGACAGTTTTTTTATTTTCTCTACTACGTATGGTATTCTATTTTTTAATAACCCAAGGTGCAACAGCCCTTTTCTGGTAAAGGCCTACCAAGAAAATCCCCCCACCCCAAACTACCCTTCACATGGAACATGTTTATAACCTTTTGATATTTTACAAAAGTGACTAATAGCGATTTAATTAAAGTATCACATGTTTAAGATACTTCACTTCATGGCACAGGCAATCGAAGTGCCATCGTTTCCTGGGTCTGCACACCGATCTCCTACCTTTAGGATGATATTGCATTATTTGTTTAGGAAGTCTGATCTCTGGCATTCTTTCAACATGTTCCTTACACTTTTGTTTGATCTCTTTTAGCCTGTCATTTATATTAAACATTCCTAACTCTTACTTTCATTTATTTGGTCTCTTCGTGCATCCCTTCACACAAGAATTTCATTTCTGAAACCTGTATTTTACTCTGTTGTTTCTTAGTGTCTATGTATATCGTGAATTTTCTGAGAATAGCCTCTGAAGTGCTCCTTTCTGGATTGCTCATATAACTGGTAAACTGCAAGAGAATCTTGCTACACAAACCTTTAAATCTCCTTAAAGTACACATTTATGTAATATAACTACATAGGGGATTTGCATTCCATCCAAAAATTTGATACCGATATTTCACCGAAATACTTCCAGACTCCCTGAATCCAGAAAACCTTTTTCAGGAAAAGCACTGCGTGCGCGGCGCGATTGATTAGACTGTGGGATTCGTCATGGACAAAGCGGCGCTTGGGCAGGTTTTCTCCGGGTTCTCCAATTTTGTCCGCCACGCATTTCAACTGCTGCATCATCACCTTTCCCTTCATCCATTTCGGCCTCAATTTTCATGTCGGCTTTCTCACTCTCATACCAGGGTTTGGGCTGATCACTCATCCTGGCTATTCTGTGTTTCAAGAGTTTACTCCTGGACAGGCATCTGACCCCAGGCACTCACTTGAAGTCCTAGACGGGGCGAGTCCTCCATACCAGGAGGGTAAACGGCAAAAGAAAGCCTGTGTGTGTGTAATAATGCTATGCAATACTAGAATGACGCTATCAATTACCAGGATATCAGCGCCGCCGGTGTGCCGGAATTTCGTTCCTCGGTTCTTTCACATGCCAGTAAATCTATTAGGCTGTCGCTTTTAAGTACACCTAAAACCCATCGGTCTGGGTCGTACTTGAACGCACGACTAGGCCAGCGTCCAACCTAGTGAGCCATCCTGACAGACATGCCTGTGTGCGTCTGTGAACAGCATTACTCAAAAACGAACGTCGCCTAAATAGCAAATTTAGGATCTACTTCTAAAGGGTATTTAGGTGGATTTTCTTAATCTTAGAACATGTTTAGAATATGCTGAACTTAAATAGCATTTTCTGGGAAATAACCTGTGAAGCTCACTCATTCTAAACAACTATTTTATGATTGGTGAACAATAAAATCGACAAAATCTTGCTAAGATATATATTTTGTTGTAGCCATAAGGAAAACGTAGTATTGTATGCTTCAATGATACCTACAGTTTTTATTAGCAAGATTTTATCTATCTTGTAGTTTACCAGTTATAAAATAGTAATTTAAAATGAGGACCTAGCAGGCTATTTCCCAGAAAATTGGATATATGTATTGTCATGCAGATGACAATTTTTATTTGGAATTTATTCAAAATTATTAGCCATTTTTGAGAAAATTCAAAATAACAAAAAAAAAAATCATGTCAAGAGTAGTGTATTTTGGTAGTCTTGTGTCTTTTGATATTTTGAACTTAATATTTAAATTTTGTATTTAACAGACTTTTTGCTTTTGAGTTGACTCTTTTCAGTTTAGATACTACACTGATAGGGGAAATAGGACTGCATAGTGCACAATCCTTAGATCTTCATAGCCAATTTCAGCTCTTTAAAACAAATATTTGAAGATGACTTCGGATTGATTAACAAATATGAAAGAAAGCAACTTTGCAATAAGTGGCAACTTTAAAGGTTTAGCATCAAGCACAGCTCCTTATCACTTTGACTAAACTCCTGAAATATTTTATAACTTTCAAAAATGTGCATTCTATAATTTTTATTGAACCTTTGATCTATTTGATATATCATACTTCTCATACATGTTCTTACATGTCTTATATAGTGAAAAGCTTCTATAAGATCTAATAGAACAACAGCCCATATTATCTGAATCAGTGTTTGCAATAAAACCATTCCTAGATCCAGTAAGGTACTTATGGTGGTCTTATTTCTCACAAAGTTGTTTTATTGCTTGGGATCAGATTAAACTTAGTTACATATTTTGTTATGAATATGAATCAATTTATTTATGCTCAACAGCAATACAATTTAACCTACTAACAACAAAATAAATACAATGTATATAATTAGATCTAATAATATTTCCTACTTATCTCTGCTACTGGAAACCAGCTAGAATTTACACACCTTAGCTACTGTAAACCAGCAGCTATTCCCTTAGCATACTAGAAAAACTAGATATTTATTTACAGTACCCTTACATTCAATGTTACAAAATTTTTCCTACATTGTTTGAGGTGTTATTCCAGCATACATTTTAATTCTGTGGTTCACATTTTGTTACATTACTCAGGGGTCTCCGTCTAGGAGATATGTGAATGGCAACCACAAGGTACCCAAGCTGAGCAGAACATTACTTCCACTTACTGGTGTTTTGCTCCTCACTGTAACTTTTCTATCTGACCTTACCTTAGTCATCTCTTGTTCTCTTCCGACCCCGATGCTATTAGGGTTCCTGAGGGCTAGGGAGTCTTTATTTTTTCAACCTCCATTTCTCTAATTTCTCTATAAAACCTTAACCCCTAACATGCTGACCTGTCATGGCATGTAATACGTCCTCTGATTGGTAATCAGAGGATATGGTCGGTGAATTTATTTTGATAACTCTCCCGTTCAGGTTGGTGAGACCCGTAAACCGACAGGTGTGGTCCTCCAGACATTCTGTATGTTAGAATGTGGTGTGTTTATTCCCCGTTGGTGACTCAAAACGTGCTCTGCTCTGTGATAACTTGTACATGCTGTCCTTTGTATTTTTAATAACCAAGCATTGACCAGAGAGATAAAACCATTTAAATTGGCAGTACCAATGAAAGGTCATCTTACTAATGTATCATACAATCAGTTGCTGTGAATATATGTAAATTAGGTGTAGTCCTTTTAAATTCAACCTGATTTAAAAACTTTTCCTTCACTTTACAAGACAGATTGCTCAACATAATTTACAGACTAATCACATTGGTTACAAACTTTAGGACATTTGTCTGCCATTAAGTAAAAGCATATATTATGGAGAACTGTTCCAACGTTTAGATTCTGCTAAAATATGTGGATATTTTTCACTCTGAAACTCACTTTTCAAGGTTAGTCAAAGATTAATAGTGTTGGTGACTTGCAGTTAGGAGTAAAGGGGCTGGATGTTCAGTCAGATTAAGTATGTGATTGTAAAAGTAAAACCAAGAAAGCATCTGTGGAGTAGGGTACATGGGGAGAAAGAAAGAAAAGGAGAAAAGTGCTAAATAGCCAATGATTACAGAAAATATTAGGAAATGAGAACAGAAGGGGAGGGAAATTATTATAAAGAAGGGGTGCACAGGCAGATAAAGATTAAAGGAATTTAAGACAAAAATTAGATGCTATAAATAAAGAACAGAAGAGCACGATGTGAACACGTCCAGCAGTGAAATGTAATTGTACCTATAAAATGTATAGCAGAGAGCTGTCCAACATGAAAGGGCTGGGGCCTAAGTTCAAAGAGAGCTCAAAATGTACAAGATTAGACGTAAATAAATTGAAATTCATATTATTATGCAAGAAATTTGTTAGTGAAACAAAACAAAATCTGATGTGTTGCACTCACATGACTTTCTTTACTCTTGTACTAACCGTTCTTACAAACTCTTATTCCTATATCTTCTTCGTGTTAGTTAAAATAAACATTTGTACAAATTATCTTATTGCTTATTTCCTTGTAGGTGCAAGGGGAATATTGGAATACAGTAGGCTTTGTGCGATAGTCAAATCTTTTAAAGCTTTGAGATTCCGTTCTCTTTGTACACGTAACATATAAAAAAAATGAACAACGTTGTTGCATTTCGCTAAAGTTCAAAGTTTTCCGAAACTCACACGCATAACAAGGAATATCTCCGAAATGGTTCACCCTACAAGAAAATTTATTGAGACATAAATTGTGTATTTTAGCAAGATCTACATTTTTCGTATAGTATAATTTGGTCTATCTCTAACGGTTTACCAGTTATGCAAAAGTCGTCCAGAGTAAATACGACTACAGGGGCTATAGCCAGAAAATTCAAGATATACATTTCATTTGTCATAAAAATATCTCAAACATATGACATTTTAATCAAAATCGTTAGCCATTTTCAAGAAAATAAAAATTTTCGAAAAATTTTCCATGTAAAGGGTAGTTTAGGGTGGGGCTATTTTCTTCAAAATCTTCGTGTCACATCCTTGAACGACATTAAACTTAAATACCAACTTTGGTTTTTAACCGACTTTTCGTTTTTGAGCTATGCTGTCCACAGGCTGACACACACACACACACGGACCTTTTTCTAAAAATGCTTTTTTTGGATTCAGGGGGCCTCAAAACATGCATTTCCGGTGAAATCTCGACTTCGAATTTTTGGGTGGAATACAATACTTCCCCTACTTACCAGTAGAGAAAGTAAAAAAGAAAAGACAGAAAGAAAACACATATTTGGAATTAAATAAGAGAAAGTGTGTGTTTTTTTTTTCCTATTTCATTTTGTTGAATTATCTGCAAACGAACTGGTGTGCTTGAACTCTGTAATTTAAAATTTTTAAGGAGAATGATTTTGTTAATACTGAGCATTAGGTACACACAATTTTTAAGTGGAATGACTGTTTTTTTGACTTAGGTTTTTTGACTTTTCATTTTCCTGCTAGCTTTCTAAAAGGCACAAATGAATCTATGTAATATTTTAAAAATAAATTTGTTATAATTTTAAGAAATCCTTACCCAGAGCATGTGAAAGTACAACAAATTTTAGTTAACTGTCACTTTTGCATCTACAAAACAAATAGCAGGTGTTGTACATCATATTCAACACTTTTTACTTTCTCTACTGATAAGTAGAAGGATGTTGTACTCCACCCAAAAATTTGATGTCAAGATTTCACCAGAAATATGTTTTGAGATCCTGAATGAAATAAAAAGCATTTTTAGAAAAAGGTGTGTGTGTGTGTCAGTGTCAGTGTGGGGGCAGCATAACTCAAACGGAAAGTCAGTTAAAAACCAAAGTTGGTATTTAAGTTTAATGTCTTTCAAGGATGCAACACAAAGATTTTGAAGAAAATAGCCCAACCTTAAACTACCCTTTACATAGAAAATTTCACAAACATTTTGATTTTCTTGAAAATGGCTCTTAATGATTTTGATTAAAATGACACATGTTTAAGATATTTTAATGACATGAAATTTATATTTTGAATTTTCTGGCTGTAGCCTACGTAGTTCTGTTTACTCTGGATGACTTGGATAACTCATAAACCGTAAGAGATGGACAAAATCTTACTGTACAAAAAACGTAGATCTTGCTAAAATACACAATTTATGTCCAAATTTTTTTTGTGGAGTGAACCATTTCGGAGATATTTCTTGTTATTTGTGTAACTTTTGGACAACTTATACTTCTGTCAAAGGCGACTCCGTGGCTGAGTGGTTAGACTGCTCGCCTACCACCTAGGCAGCTTGGGTTCGATCCCAGGGATCCACATGTGGTATTTGTGGTGGATGAAGCGGCGCCTGGGTAGGTTTTCTCCAGGTTCTCCGGTTTCCCCTGCCACTCATTCCACCAAATGCTCCATTATCACCTTTCCATACCTCGACTTTGCCTGCATTTCATATCATCCTTTTCCTCACTATCATGCCTGGTGCACGGTGATATGACTGCTATGAGCATCCATGTTTTAGGCATTAATGTGTGCTAAAGAGCTATGCTTTGGCATGCTGAGATTCAAAAGTTTTAAGGAATCTATCCATTATATCATTGCAATATAGTTAATTTTTTAAAATTATGGTTTCAAAGTAAAGTGGATCTCTCATATATCTAGGTTTAAATATAGTCTTACTAGCTGAGAGTAAGTTAAGTAATCAAATATTATCTGTTCACAGAATGTCTGTGGAGGTTTAGCGTGGCCAACAGAACAGTCCCTCATGATGTCACTAAACGGAAGAGGGGGTCAGCACAATCCTCTGCCTCCATTTTGTCCATCTCTTCCTATAAGAGTACCAACAGATGGGCGGCCTCTTCGTGACACAGCAACTGGGTATGATGCTACTCTTCTGGAACTTCTGGCTGCTGTGAGTACCTGTGAGGATTTGGCTGCTATCCCATCCATGTGCAGCTACTGCAACGAGGGAAGAGTGGTGATATCACAGTGTCAAGATTGTAACCAATGTCTTTGTGAACCTTGCACCATTACTCACAAGCATCTCCATCTCAGTAAAGACCACCATATTATGCGGTTTGCAGAGGGGCCTCCGATTCTTCAGCCATTTTCGCCTCAAAGTTCCAGTCCTGGTAGTAGTGGAGGTGGACGAAATGGTCATAGTCCAGCTGTCAGTACTCAGCCTTTTATTACCTGTATGATTCACAATAAGGAGTTTGGACTATACTGCAGGACATGCAAGCGATTGGGATGTTCTGAATGTACTGTAAGAGACCATGCAAGTCATGAGGTAGTATTAATTCCTGATCAGGCTTCAAAATCTCGTGATGAGAACATACTACTGCTCAAAGATGCCAAGAAAGGAATAGTTGCCATGACAGATGCCTTAGAAAAAAATGCCAAAATGGCAACATTGGTAGAGCGAAGGACTGGCCAGGTAATGAATGAAGTTAGGGCAGCTTCTCAAAAAATTAAAGCAGCTTTGGAAAAGCGAGAGAAAGAATTGCTGAGTGCAGCAGAGAAGATATGCTTAATGAAATGTGCAGCATTACAACATCAGAGGGATGAGCTTCTGACTGCACATCAGACGTTGCTACAAAATGTTAAAATGCTCTCAGATGTGCTTGAAGTTGATGCTCCTCCATTGGAGATGGTACATGCTACAGAATGTGCTAGTAGAGAATTAACTCAAGTTCGTAGTGCTCAGTTGCATCTCAGCCCTGTAGAAGATGATGCATTAGTATTCCTTGCACCTGATCCAAAAATCTATCAGTTGATTAATGATATGACTGTGGCAAGTTCTGGATGTGCAGCAGAAAGCTTTGCTGCAGGCTGGGGCAAGTTCCAAGCTCGTGCAAATAGAGTAAATTCATTCAATGTTTTTATACGTGACCATCTGAGACGAAAAAGAGAAATTGGTAGAGAAAATGAAATGTTGAGTTGCCGCTTAATACAGCCCTCGGTAGGGAGTGGTGGAGGGGCAGTGAACATGAAGGTAACATTAGAACCAGGTGGTCATTACGTAGTATACTACAAACCAGAAGCAAGTGGCCCTCATGCAGTCCACATAAAGTTACGTGGTTGCCACATTAATGGAAGTCCATTGCTTGTGAATGTAAGCCCTGCCAGAGATTACACAAATGTGGGTACTCCTCTTCTTGTATTTGGTGGTGAGGGAGAAGCAGAGGGTAAACTCTGTAGACCATGGGGGATCTGCTGTGATACAGAAGGTAACTTCATTGTGGCTGACCGTAGTAACAACCGCATTCAAATATTTCGTCCCAATGGTACCTTTCTTAGAGCCTTTGGATCACAAGGTCAAGAACCTGGACATTTTGAGAGACCTGCAGGTGTAGCTGTAGACCACAATGGGAGAATTATAGTAGCAGATAAAGATAATCATCGTATCCAGATTTTTACCATGAATGGGCAATATTTGTTGCATTTTGGAGAAAAAGGTTGTAAAAATGGACAGTTCAACTATCCATGGGATGTGGCTGTGAATGGAGAAGGCAATATATTGGTGTCAGACACCCGCAACCACCGTCTCCAATTGTTTACGCCTCTTGGAGGCTTTATTGCAAAGTTTGGCTTTGATAATCCTGCAGGATGGAAGCATTTTGACTCTCCGCGAGGTGTATGTTTTACCAAGGAGGGACAAATTCTGGTCACAGACTTTAATAATCATCGGCTGATTGTCATCACACCAGACTTGACAGATTCACGCTGTTTAGGTGAAGAAGGAAATAGACGAGTAGAGTTCCTGCGACCCCAAGGAGTCACTGTGGATGACGATGGTCGGATTATTGTAGCAGATTCAAGAAATAATCGTATTCAAGTGTTAGATGCTGATGGAAGCTTTGTGCATCAGTTTGGTACACCAGGCACTCAGCCTGGAGAGTTTGATCGCCCCAGTGGCATATGCCTTACTCCTGATGGGAAAATTGCAGTCATAGATTTTGGCAACAATCGAGTGCAAGTTTTCTAATAAGACTTGAGATAACTTCCCTCGGAAATTAAACATATCTCAGGAAGAACATTTAAGAAGTTTGTCCCCTTTTCTAAGAATGCCCAAATCTTCCTGAAAGCATTTTAGTGTGCAGAAATTAAGCACTTTTATAGAATATGTTTAATATTTTATATGTTAATATTAATATTGCTTAAAATAAGTATATGATGAGGTAACAGCTAATGCAAGCAGCAGTTGGCAATTCTTATTAGATCTCATTGTCGATATGTTGATGCCAAAGGCTTAATCAGCTGTTCTCTCTTGCAGTGCTGACCAGAGCTCAGGGATAGATTGTTTAAGTTTAACATATTTCCCAGATTGGGATTCTATAGTCATGTGGTCAAAACAGTGGTTCCTAAGAAGTTCCTGTTTAGGTGTCAAATGGGTTTGCAAAACTCATTTCCTCCGTTTTCTTCTAGATACTGTCATAGTTTGCCGCAGTTTGGAAAATATTAATTGACATAAAAACTGATATCTATATTAGTATGATTACTTATATGCAGATTTTTTGTTATTGAAATTTAATGTAAACTAAAAAGCAGTTTGACCACTATCAATGCTGCAATACTTTTTGTACATATTCTTCCAGGCTAACTGTAACAAAGCAGTGACAAAACTTCACTTATCCTTCATAACTGAGGAAAATACTCTGTGTATCAACAGAATTAAGAGTTTACAATACAGCCATTTAAAGAGCAGTGTTTTTCTTTTGTCTGCATAAAAACTTGTTTTAACTGCTCGTTGCAGTCTTCAAGTGAATGCCTTTTCTTAGATGATGCCCTCAAATAAACTTCATTGCTGTTTAATGCATTATAATCTGCACAAATTTTAAAAGAACTCACTTTGAATACTTTTACTTATTTAATTCATTCTTTGTGATTTAATACGTTGCTCAGATTTATCTGAATTTTAAGCTTAGCTGTATTAAAGTAATAATTTAAAACTGATAAATCATTTCAAATTTAATTTGAAGTTCTTCAGGCTGTAGTTTTGCAGGTGTGGAAGAAAGAATCCAAAAGATTTGCAGTAAGATTTTATATGGCTACTTTTGTCATTTTTATCTGTTTTAGTCACACCTAAGGACTTGTCACTGTTTTGGCCACATAAATAGGTCTACACTTTTTAATTTTGTTATAAAATATTTATACATGCTATACACAGTAATTAAGAAATTAGCAGGGTTAACAGTAATCTGTTGTTCTTTTTTATACATAATTATTTTCTTATTCTGTTGAATAATAAGGGGTGCTAATTGGGGAACACCTTGCAGCCTGTGACACCAAGAATATAAGACTGAGCATTACTTCTCATTTCTCGATAGACAGGTATTTGCAAGGTAAGAAATACCAAATTATGCAATATTATATAGTACAAACATGAGCCACCTTAAATAAGTATGTCTTAATACTCTAAGCAGAATATAACAGTACATAGTTGATTACACTGCCAAGACAAGTGTATTTGCTAAGCTGCAGTAACCAATTCAAAACCCAGTAGGGGTAATAAGACTGAACTAGAATATGTATGAGAACAAAGACTGATTTTTCATACCAAAGTTTTGTATATATTTACATTAAGACTGTTTAAGGGGTGCTCATTCCTACTGGAAAAATATTGGAATTAGTTGATACACATTTACAAGAAATATGAGTGTTTTCTCAAACATTGTGACCATGTTTTTATTTCCTAATTAACTTTTACTGTGTATTTAATTCATGTTATCAAGAGTATTAGATACTTAAAACCACTGGAATGGCAGGCAATATACCTGTTTTTTTATTTAGATGTTTTTAAAACATTTCCTACCAGAAATTGTTGTAGATAATATTTTTCCAAAATAAATATAAAGTAAACAAATTGGAGTTTCCTAAGCTTCTGTAATATGTGTACATAGAAACTTTTGAACATGGCTATTTAAGTAGGTTGTGAGAATGTGAGACTTGAGTCTGCAGTCCGCAGGAGAGTGTGCCAAATTTGAACTGTATGTGTTTGATATTTACAGTATAAGTACATCTTAATTGCATATTGATCACTGTCAAGACATGTGATGACTACATAGCACAACAGTTCAAGTATATTGATTTCTTTTTGTTTGATTTGTCAAAGGCAAATAAAAATAATAATAGTAGATCAAAAAATTTTTTAATTTCTAGCAAATGAGTTTGAAATTGTAAATGAAGTATACGATATTAACATTTTTCCTGTTTTTAAGTTTCACAATTACAATGTTTTATTTTATAGGAGGCAGAAGTTCCTATTTGATAGCACTTTGAGTTGTTAAAATGATGATAATTATGTTTTATAGTTAAAGAAATGTCTCCTTAAATGTTGAAATGTGTTGAAGGCAGTGAGGATATTCTATAGTAATTAATAGTAGTACAGTAAAATAGCTACAGTTTACAAAGATGACTGAACATACAGTTTTATGTTCCTATGAAATTATCATCTAGGTTCCTTTTCTTTTTAAAAAGAGAACTTTAGTTTATGTTTACAAGTTTTATTATAAAAAAAATATATAGTATATGTAGGATTAGTATTATGATAAACTTGTTTTTAGATTGGTAATAGATAACATTTAAATCACAGTGCTAGCTGAATTCATTGAGCTGATTGCCAATGCCAAGTCCCCATGTTTAATGTAATTAAATGATTCTCCCATTAAGATTGACTTAGGCTGGTGCTACAAATATATTTCCCTTTGTCATTCTCAGTGTGGATATCATTTGTTTCTTTACTGGCCGGAGATTATTACTACTCCTGCAGTGGTGGATAAGATCATATCTGCTACTGTAATGCAATAGCAAGTGCAAAAGTTACATTAGATATCTAATTTTGGATTAAATGGGAACTAGATTACAACTTCTGGTTTCTTAAATGACTGGAAATAGAATGAAGATTAAACACTTTATTTATTCAGAGTTCTGTATCTTGTAGTTCTATATCTAGCTTTTCAAAAATCAAATTTTGAAATTATTTACTTTCCATAGCAGTTAGTTGAGGGAACTTTCATAGTTCTATATTTCTTGTCTTTCATGGATTATATCAAACTGAATGTTTCAAGTAAATAAAGTTTCCTTTAAAGTAAGAAATTAAAAATTTCCATTTAAATAAATCGGGAATGCATACTCCTTTCATTTGAACAATGTGCTAATTCAGCATGTAAGTTTGCCTTTATAAATTAAGCTTGTAAGACTGGCTTATTTGCAGTGTTTGGCAAATGATTAAAAAAATAAGCAATACATTTCTAAAACACTTTAAAATTTTCAAGTGATTGAGTAGGTACAGTATCAATTAGATTTTCCATATTTATGGGTGTTCTGCATGAAGGCAGGTCCCAAATGCCTTAGGCTAGACCATGTATGGTAACAGTGGCTTGCATTGTGCACTGCTGTTTGATTTAATGTGTGAAGTTTTACCCTTTCTTATTTGCTACTGGTTTATGTTCTTAATGAACTTTGCTTTCTTTAATTTGTAAAATTGACCCTATTTATTTTCAAAGCAAATAAGTTCCATGCATAGCTTAGATCTTCAGAAAACTTAATATACTACATGTCTGTTAAAAAAATTGTTACCCTGCAAAATTATTATACCCAAAATGATTTCATTGCATTTATCCATTAAATTGTGTATCCATACATAGGTAATTCTACTATAAATGTTAATCATGTAATAAAGAAGAGATTTCAAGCTTCTGAGCTGATAAATAATTGAGGCATCATGTAAAGTATGATGAAATTAGAATCTGATTTGTGTGAAGCACATAGTGTTCTGTTTGCTCATGTCGTTTTACCCCATGTTGTGATAATGTGTACAAAGTAGAGGAATTCAAAAAGTTTCCTTACTTAAAAAATACTGAATGTTGCATTAAGCATTATTTTAGTGACAGATGTAAATACCAAGCTATTTCAAGAATATTAAAAATGACATTTAACCAATATGCTTGGCATATTATAAATGTTCAATAAACATGAGTGAAACATCAGTGCAGAGACTTGCAATTATAATAGACTAATTATAATGTATTATTGTATATTTTTCTCATAGATTAATATACAAATGCTATAAAAATATCCACATTTGGTTGCAAATCTCTGCATTTATATAAGGCAAATGAAGTAACCTAAAACTGGTGGATTAGTTCATTGCTTCAATAATATTGAACAAAATAAGGTTTTGAGCATAAATCCATTTTTTTTTTGTGCATTTCAAAATGTCCTCGTTATATTATATAGGTAGTATTCAGTCTTAGGCAAAAAGAAGCCGAACCCGCTGGCCTTTACATATGCAGACTAGCAAGGTTTAACTGAAACAAGTCTGTTTTAATGTTGCCACTCTTGAAAAATGTTGACAGATGTATTTGTCCATGTGTAAAATTAAATGCAGCAAGTGCTTTTATAAACAGGTTTTTGTAGTTTACTGCTATAGACTATGTAATAAGATAAGTGTGCTATGGCAAGATGATTAAAAGATGTTAGCCTTTTGTTCTCATTCAAACTTTATTTATAAAGCCTCCACACTTATTTTAAACTTTCTTTATTGTTGACTCTCAAAGTAAATTCAGGAAGCAACCAAATATAACTTTTTTTATATAATTCCATTGCTTTTCATTGCATCTGATTAAGTGTTCTGCGAGTTTCTGTTTGTCCTTGGAAAGATAAAGTGATGTTCACTGAGCAATGCTGCTTCAACAGTTCTTACGACAGCTGTAAGTAGACCATAAAGCAAATGAGGATTAGAATCATGGAAGACTCTCCATCAAGTCATATTCACAGAAATTTGAATAGTCTGGATAGCAATGCTGCCTGGCAAAGCAATGAGGTGTATCGGAAAGAATGTGAAACTGACGAGTTGTTTACGTGAGCTTGTCACACATACACAGTGAGACAGTGTATGAACTACATCCAGAATGATCACTTAGCTTAGCACTGGAACAAGGTGTATGTGAACGTGAGTTTTTCCTTAGTTTGTAGTACTTTTCATTTCCCTCTTTTTACATTTTTAAACTTGGCTGAGGTGCTGGTATGCTTATCAAAAAGGCTTCCTTTCACTGATGCTGTTACTTGGTAATCCACTAGCGAAAAGCGTTGCTGCATCATTATCAGAAAATTGTAAAAGAGTGAAAGCTAAACGTCACAGAACTGCACATTAATCAGTTTCTCGGTGTTGTGTAACAATGTTGTCAGCAGTGTTATAGTATTTGGATCAGTGGAATGAAAAATTTTAGAACAGAGTATCAGCACCAACAAGCTTCCCATGAAGGAAAGCTGGATACACAGCAGAGAGTAATGTCTCCTGCTGAATATGCAATCATGACGGGGCATCTCATTCTTTAGAGCTTCTGGGACTTACTCCTGAAAGAAAGACTTAAAAATGGGTTTATCATCATTACCATAGAGAATGCTGCTTTGATTCTGTCAATATTGGCTAGTTTTAATGGAGCAATTTTCTTTGTTCATGCCCCTAGGGGCATAAGCTAAAGACTACACTCTCTGGGGCTGGTCACGAGAAAGTCATGGCTTATAGCAAAGTGTGTGTAGCTTGGTAAGAGAGGAGAAAAGGGAAATATGGCTAGTTGTATTGGGGATTTGGAGCTATTTCAGTTTCACAGCATACATGCCTTTAGGCATAGTGATTATTTTTTTCATTTTTGGCTTTCTTTTGCTATGAACAAGTTAGGTTCTTTTGACAATGCCATTTCAGACATTAGCAGACCTAAGCTTTGAATTAACCAATGAGAACCTGGTCATCTAAATATTTTACTAATACAGAAATAGAAATCACAGCGCTCTTTCAATCCAGACTGGTACAAAAAGCCATGGCTGGCAGCTAGTGAGATCATGAAAATATTGTTTTACTTCAACTATTTGTTGTTGGTGGTTGGACAGTTCATGGTATTAGTGACCTCAACAGTGTTTCAGAAATAACGAAGTTGCATGAAATTAGTTCTTGCACTGGAAACTCCTTAAAATTAATTTGTTTGGAAAAGTTGATGTGCAGACACAAACTGAATAAGGCAATGGGTTATTTGCTGCATGACACAATGAATTTGTCCAGAATGATTTATTGCCTAAAATTCTGTGGCGAACAAAGTATCCCTAACATGTGAAAGAGAAGAATCGTTAAAGTGGCATATTCCTGGGTTTAGTACAGGGAATTACTGAGCTGGGTAGCAATTTGTGACCATTTGTAGCAATCCAAAGAACTAATATACATCAGCAATAATACAAAATGAGTTACTGTGGAGTATATTTACCAGGTTTACAAAGAAACCCTGCAGGATGAAGTAAACAAAACAGTTTTGTGTCTATAAGCAGATGAAACCAGTGAAACACCGATGACAATGGTTCATTTTATTCAGGGATCACAAGTAGTGGAACATTTTCATGGTTTCATGCACCTTACTGAAAGATCTGCACCACGGATAGCCCAAAGCATGTTAGCATTGGAGCTGTACAGCTGAAGGACAAGTCTCTTGAACATATGATGGGAGATCTGGATTCTGAGGAGTGTACCATGGAGTCCAGAAACTTCTGAGGGATATGTATTCATGTGCTTACTTTGTACATTGCTGTGCACACCAGTTTAACTTCATTAAGCAATATGTGTGCTCTACCATCATAGCCAGCAGGATCTTTCCTTTTGGGGGGGCTAATTTATCAGAATTTTCTTTTTGTCTTGCAAGAGGACAGATCTACATTGGGAGGTGTGTCTTTGAAGGCTAATGCGAAAGTGTCAAACATGATGGAATTTCCAGATTAGTGCATCAGTGCTGGCAATCACTGATACTCTCTTGAAATTAATTAACAAAATGGCTCATGGGATTTTGTGTCCTAAGGAAGCAACTGGACTAATAGATTTTCTTGAAGAGAAGTTAATTTTCTACTCAGATTTTATTAACAGAGTAATACCCTTGTTTGAAATGTACATTGTAAGAAGAAAATCATGACAGCGGTATGTGTGAAGGAATATAATCAATTTGTACTGCCATTGGCAACAGGAATGAAGCAAACACACCAAATTATGGCTCTGCGACATGTAACATCTCCAGGAAGTGGTAATCAGTGTGGAAGTTGAATGTTGCAACATAATTATTCAGCAAGCTGAAGGATTAGGTGCAACTATCATTGCTTCAATTTAGTTAATCCTACCAAATTTAATGACATCAAGTCCAAAAGACTTCATGCCTTGACAGTGCTTTCAATAGAGAAAAAGTATGTTGCTATTTAACAAAAAAATAAGTGTTCGCTCAGCAGAATAGGAGAGCACACAGTTCCTTTTTAAATAAACCTCTATACTTTTGTAAAATATAATTTCAATAATGGCAGTTTTGTTTCGTGCACAATGTTTTAGCATAAAATATGACAGTTTTTTTCTTTGAGTGGCTAATAATAAGTGCATTACTTTTATCATTGAAATGATTAGCTCTGGTTAAATTTGAGCTCAAGAGACGCCACTGTGACCAATGTGAGTAATCTGAACCTTTTTACATATCTCAATAATTCTTTCAAGTTTGAGTTGGATTAATTGCAACATTGCTTCTCTGAAAAGCATTTTATCAGAAAAGAAATATGTTAAACTCCTTAAGAGGGCTTTAGAAGAGACTTCAGACTTGCCTGTACATTGTACCCTGTTGTGAGCCTCTAAAGAATGACGGTGTTTCTTCCCCAGAGGATACTAAAATTTCATACCAGAGACAGATCCAATCTCAGATTATCAGTTTTTGGTCTGCTTGAAACATTAGGCTATTGAGTAGTCTTAAATGAAGTTAAGAGAGCTTGGTGCATGCATGATCTTCTAATCTGAGGGTCCCAGCTAGCTTGTGAAACACAGGGAAGGTGCGGTGAAAAGCTTGGAACTGTTGTGAAAAATAATAGCAGAAGTTCTCTGTAATTGCAGTCTATCAAAAAAAATATTTGAACTTCTTTGAATTTCTTCTAAGCTTATAGGAGTGCAATTAGTTAAGGATACTTCCATATTCATTGTGCAAATTGGAAGTTTTTGACTTATTTGCAATTTCTTTCTTTCCTTTGTTTTTATTTATTTGTTTTTTCACTGAGTAAATTATCAGGGTCCATTCAGGTTAGAAATTACTCAACCTGATAACTTGTTATAGTGATTATAAAAGTGTATATAATGTGGTTTTGTAAGACAAAAGATACATAAAATTAAACATAAGTGTCTTCAGGATTCTGCAAATGCAGACAATAAACTTGTCCAAATTAAATTATTTTCTGGTTTTTTTGTTCTTGATTTGTCCAAACTTGTGTTGCTAAGCGAACTTTTAAATAGTAATTTAACATTTAAAAGTTGCAACAGGTGAATAATTATTACTTGGAGTAAAGTATTCCTATGTTGATAAATGAATAGATAATTTTAATAAGAACCAGAATACAGTAGTCAGAGCAAATGATTCTAAGAGTCATTCATTAGCTCCTTCAGGATTAACTCTACAATATGCTTTCATTAGATAACAGAAGTTGGAAGATTTACTGTAAATGAAGGTGAAATTGTAATAGTGCATTTTCTTGCATTTTTTGAAAGTGTCTGATGTACCATGGCATAGCTTTGGGAAACACTGAATAGAATAAATTGCAACACAGTAACAGTGTTATTAAAAACATTTTGTATATTGCACAGGTGATAAAATACACTTGCTTAAGTTTCTATGAAATTGATAAGTAAGATTGAAAAAGTTAACTATATTCTCTGATGTAATTTACCTGGTTATATAACCATGATGTTCATAGTGCTTTGTTAAGCCTTCACTTCAGAGAATTCAAGAGTGTGAACAAAAACAAAATGTAATTTAGGTCCTGTGTGTTGATTCTATAACAAATATTCTAGAATTTTAGATATCTTAAGCATTTAAATGATGCTTAAAATTGTCTTGTATTGATTATGATAAAACCGTGCACATTGTGAAATAAATCAAATGTGTAATAAAAGGATGTGTGTTTTCATTTCTAGATTTCTCTTCAGGAAACCATTTTCTACATAGCTGCTGAGGGAAGCAATCCACAAACTGCTACCAAATGTTTCACCTGCTACAACTCGCTTGCTGCAAACAGTTTCTATAAAATGAATATTTTTTTGCAATAGGCTATATGCGGCATCTGTAAACTGCAATACATGTAGCATGGTAAATCACATACTCCCATTATAAAAATAAGTATTTATCCTCATAACTGATTTATCTTCTAATATTCTGACATACATAAATACAGTGGAACTTAGATAATTCAAAATTAATTCAATTGCGGTGTGCCCAGAATTTTTTATTAAAGCAATGTAAAAAAAATCTGTGTTGCAATCATAACTTTCTCTACTCTTGTACTAACCATTCTTACAAACTCTTATTCCTACATTTTCATGTTAGTTGAGATAAACATTTATCTTATTATTTATTTATGCCAACAAACTTACTGTTGGTGTTTTTAAACACACAAGCCGTGTGTGGGCAAAGTTTAAGAGGTAGAACTGGAACTTAAAAATTCAATGCCACAACTGGGATTTGAACCACAGACCTTCCGCTTGCCGGGCGGACGCTCTAACCACTGAGCTATTGTGACAAACTGCCAGAATGGCATTAAATTCTCAAGCCAGTTCGTATTTCTCCTGGTAAACCACAAAGGCAGTCTCACATCAGAGACAATTACCCCAATGGTGACTTACTATTGCAAGTACTTTATATCCCAGGATTAAATAACCTTCACATGGTAATTATTATTTATTTATGCCAACAAACTTACTGTTGGTGTTTTTAAACACACAAGCCGTGTGTGGGCAAAGTTTAAGAGGTAGAACTGGAACTTAAAAATTCAATGCCACAACTGGGATTTGAACCACAGACCTTCCGCTTGCCGGGCGGACGCTCTAACCACTGAGCTATTGTGACAAACTGCCAGAATGGCATTAAATTCTCAAGCCAGTTCGTATTTCTCCTGGTAAACCACAAAGGCAGTCTCACATCAGAGACAATTACCCCAATGGTGACTTACTATTGCAAGTACTTTATATCCCAGGATTAAATAACCTTCACATGGTAATTATTATTTATTTATGCCAACAAACTTACTGTTGGTGTTTTTAAACACACAAGCCGTGTGTGGGCAAAGTTTAAGAGGTAGAACTGGCATTGAATTTTTAAGTTCCAGTTCTACCTCTTAAATTTATCTTATTGCTTATCTCCTTATAGATGCAAAGGGAATATGGGAATACAGTAGGCTTTGAGCGATAGTCAAATCTTTTAAAGCTTTCAAATTCCGTTCTCTTTGCATGGTTAGCATAAAAAATGCATATCGATATTCCATTTTACAGAACTAAGTTCTCCAAAACTCGCACAAATAACAAGGCATACCTCCGAAATGGTTCACTCTACAAAAAAATGTATTCAGACATAAGTTGTGTATTTTAGCAAGATCTACATTTTTGCAATCTTACCCCGATGCTATTAGGGTACCTGAGGGCTAGGGAGTCTTTATTTTTCCAACCTCTCCATTTCTCTAATTTCTTTATAAAACCTTAACCCCTAACATGCTGACCTGTCATGGCATGTAATACGTCCTCTGATTGGTAACCAGAGGATATGGTTGGTGAATTTATTTTGATAATTCTCCCGGTCAGGTCGGTAAGACTCGTAAACCAACGACAGGTGTGGTCCTCCAGACATTCTGGGGGTTGTGAGAGAGCGATTTGACCACCAAAACATAAAAATATGGTGCTCTCTAAAAAGCAGTTACATTTACTGCTAAGTCTCTTCAATATCTGTGAAAAATATTGGAGAGCAAGAGGATTAATGACTTCATTGTCAGAAATCCAGCATTAGCTAACATCATTTTTGCAATAGGCTATATGCAATCTATCTACAATCTATCCTGGAAAACCACTGTACCTGCTGAATGGCGAAAGGCAAGAGTTGTCCCACTCTTGAAGAAAGACAAAACAGCGTCAGAAATAAAAAATTATAGACCAATAGCTCTTATTAGCATAATAGCAAAAGTGATGGAAAGAATGGTGTCAAACAGGTTAAATTGATTTCTAGAATCAAAAAATTTAATTTCCCCATGTCAAGCTGGATTTAGAGAGTTCCACTCTACAAATGAACAAGTCTTATTTCTCAGTCAAGAAATCAAAGACTCCTTCAATAGAAAAGAAGATAATTTATCAGTTTTTATTGATTTTCAAAGTGCATATGATTCTATATGCAGAACAAAACTACTAAAGAAAGTAAAAAAAAAAATAGGGATACTGTTGGTTATTCTGTAATCGTTTATACAACTTTTGTGTTTTCTTTTTGTAGCTTAGCAACTCTGTTTGTTCTTCTGATAGCTTGCCCATGTAACGGCGAAAGTGTTAAATTAAATATCCAGTTATCTTAATTGTGTCATATCTTTTATACATATTAAAGCTTCCAGTCCGAAAGAATACAAACAACAGATACAAGGTCCAATGTTTTCATGGCTATATCATTTCCTAACACAACGCTTTATTGCAACCAGATATGGAAGTGTATCTAAATACAAACAAGTACACCGTGGCTTACCACAAGGTGCAGTGCTCAGCACAACACTTTTTAATATATTTATTAACGATCTGCCACAGCAAATACAAGAATCAGGTGTGAAGTGTGCACTATTTGCTGATGACTTAGTAATGTGGACTTCAACACCAAAAAGCAAAAGTACAGAACTAGAAAAAACCATGCAACAATCCTTAACCAAATTACAAAGGTGGACCAAAGAAAATTTAATGACTGTTAATACAACGAAATCAAATACCAAATCTTTTCACTAAGAAAAAAGCCACAAAAAATAAAACTAAATTTTGAGGGTCAACAATTACCAGAAACAAAGGAAGCAAAGTATTTAGGAGTTACGTTTGATACTAAACTTTCATGGACCAAACAAATAGAAAATGTAATACAAAGAGCAGAGAGGCGCCTTTCACTGTTAAAACGTCTAACAGGAATGAAGTGCGGATGTTCCAGAGCAACTCTTAACACAACATACAATGTATATATAAAGCCATTATTTACTTACTGCAGCGAAGTTCTTGTAACAGCAAACACAAAAAAAATTCAAATCTTTCAAAACCAAAGTCTGAGACTAATTACAGGTGCTATCAAAACCACACCAATAGCAGCTATGGAAATACTAACCAACCAATGCCACATTGAATATGAAATAGAAAAAGCGGCTCTTATTCAACACGAAAAGTTGATCAGACTCCCATTCAATACATGGCACAAGAGAAATTTTACACATACACTAAAGACTCAGGAGAGCTTTCTTTCCAAAATTCAAGACATCAAGAAGAATGTATACCTTCCTAATTCGAAGGAAAACTTCATATCCAAAGTCAATCCGATACAAACATTAGACATCACATATTATTTACACCTGACAGAAGAAGTTAAGAAAAGTAATACTCCAACTAGTGTTCTAAAATTATTGGCATTAGAGACAATCCGTACTAGATTTCCAGAACACAAATGGCTCCTTATTTAATGGATCCATACTGATGGATCATTGATATCAAACCGAGATGGAGCAGGGGCTGGAGCCACGTGTCACCTCTTTTCCTATTACAAATCTGTAAGTTATGGAACTACAAACTTTGATGGAGAAATTGAAGCAATTTGAATGGCCCTACAAAATCTTTTGTACAGAATTTCACATTTTCATCAAGCAGTTATTCTCTCAGATTCCAGGGCAGCAATTATAGCAATTACTTCCAAGTTGTCACCAAAAAACCAAACAATTATAGAATGTTGGAAAATCCTTACCCATCTAACAGCACTTCAAAAACACCTAGTCTTCCAATGGATACCAGCTCACTGTGGACTGAGTGGTAATGAGAAAGCTGATTTTCTTGCAAAAAAGGGTACCGGTAATGTGCAGAAATAAATAGTTAATCTACCATTTTATGCAGCTAAAAGATTAGTGAACTCTGAATGAAAAAAAATTATTAAAAAATATTACTATGAAAAATCAAAAAATAAAAGATGGGAACTACCAAACATTCAAACAGTAATTCCTGAGTACCTCTCGAAAAAGAAGCAGTTGCAACCTTCAGGTTGATTACAGGACATGATTATCTGGCAAAACATTTAAACAGAATTGGGATATATTCTTCACCACTCTGTCCTCTATATGATCTGCAAGAGGAAATGGATCGAGACCACCTTCAAATATGCCCGGCCACTTCTAATGCCCCATCCATCAGTGAAAAATATTGGAGAGCAAGAGGATTAATGACTTCATTGTCAGAAATCCAGCATTAGCTAACAACAACATTTTTGTATAGTAAGATTTGGTCTGTCTTAAGGGTTTAGCAGTTATGCAAAAGTCATTCAGACTAAATACAACTACAAGGGCTATTGCTAGAAAATTGAAGATATACATCTCATTTTTCATAAAAATATTTTGAACATATGGCATTTTAATCAAAATCATTTAAGCCATTTTTGAAAAATTTTCCATGTAAAGGGTGGTTTAAGGTGAAGCAATTTTCTTCAAAATCGTCGTGTTGCATCATTGGAAGGCAATAAACTTAAATACCAACTTTGGTTTTTAACCGAGTTTTTGTTTTTGAGTTATGCTGTTCACAGACTGACGCACATGCGCGTGTGCAGATCTTTTTCTAAAGATTCTTTTTTTGGATTCAGGCGGCCTCAAAAACATATTCCCGGTGAAATCTCAACATCAAATTTTTGGGTGGAACACAATTCTTCCTCTACTTTACTGTACATAGTAGACAAAGTAAAAAATTGCATGTAATTCAAATTGAGTTTTCTTTAATTTGAAGTTTTTGTTCAGAAATGTCAGTTGAAAATTAACCTAAGTGTGTAAATTTCATATGATATCCTTGTCCATGTGTTTCTACAAAAGAGGTCGTCACTCCAGGTTTTGTCAGCTTTGAGCTTCTATACCGCTCCCACATCCCCTGTTCAGTGCGTTGCAATTCAGTGCCACTATGTCTCTAAGCTACGTGACTAATACAAGACTTTAAAATATGATTTGAAGCTTTCCTGGCGACGAACATATTCAAGATGCTCTCGGGCTCCTGATGATGGGAGAGATGTATACTCCCGAAACGTTGATGTCGCTTCATCACTACACCTGGCTCGAAGCCTGAGAGCATCTTGAATACAAGACTTTAACTTAAGTGGAAAATGCCGCTGTCATTTGAGAAGTTCAAAAGAGTTTGAAGAAAAGAATCTGAAATTGCAAATGAATATGGAATACCACGGAACACTTGTCAACTTATCTGAAGAATAAGGAAAAACAGTTTTAAGCAGTGCCTCAAGTGAAAATGGAAAGAGTAAAGTGAGACAAGTGGAAAATCCTGATGAGTGCATAATAATTAGTAATGGATATATGTACCTGCAATGCTAAACTGTAAATTTAAGACTTAACTTTTGTAATTCAAATTTTTTGATATTTCCATCTTTTTTTCTTGGCCCTTCAGTTTCAAATTAACAAAATTCCACTGTATAGCATTTAAACCACTGTTTCAAAATGTTTGCTTCCAATGAAATGCTGCACAAAAATTCAAATTTTGTATAATTTATGAAATAAGCAGTTTGGTCTTACGCTTATGGTGAGATTGAGATTCCTGATAACTTATTCTATTTAACTTTCAGACCATCTGCACATAGAAATGGCTGCCAACAATTTTTATTAAATGCATGCAAAATAAAAAGCAAACATTGTTTTAAATCAACAAGATGCAATAAGGAAGAGATTTCTAACATGCAACAATACATTGTAGCAATCTAATTAAACTGATAGTGCAATTTAATGCTCTTGCACTTCTTGAGGTTGGAATCTACCAATTCAGCTGCTAATCATGAAGTCTTTCATTGGGTGGAAGCTATTTGAAGCAAGTTGGTGAAAGAAAGTGTACTTTGTATATTCTCAAGGTTTCCTTTTTTAGTTCCTGTAGAACACCATGGAAATCATTCCCACAGATCAAGAAACATCAACAGTTGATTAAGATTCAGCTTTGGACAATGAGTGAACTTCAAGCTTTCTGCGGTGGGATTTGGCTTTTAGCACTGCACATGATTTTGTAGCAATAACATTATTTTGTGATCAATTTCTTAAAGCAACACGAATATTCCAGATTTAAGACTGAAATATTAGTCGCAATCCTGTAGGCAAATTTAAGGTTCTGAGAATTTAGCTGCATGTTGTTTGCATCACTTTGATTACTTCAATTACACTTTAAGATAGGGAAGAAACTGCAGATTCCAAAGTAGGTACTCAAATTAATACTAATGCAATCAAGATTGTCATTAGCATCCTTTAAGTTAACACAACTCTTATTACTAATGTAATGATTGATCTTCACATAATGAAAAGCTGGCCAGGAGCAAAAGGAATGTGATATGGGCCTTCTAAAATAAAATGTATAAAATGTAGTGATAACTTAGTCTGCTTACCTTCCTTGTATGTAGGACTTACAGGTGAGCTTCTGGGGTAAGAGACCTGTTGAGGGACTTCAGATCAGAGAACAGGGAGGATAGCTGAAGAAGCTGTATAAGTGCAGATATTTTATAATTAGTACCTTGATATGTATCCACTTGTGTACTTTTTTCTCTTTGGCTAACCCTTTTCCATAAACCAACCACAAACTTTACTACTTTGTCTTACATTATTTAGAGACTAAAAGTTTCACTTATCTTAATATTTGCTGCAAGTTCTTGAAATATGTTGTTGTTAGCTAATGCTGGATTTCTGACAATGAAGTCATTAATCCTCTTGCTCTCCAATATTTTTCACTGATGGATGGGGTGTTAGAAATGGCAGGGCATATTTGAAGGTGGTCTCAGTCCATTTCCTCTCCAATTCTGTTTAAATGTTTTGCCAGACAATCATGTCCTGTAATCAACCTGAAGGTTGCAACTGCCGTTTTTCAAGCATACTCAGGAATTACAGTTTGAATGTTTGGTAGTTCCCATCTTTTATTTTTTGATTTTTCATATTAATATTTTGTAATAACTTTTTTGAATTCAGAGTTGACTAATCTTTTAGCTGCATAAAATGGTACATTAACTATAGATTTCTGCACATTGCTGGTACCCTTTTTAGCAAAAAAAATCAGCTTTCTGATTACCACTCAGTCCACAGTGAGCTGGTATCCATTGGAAGACTAGGTGTTTTTGAAGTGCAGTTAGATGGGTAAGGATTTTCCAACATTCTATAATTGTTTGATTTTTGGTGACAACTTAGAAGTAATTGCTATAATTGCCGTCTTGGAATCTGAGAGAATAACTGCTTGATGAAAATGTGAAATTCTGTACAAAAGATTTTGTAGGGCCATTTGAATTGCTTCAATTTCTCCACCAAAGTTGTTGTTTCATAGCTTAAAGATTTGTAATAGGAAAAGAGGTGACACGTGACTCCAGCCCATGCTCCATCTCTGTTTGATATCAATGATCCATCAATATAAATATGGAGCCATTCGTGTTCTGCAAATCTAGTCTATGGATTGTCTCTAATGCTAATAATTTTAGAACGCTAGTTGGAGTATCACTTTTCTTAACTTCTTCTGTCAGGTGTAAATAATATGTGATGCCTAATGTTTGTGTTGGATTGACTTTAGATATGAAGTTTTCCTTTGAATTAGGAAGGTATACATTCTTCTTGATGTCTTGAATTTTGGAAAGAAAGCTCTCCTGAGTCTTAAGTGTATGTGTAAAATTTCTCTTGTGCCATGTATTGAATGGGAGTCTGATCAAATTTTCGTGTTGAATAAGAGCTGCTTTTTCTATTTCATATTCAATGGGATATTGGTTGGTTAGTATTTCCATAGCTGCTATTGGTTGGTTATGATCTTTGCAAAACTTAAAGGCATTTGGAGCCGGGCCGTACTGCGGACTCCAGCGAATCCTAAGCTTACCTCTCCTACCAGCGCTGCCGAATGTGGTAAATGCATCTTAAACGCTCTAATGTACAGAACCTCAGCTGGTACACACACTATGGTTGGCAACAGTGCTCTGCTTGAGCATTGGCCAGTGTTCACATGCCTTTAACTTTTGCGAGCAGAATAGTATTTCCACAGCTGCTATTGGTGTGGTTTTGATAGCACCTGTAATTGGTCTCAAACTTTGGTTTTGAAAGATTTGAATTTTTTTTTGTACTTGCTGTTACAAGAACTTCGCTGCAGTAAGTAAATAATGGCTTTATATATACATTGTATGTTGTGTTAAGAGTTGCTCTGGAACATCCCCACTTCACTCCTGTTAGACGTTTTAACAGTGAAAGGTGCTTATCTGCTCTTTGTATTACATTTTCTATTTGTTTGGTCCATGTAAGTTTGATATCAAATGTAACTCCTAAATACTTTTCTTCCTTTGTTTCTGATAATTGTTGACCCTCAAAATTTAGTTTTATTTTTAGTGGTTTTTTTCTTAGTGAAAAGATTTGGTAGTTTGATTTTGTTGTATTAAGTCATTAAATTTTCTTTGGTCCACTTTTGTAGGTTGGTTAAGGATTGTTGCATGGTTTTTTCTAGTTCTGTACTTTTTTTTTGGTTTTGAAGTCCACATTACTAAGTCATCAGCAAATAGTGCACACTTCACTCTTGATTTGTTGTGGCAAATCATTAATAAATATATTAAAAAGTGTAGTGCTGAGCACTGCACCTTGTGGTAAGTCACGGTGTACTTGTTTATATTTGTTCTTGAAATATAAAGCAAACTATAGTTGCTTCTTGAAACATAATGCAAACTATAGTTTCATTACGACCCCATGTCTTTAGTGGTTGTTATTGTTTTTTGCATTATCATAATTGCACCACAAAGTAAACACCTACCATATATACTGTTTTGCTTCACACCTCAATGCGCGACCTATTGTCCTTGATATCCTGAGGTCATTGGCCTTGCAGAAAGTATTGGAACTCGGTTCCAGCACACCATTCATTATTACGAGTCTCGTTCATTCTGCGTTATGCCTTCTGTGTCACGCCTACTTAAGGGTAGTAATCAACCTGAAACACTACTCCTAAGTAAAATAAGTTCTCAAATGAGCCAAACATTGATGTAATACTGTTCATTGCACTGTCCTCAATTACTTCTCAAAATATCTGCACTTATATCCCTAACATCCTGTATAGAAAATCAAATTGAAATAGATGAAAGAAAACATGATGATGAAATAATTGGGGAAATGGAGAAGGACCACCCAGACGCCTCTTTGTCATAATAAATCCCACTCGATAATTGATACTATAAGTACAGCAGGTGGAAGTACAATTTACATGCTATGTCCAATATATTCCCATGTAGAAAAATCTGATGTTACACTCGTATGACTTGTACCAACTATTCTTACAGGCACTTATTCCTCTATCTTCATGTCGGTCGAGATAAACACTAGCAGAATTTACACTGGACAACAAATTGAGCTTTTGTTTGTGACATGAAACCTCTTTTTTCTTAAGGATTACACAATGTTGAACACGAATATGACAGCAAGAATGCTAGATTTGTTCTGGTTTGAGAATAACATTAAGGAAAAACACAATATTAGTTCTTTTTTTCTATGAAAATCTGATGTCTTGTAAAACACATTCATGATCGCTTGCTTATTTTTTCTGAATATGCTTTCCCTTTCTTCCCTCTTGTGGTTGAATTGAGGAGCATCCCTATGACTGTCCAGTAGTTGTCAGCAAGCATTCTTGCACTCCACTTTCCCTGGTAACTTTTTTTCCGTTAATGATATTTGTTGGTGTAAACGTTTTCCATGTCCATGGCTTGTTTACTTACAACTTTCAGGAAAACAATTCAGATGGAAGTGTAATTTGAGAAACATGTTGCATCCCAATTAGTTGACAGCAAGTTTATTTCCAGCTCGTTTGTTTGCCAAGAAATTGCTTACGGCTTCTCTGAAAGAAATCCATGTCTCTTTCTCAACATAATTTAAAATGTGTTCAAATATCTTGGTGAAGTTGACGAATCTGTGAGCCAACTGTTTCCCTTCCTTTAGAGGCCCTAATAACCTGTTGTCGACAGGCCCTTAAACTCTGTTACTCACTCACTCCCCTTCCTTTAACTTGGCCTCAGTAGCTCTAGGCCATTTTGTAACTAGGTATTTAAATGCCAATCCATTTTGATCTAACTTTTTAGCAAAGTTTTTGATGAGACCAAGTTTTATATGCAGTGGAGGAATCAAAATTTCTCAGATTCCACCAGAGGTTCATGTTTAACATTCATTTTTCCAGCTTCCATACCTTGATGTAACGGCTGTTCCTTTTTTTATGAAATAAGCTTCTTCAAAACAACAGTGTTTAGTGTAACCGAGTTGGAGTCCAGTTAATACTGCAGTTACTTGGAAGTCTGGACATATTTTACGTTTATATGTGGTATAATGAATTAAATCAAGGAGTTTCATGCTGCCATATGATTCCTTCATATACATGGAATAACTAATAGGAATTGTTGGCACCTGATTGCCATTATGAAGTAATACAGCTTTGAGACTTCATTTTAAACAACCGCCACTGATGAGAGATGTGACTAATGTTCAGAGCATTCAATGGCCCACTACCATCAGTGCAAAACATAAAATCACCTTCAGAAAAATATTTCTCAAGATGTTTCTGATGGTCATGAAAAATGTCACTTTCACGTTTTTGCCAAGATAGCTTCATTGTTGCAATCTGGAGTCTTAAGAAAGTTCTAGGTCTCTGACTAAATCATTTAATTCACTCCGATTAATTTTGTGATGTTCAGATTTAACATTAGATGCAAACTCAGGATCTGTAGATGTGGATGGTTGTGGGTCACAAGGCTCGTCTTCTGAGTCTATGGAATCTAATTCAGGGGGTGTTGGAACAAGTAGCTCATCACTATGGGGTGCAGGATGAATAGCAAAAATGTGCACTGGAATATACAAGAGTGTTCTTTTTATAATTTGTCATACTCTGAAGTGGTGGAACCATGGATAATATACAGTCATCAGTGTGAGTTGTTGGCTCCAGCCAAAAAACTGGAATGCAAAAGGCATGAAAGGTATCCTGTGATTCAGCCAATCCAGAAGTTTTGTGTAGCAAAGCCTTCAACAGATATATGGGGCCCAACTCTTATCTTTGTCACCTAATTTGCAGAATTCACCAAAATAAAGATTGTAAGCTGTTTTTATTACAGGAGTGATGTTTCTTCACTGCACAGCAAACACCACTTTGTCACAAATGTAACAGATACTGTTAGGATTATTTATGTAGTTGCGTGGCATTTTTAGCAAGTGAAATGTTATTAAAATGAATTTTACAGTACATCACAAACTTTGGTGTAGCATTTTAAGACAAAGTTTTTACTTGAGTTTTAATAATGTTAGTAAATTGCATTTGCATCCGAAACACTTCTCAGACACTGAAGAGGTCGAGTAAATGAATTCTTGTTTTGTCTTTTTATAAACTAGTCCCTTCTGCACAATAACAAATCTAAAATAAGATCAGCTCATCCCATTAAGTGTGTTCATTCATCCCTCTATATTCTTATCTACTTACAACTTCCTGCTGTCAGTAATGTGCCATACTGTAAAAATAAGTAACTGGCTACTTCCAGTAACATTTTCGTTATTAGGGGTGCTCAATAAATAAGGATTGTATATGCCACTCATGTCACAATCTTGCTGTTGACCAGTGTTATTGCTACTATTCTTGTAGATGCAAGGGAAAGATGAGAGAAAGTCTAGTAGTTGGATAGCTGTCCTATCTGAGAGTTGTCATAAAGAGATGCCTGCTAATAGATCTGTAGAAGAAGGCAATTTTAAATATGAATGATAAAAGGATAAAAAATCGTAGTGTAAAAATATTTGATAGATAAAGTGTAATAATGCACAAAATTATTATAACACCTGGAAATAGGACCGATAACCATTTTAGTATGCATATTGTGTAAAATGTACAAAGAATTATGAATAATTTGTAGACCAATGTCTTCTAAAACACTTAATTGCAATTCAAAACATCAGAACAACAGTAAATTTAGTAATCACTCCACGAGTACCAAAATGTGACCAATCACCAATTTGAAATTTCGTATTTGTGTCTTAATTAAGGAATGCAAGGCTCAACATGTTATTTCCCTTATCAATCTCCTTAATTTTAGCTCGATTTTGATTTTCAAATCAGATCATAGGGTCAAGAATTTGTCCCTTATAGTCTCTTCTTCATTGAACACTACTGCTTGGTATGAGCCTTGGCCTCCACTGCTAGTTGTCTATTATTTCATAAAAATAAGATTAGAAAATATGTTGTCAATGTAAATAAATATAGTCATTTTGAAACCACCCCAATGTATAAGTTTCAGTAAATCATATTGTTAATTCCTTATATTAGTATTGAGAAGATCAAAAGCCTTGTCATAGCTTACAGTAGAATTTGAGCGAGTCTTATTCTTTCGCTTTCCCTGCTGCTGTTAGGTGTCAGGTTCCTTCAGCCACTTTCTGTATTCGCTCCTATCCTGCGCCAACTTGTATATTCGTCTCAATGTTGTCCCATGTCCAACTGCCAGTCTTTCCTTATATTGTCTCCATTCCATCCTAGGCCTTCCCATTCTTCTCTTCCCCTCCGCTCTTGCTTCAAATGTTCTTTTAGGTAATCTCTCTTCATTCATCCTTACTAAGTGTCCCAGCCATCTTAGTTGGTTTCTTTCCATTGTCTTCAGTATACATTTCTGTTTTAGCTTTTCTCTTATTTTCACATTTCTAACTTGATCCCTCTTAGTATACCCGGCTACTCTCCTTAAGTATTTCATGTGTTGCTGTTAATCTACTTGCATGTCTATCCAATACTGTCCAGCTTCACTGCCATATAATAAAACTGACTGGTATATCACCTTATATATTCTCATTTTAGTGGTTTGACTTACTTCTCTTTTACCGATTATAGTATTATTAATTTGGTAATATATATTTATTGCCTTCCTGATTCTATTTAATTTCTTGATATATTCTTCCATTTGTAGTTAGAATCACCCCTAAATATTCAATACTTGTCACATTATCTAATTTTTCACCTTTCCAGAACATTTGCATTTCTGTCTTTTTCCTCTTTACCAATTATCATCACTTTATTCTTTTTTGCCTTTAGATTCATACCTTTCTCTTCCAATGTGCTAGCCCATTCTGTTAGTGATTGTTGCAAATTTTCTTGGCTTTTGCCATTAAAACTATATCATCTGCATAAATCAGAGCTTGCATATATACCAGTCTCATTTTCCAGTAACCTACTCTCATTTTGTTTGTTCTTCTCTTACAATGTCTGATTATTTGATTCATAAAGATATTAAACAACAGAGGGCTCAAACTATCTCTCTGTTTAACTCCACTTCTCACTTCAAATTTCTCCGAAAGTCTTCCTGATATTCTAACTGTCCCTATTACTTTTCCATATAAGCTCTTTATTACTTTAATTCTTTTTTTAACATTTAATTCCCTTAGGGCTTTCCATATCTCCTTACATAGTACCATATCAAAAGCTGCTTTTGTATCTAAAAAAGCTGCATATATCTTCTTTCCCTGCTCGACCATAAATCCACTGCTTATCTTATTGTAAAAATGTGATCTTGCGTTGCCTTTCTTCTCTAAAGGGAGTTTGTTCCTCTTCCATCTTTCCTTCTACCTTCTTTCTCAATCTTCTTTCAATTATTTTTGTGTACACTTTAAAGGGTACTGATGATAGACATATCACTCTATAGTTCTCACATTTCAACATTTCTGCTTTCTTATACATCAGTATTATGATATTTCTTTACCAATCCTTCAGTATTTTCTCAAGATTCTATGCCTCATTCATTATTTTAACCAAATAATCATGTGCTCTGCCCCCTGCATACTTTACCATTTATGGTGCTATCTTGTCCCATCCTGCCACCTGTTTTGAGTCTCATTTTTTCCATAGCAATCTCCAAATCAATTCTATCTATAGGTGTTTCTTACGTCAAAATCTCTTCTATATTCTCAGTCTCCTGCACTCCCTCTTCTTCCTCCTGATTTACTCCTCTGAACACTTATCTATAATAATCAGACCATGCCTTCATAATGTCATTTAGCTCTATTTTCACTTCGTTATTCTTATCTGCAATGTTTCTATACTTTTCCCTCTTACAGCCTTTAATCTTTTGAATAATTGCTAAAATTCTCTGTTATTATTGGGTCTGTCCAGCGTTAGTATCCGGACGTTTGTTAGATTTCTCAGTAATAAAACCTTAATTAAATCACTAGATATGAACTTAGGAGTCAAGTTTCTGGTGTGAACAAATTGGTTACCTTCGCAATCTTCAGTTTACATTGCTTCATTAGCATTTTATCAGATTATATAAAATATATACATCTGTAAAGTTTGTGTTAGTATCTGGACGAGGAAACGAGGTATAAAAAATGTGAGTAAATATAAATGGTATTTCTCCTCAGTTTAATAACATATTGACCATTTGATCATTTAATAGCCTTATACGAATCTTTTGTTTTGTAATGGATTATATTCATTTATACTACAACATTGGTATTATAATAGAACATTTAATAAACACAAAGAGGCGCGTTAGTATTAGGACGTTAGTATCTGGACAAATATTCCTCACTGCACTAAATGATCCATCTTGATATTACCTACCTCAGAAAATGATTTAAAACATTGAGAAACCACACAAAAGTGCACTGCATACTACAGAGGCACAGTTATTAAACAAAACCTAGCCTAACAACAACAATAATAACACTAACAATAATGATAATAATTATAATAATGACTTTTCTGGCAAAATGAAGAGTTTGATTTGGCTGTTATTGTCATTCACTGTTTGCACTTATTTCAAACTTCTCATTTTAGCAACCATTATGTTTTCTTCCAAGTCCAATGCATACAGCTTATATCCAACAACATATGGAAATTGCCATGATCTGGTGGATTTTTTTGTGTGCCCTTAAGTGCAATCACACCTTCCCATTTTTCATCAAGTTCCTTCTTTGCAGATTCAATTTTGTTTGCTGGGACAGAAATTGCAGTGATGTTCAGTTGTTGGCAGCAATCACGGAATGTATCAGCATTACAGATGACTGTTCTCTTTGATTGTACGCTATTCCATGCATGGCGTTTTGCTACTGCACCAATTCCCCTTTACCATGGGATGAAGCAAAAAAATGTCCACTTAAGACTTTCCAAATTCAAATTTTGTTTTAAGACGGTGACATTTGCAAAATTATATTTCTGTTTAAACTGTGATGCAGCTCCGTCTGAGAATACATGTAAATACTTCATCGATGGATTTTTGGTTTTGATGATCTGTTAGTACAGCATGGAGAAATGTGTCACCACAATACTGAGCATGTGAAATGTTGTCAGAAACTACAACATAACTGTCACATGTATGTATCCCATACCACATCACAGCAGTGAATAATGATACCTGAGAATTTGACTGTATTTCATCCTGGTAGTTACAAGAATAGTTTTCAACAAAATCTATTTGGATCTTAACATTTTCAGGTGACATCTTTGTGACTGTTCTTGATTAAATACATGAACCTTAAAAAATGGCAGTTGTTCTCTAAGTTCATCCAGCACATCACTCAGCCCTTCTTCCACTAAAATGTACTCAAATCTCTTGTCTACTATTTTCCACTGGCAGTACTGTACTATAAGACTGCACCGATCATCATTCTGACAGTCCTCAAACAGAGTGGTAATCTTTAACTTGCAAATATACCAATTATAGGTCAAACAGTTCTCTTTACTTGGATCACAAACAGTGTGTTGAATGAACTGAGCACTGAAAGTTCCAAAACTAGGAAAGTAATTGAAAAGCAGTGATTACAAATTTTCAAAGTTCTCAAGGTACCGACACATACATTGTGTGGTATGTCACAGTATGGTTTTACATGCACAGGACGTAGCTCTGCAAATTTACTGCAACTAATCTTCACCTCTGCATGCTGTATGCTTCATTAATTGTAAAGAGCATGTGACATTGGGCCACAATGTCTTTGGTGCTACTGCCCAAACTCTTAACACAAGCAGCCTTCCTACCAGAGTCAACTCGATTTATTTCATCATTGTTATAAAACTCAACAACAGTCTTAATATTCTCATCACACAGTCTGTCTCTATTTCACTTGAACCTTCAATCACTTCAACTCCACACATTTCAGCCAACTTTTTAACATCATCTACTTTTTTTCCTGGACTCTTAGGCATTGCTTTGCTTGCCTTTTTCAAAGCCTTTCCCACTGCAGCAGGAGAGATTTTGTTGAACTTGTTAGATAAAACAGTTTCCTTTTTAGGCCCGACTGAGCCTTTTCCTCTCTGCATCTTTAGCTCTTCGCAGACCACGTTCTGTTGATGTTTCTGCACTTTTCCTTTTTTCCCTATATTTCCTCATTATCGTTTTCCTCGAGTTTATAATCAGCATCATTCTTATGTATTTTCATGTCCTGCTTCTGTCTCTCTGCATTTGTTTTCACCATGCTGCAACACCTGGGCATACAGCAACATTGGAAGTAAGAAATAAAACTATTTGTAAATTAGTTGTACTCCAAAATATAATATGTACAGTTATAATTAAAATTAACTTAACAACGCTTAATTGTTGTGTACAACCCACACTTTTTAAGAAAAATAACAACTATAAGAGAACAAGCTTTGTGTATAACCAGAGGTTAAAGCAAAATGGCTGCAAAAATGTTAGTATCTGGACACAATAAGAATTGCAATTGGTTGGTTACAAAACATACTACAAACATGATAGCTACTGCCATCTCTTAAGAAGACATAGGATTAGCAGTTTTAGAAGCTGCAACCAAATGTCCGTATTTTCCAGGATGTTCTTGAAACATTTCTACAATTTCGTTAGTATCCGGACAATGAGGGAGAGCTAATTTCAGGATATTGTTTTTCTTAAATATTGCTGTTTAAACCAGAAATGCATATTGCTTAACTAAAGACAATGGTATTATGAAATTGTTAAAGAAAAAACATTCTCAAGATGAGCTAAATATAAGCTCTTAGAAGTCATACAATTTGCAACATTTTTAGGCAATTTTCTCGTACATTTTCATCTTAACTTTATAGAGCAATATCTTATATAAACAACTTCTGTCAACAACTTTACTGTCCAAAACATAAACTTCAATGCTTTTCTTATAATTTTTGTTTAGTTAGTTATGAAAAATAATGTTTTTACTTTTTACCAAAATTGGACACTTTCTCCTGGACTTTCTATTATTGAATTTATCTTCTAATTCTTTCTTAAAATCTTCCCAATCTTTTATCATTCCTTTAGCTATGTTTCTTTTTTCAACATAATTTTCCCAATTTGTATTCGTTGTATTTTTATTATATCCTTTCCATGCAATTTTCTTGTCTTTAACTATTAGTTTAGTAGTCTCGTTCCACCATTTTGTCCGCTTAGATCTCTCACCAATCTTCGAGACACCACATATTTCCTCAGCTGATGTACACAAGGTTTCCTTTAGCCTTGCACATTTACTCCCAATCTTGAATTTGATCTAAGTTTCTATTGTCTCTACATTTCCTTCCTTTTTTCTTAATCGTTTAAAATATCTATTTTTATCCTTTCATACTTAGCTCCCTTTATTCTTCTTGGTTTCCTGAATCTTGTGTCACATATTAATACTCTATGTTCAGTTAACATTTCTGCACTTCTAAATACTTTCACATCCGACATCGCATGTCTTGTATTTTTAGTGAATGTAAAGTAATCTATTACACTTACATTTTGATTAGGAGCTTCATATGTTATTTTATGAATTTCTTTGTGTGGAAAAAGAGTATTTCCAACCAAAAGATCATTATATATTCAAAATTCAATAATTCTTTTTCCATTTCATTTAATATTTTTTCTCCGCCATGTTTTCCCATACATCTATGGCCTTTTCTATGATCTTGACCAACTCTTGCATTCCAATCTCCCATTATAATTACCTACATGATTGTTCTCTTGTCTTTTATCTATTTCTTCCTGTAATTTTCTATAGAAAGTCGCTTTCTATCTCATCCTTATCCTCTGTAGGTGCATATATCTGGAAGATGGATACTTTTTCTTCTAAAATTACATCTATTCTCATAATACTTGAGTTTATAGCTTGCCAACTCTTTACTTTTGTTTCCATTTTGGCTGATAATACTCCTTCCTTAGCTCTTACTCTTCTCTCAACTCCTGAGAATCTAAGGGTATATCCTCTTTCTAAAGTTGATTCTCCTCTTCCTTTAGTTTATGTCTCACTAGGATTTCTAAATTATATGTAATAGTTTCGTCCACTATCTCCACTTCTTTCCCAGTCAATGAAGTTATATTCCATGTCTCAATCCTAGTCCTTTTACTTTTCGTTCCAGGTCGTATATATATATTATGCATCTGACTCTCTCCTGATTTCTCTGAATATAAATAATTCACTCAGGTGGGTTATTAGCCCAACGCTGAGCTAGCCTGGTGGAGGGGCTGCCTCCTTAAGACCTCCAGGCTTGTCTGATTTGTTTAGGGTTTACTCCCCTAGCCTCAGGAGAACCAACTCCCTATGCTACAAGGCAGCAGCAAACCAGAGCCTCTTCTGCCAGTTTTCGGAAGTTACTGATGGGCTTCTCGGTTACCATAGCGGTCCTAGGACACACGGGATCCACCACCATACTTCACCCCATCAGTCACTCCCCTACTCCTGTTGCTCGTCCCTCGGGGCGCGGACCACAGAGGTTGGATTTTGAGGGGCGAGCGATAGTGAAATTTTTTAAAGCTGGTCACTATATGAAGGCTTTGAAATTCCTTTCTCTTTGCACAGACATAAAAAAGTGAATTACGACCTTTCATTTGAGAAAAGTGTAAGTAATGAAAAGCTCACACACATAACAAGGAATATCTCTGAAATGATTCACTCTAACAAAAAAAAAAAACAAAAACAAAAATAATAATAATAATAATAATAATAATAATAATAATAATAATAATAATTAATAATAATAATAATAATAATAATAATAATAATAATAATAATAATAATAATTAATAATAATAATAATAATAATAATAATAATAATAATAATAATAATAATAATAATAATAATAATAATAATAATAATAATAATAATAATAATAATAATAATTTGGTCATAAATTGTGTATTTCAACAAGATCTACATGTTTTGTACAGTAAGATTTTGTCTACCCCTTGTGGTTTACGAGTTATTTAAGTCTTCAGGAGTAAACAGGACTTATATAGGCTATAGCCACAGAATTCAAAATATATACGTCTTTTGCCATAAAAATATCTTGAACATATGACATTTTAATAAAAATTGTTCGAGCCATTTTCGAGAAAATTTAACATTTTCCGCGTAAGGGGTAGTTTAGGGTGGAAGAAATATCGCAGTCTCTTAAAAGACATTAATGTTAAATACTACACGTGCGCGTGCGATCGAATTTTTGGGTGGGATACAATCCTATTGTAGAGAAAGTAAAGAGAGATTATACCTTCGCTATTTTCAAAGCAATTTAATAAATATTGATCGCCTCCTTAGTGTAGTCCGTAGCCGCCTACCTCACGGGTTCGATCGCCGGTACCGGCATGGGGATTTTCCCTCCGCTGGGATGTCTGGTACGGGGTGTACTCAGCCTCGTTAGGTCTCGGGGCGCCCAATTGAAGAGCTACTTGATGGAGAAGTAGCGACGCCTGGTCGAGAATATCGCATAACTGGCCGGGAGGGTTCGGGGCGCTGACCACGCACCACCCCTCCAGTACTGCACCCCACCAGTGACGCCTGTAATGGGCAGAGTTGGGGGACGTAGCGATTATTAGAATACAGTAGGCTTTGAGCGATAGTCAAATCTTTTAAAGCTTTGAGATTACGTTCTCTTTGCACACTTAACGTATAAAAAAATGAACAACGATGTTCCATTTCACGACAGTTTTTAAGTTTTCCGAAACTCACACAAATAACAAGGAATGTCTCCGAAATGGTTCACTCTACAACAAAATTTATTCGGACATAAATTATGTATATTAGCAAGATCTACATTTTTTGTATAGTATGAGTTGGTGTATCTCTAATTGTTTCCTAGTTATGCAAAAGTCGTCCAGAGTAAATACTACAGGGGCTATAACCAGAAAATTCAAGATATACATTTCATTTGTCATAAACATATCTCAAACATATGACATTTTAGTCAAAACCGTTAGAGCCATTTTCAAGAAAACCAAAATTTTCGAAAAATGTTCCATGTAAAGGATAGTTTAGGATTGGGCTATTTTCTTCAAAATCGTCGTGTCGCATCCTTGAAAGACATTAAATTGCAATAGAAACTTTGGTTTTTAACCTAATTTTCGTTTTTGAGCTATGCTGCCCGCAGACACACGTGGACCTTTTTCCAAAAAGGCTTTTTTTTTTTATTCAGGGGGTCTCAAAACATGTATTTCCGGTGAAATCTCGACATCGAATTTTTGGGTGGAATACAATACTACGGCCTTACGGGGAAGGTGCTGGAGCATGGGCGCCGTGACGCCATCACGCCCCGGGGATTTGTTGGGTTTTAACTTTTTGATTTCAGAAGCCACCTGTCTTGGGGTGACTAAGGGAACATGGATCTTTGCGTGTGGCGGCGGAGGTGCCTCATAGAGGTAATCCACCGTCGCCTCCACGAGTTCAGCAAAGTCCTCGTCCTGGACATCTTCCCGGGGTTCGAATTGAGACTCCAGATGGTCTGCGAAAGCCGTGGCTTTATCTTGGGGCTCAAAAGAGAGGATGCTGATGTGTGTTTTTGTCCTTTCTAAGGGACCTCATTATCCGCCATGGTTGCTTCTCTGAAAGATCTACATTTGCCATCATGTTTTCCCAGGCTGTTTTGCGATGTATCCGCAACAGACGTCGCGACAGGGACTTGGACCGCTGCTAGACTGCCTGTATCCTGGGATGGCGGAAACGCTGCCAGAGCCTACGGACAGTTGCTTTGGCTTTGATCAACTCTCTGAGTTCAATGGGGATGGTTCGAGGGTTAGGTATGTCGGATGGAATGAGGTGCGTATGGGCACGTACCACATCCCGGATGTGTTGGGAGAATGCCGTGGCTGCCGCCTTCAGTGTATCGATTGTCACACAAGCGAAATGAAACTAAATATAAATAGCGAACCACGTGTCATTTCCTCAATCCTCACGCTAGCAGCCGACTCTATACTCCGTGCTGTAAATATCATTCCTATGTTTATGTACTAAAACCCAGCTCCCTGCTAATGACTGCACCAATAAATAAATACAAATAAATAAAACATTTCCAAGTAAAATACAAAGATGAACTTTCCACCTTCCGTGACATCAAATCACAGGCAGTGTACTTGGGCCGATTTTGTACCTATACACTTTTGATTTGCCGGCAACTCAATACACCAGGACAGACACTTTTGCAAATGACAAGCACATTCTCGGCTCACATGAAAATCCTAATACAGCCTCCAAATATCTCCTAACACACTTTAGGTATGCTTCAACAATGGGTAAACAAATGGAGAATACAGGCAAACCCCAGTAAATCTCACCATTATCAAATTTTCCTTATGTCGGAAATATACCTTAAAGTGCATCTGAATCACGTAGAATTTCTCACAAGTGTAAAATACCTTGAATTTCACTTAGATGAACACGTGCCATGGAAACACATCATTATGAAAAACGGAGAGAAACAAAACTAAAATGCCAGCAATTATATTGGTTACGGAACAAACATTATCATCTGTACCTTTACCACTTTAATATATAAGACTATCATTAGACCTTAATGGATTATGATATCCAGCTTTGGGGAACAACCAGTAACTCCAATATTCACATCCTACGAAGATTTGAATCCAGAATTCCTTGTTGTCTGGCAAAAGCACCATGGTATGTCCCCAACGCCACGCTGCATAACGGTCTATACATTTCTACAATAAACGAAGGAATCATATCATGTAGTTTTTTTATCAGCACTGCTTAAAGGGGAACAAACACAAAAATGAATACTTCATTCGTCACATAAGTTTACCGTCCCAAGGGGAGTGGTTCTCATGTTACTCTCAGTTGTTGACATGACTCGCAACGTCAGTTATCCACTGAACTCAGACAATAAGGGTGTTTTAAATGGCAAACAAGGTTCACACGTTAATACCAAATAAGTGATAAACAGCAGTTCAGCATCTGCTTTGAAAATGAGTGAACGTAGTATCCCTCATTATCAGCTTGAACCTAAAAGATATAATTTTGTAGAATTAAACCATTCTAATAGCGATTGCAACACAGCGTGAACATAAAATATCGTACCGATTCCGTGCATTGGTGTAAGTTGAAGGCCATTATATGAAAAATGTATTCTTTTTTTAGCATATCTAAGAGGAAGACTATGATATCGTTCCAAATCTCCAGTATGTAAAGAATGTTGAATATGAGCCAAATCGTGTAAGAAGCTGTTATACAAAATAATTTTCTTCAGAAACTACACATGGTAATGAAAGGAGACACCAATTCTTCCCCTGTCTATTCTCTTAGCAAGAAAGAGCAGGTAATTATCTCACATCTCGGCATTGGTCATACAAGGTTAACCCACTCATACCTCCTCAGCAAAGGCCAGCCACCACAATGTGAAGTCTGCAACACCCGCCTCACAGTAACACATCTCCTCACAGAATGTAAGTAATACGCTACACAACGACAGCTTCATCACATCACTGGAGACTTATCCACCACTCTGAACACGCCATCCAACTGCAGAAGGGTGTTATCATTTCTCAAAGGTACGGGCTTGCATGCGAAAATATAATATGAAGGATATTTTTGTTGTACTGATTTGATTGTATTCTCATGTTTTTTGTTAAATAATTGTATCAAATTTATTGTATACCGCTGTATTACATAGAATAGTCGCGATATGACTTAATTGTTAAAGCGACTCTAAATAAATTAAAAAAAAAATTTTTTTTTTCTTCAGAGCATGGTAGACGTTTGATTCGCGTTAATCCGTAATTTATATATTTCATCTTTTTCCAACAATTCATCACGTCCACAGTTTGCATTCACCATTTTCTAGCCATTTAGTTCATTTTTATATGAGGAAGAATTGATGTAAATTTGTCACTTTATATCGCACCGTTCTCGCTACAGTTTAGTTCATCTCACCATAAGTGGCTTTCCATACCATCAATTCTGCGTACCGTTTTCTACCATTTTAATTGTATTTTCATTAGTTTCAGTTTCAGTTTGTTTGTTATAAAGTATTGACCGGGTGCCGGTACGTAGGGCCCAGCTTACAGGCTATATTTGACATTTATATACAATTTGCTTACTTATAACTAATTATAGTTTTCGGTTTGTGCAAAAACCCATACGGTGACTGTCTATCGGTCACCGAGAATAGTTTTCTTATGTCCTTTAAGTTTTTGGTTTATATATATACACACATATGTACATATTTACAATTATATACACGCATACATACACGCGCGCACTCACACACCACACATACACACCTTCACTGGGCACACCAGAAATATGCGTGCCAGCGCACTGCACTATTTACACTTCATATATACACTTTGCCGATGTTTTCCTGCGCGGGCAGGGGACCGCTCCTGAATATTTTCCGAGGCGAGGGCCTCTGCCGGAACATGTGTGTGGCTTAGGAACGAGGTTGCGTGGACGCGCATTTGTCGGCGAGCCGTGCCGCTTCTAGAATGTTTTTATTCTAGTATGTTTGCGGTGCTTCGGCTCGCCTTTGCCGATGCTGGCGATCACGTCATTCTCGTGGTTTCTAATGCACGTCCATGCCGCCATTGCTCGCATACATCGCTGTAACATTTTGAACTTATCATTCTGCTTTAACTACCTTTAGTGTACTGGGCATTACTAGTAACCTATTTACTGAATGTTCTTATAAGAAGAAATTGTAAATTTGCAGTTCATGTTAATTAAATCGTATCGACGCAAACATCGATTTGTGTTGTATGGATCAATATAGGAAATCCAAATCACGGGTCCAAATTAAGAATAATCTGTGAGTGGAGTTTAGCGAGTACATTTACAAACTCTACAAATCTGGCCCTTCACAGCCGCTAGAACAACAACAACAACAACAACAACAACAACAACACTAATAATAATAATAATAATAATAAGAAGAAGAACAAGTACAATAGTGACGCATGGTAACGCATGTGGCTGTGGTCAGTGCGCAAAGTGGATGGGTGGTGTTTCAAATCGCAACGTTTGTGAATTTATCATGGATGACTTCAGTGATGATATATTTAATGTTTTTGAAGAGAATACGGAGGGGTCTGTAGCCTCAACTGCGAATGTGAAAAATGACGAAATAAATAATGACGAGAACATCACTTCCATAGAGCATGAGTAAGTATTTAAAATAGGTTATGTTTCGGAACTACATAGCAGCAGTCACTAAACATATATGCATTTAGAATAACTAAAAGTGCGCCAGCATAAACTGGATTTCATTTTTCCCATGTTCTTTAATTTAGTTGGACTAAATATGTAAAGTGGACTGCTAAAGTTTTTAGTTACCTAAAATGTGCGTGGTTGGGTTACAATTTATTCTGTTTGGCCAACAGTGTTAACAGTTGTGCAATAGGAGACTGCAATACGCGCAATAAGTTATTAAGTCTGGACCGCGAACGCAACCATAAGCGGCAATACTGTTTTATTTCAAGCATATAGGTAAATGTTCTATGCGCTATACTTCTTTGCTTATAAAAACACCCCTCGGCTAGGTTTTACGCTTTATTGCTGCTGCGCTTTGCGGTTTAGGACCCTCAGTATTTTTCCCTATACTTGTTATTAATGGTGTGTATACCTTGTAGTCAAAATAAAGTAAATTCATAATTTTGGCTTCAGCGCAATGAAAATGTGTTTGAATGAAAAACAGAAAAAGAAACTACTTTATTTGAAAAAAAAAAAAAAAAAAAAAGAAAAAGAAAACATGAAGCTTTTGTAACGCATTGCACTAATTGCTTGTTAACTGAAGAATTTTAAAGTAGGTGTTCAAAATGGACACAACAAGATTTTAGAGCTGGAACAAGCTAAAACGACTTAAACTGTGAAGCAGAGGAAGAAGTGTTCAAAATGCAACTGTACATCCTTGTTCTACGTCTGCTGTGTATTTTTCTTACCTGATCATCTCTAGAGTGGGAGGGTTTCATTTTCTTGATGACATTAATGTTGTTGATGAATGGGCTTCTGCATACAAATGAGCAGCCATGATATATTGCCTTTGGTTTTACATACAAGAAGTGCATGTCTACATATTCTGTTTCTGTAACCTCTTTCCATGTTTTCCATCTTTGCAAAATTCTTACATATACTAATTAGGGGAAATATTGCAGTCCATCTGAGAACTTTTTTTTGAGATTTCAATAGAAATGTGCAGTTTAAAGTTCCCCGAAAGAAAACATGCATATGTGCATGCATACTACATAATTCAAAACAAAAGGTTGGTATTTAAGTTCAGAAGCTTCCGAAGATTGATTTGAAGAGTTATTGCTATTTTTTATTTTCTCAAAAATTATCTGTTTATTCCAGAATTTTGTACATATAACTGGTAAATCATAGGCGAGAAACAAAATCTTACCAAATAAACAATGTATATCTCATTAAAGCAAGCAGTTTATATCAAATAACAATTTTGTGGGTGTTAGCCATTTTGAAGATATTCTTAATATTCGGATTTGTATTTTCAAATACTTATTTCCTTTTCAACAGTTAAGCTGCTATTTATTTTTTAATGGTCATTTAAAGGATGGAATTTCAAAGACTGCTTATAGCAGTTCGCTTGTTAAAAATCTAATTCGTTTTAGAGTACTACAACAAAATATGTAAATGTGTGATGAAAGTTTATCTTAATTAACTAGAAGTAAGTAGAAGAATAAGGTTTTGTAAGAATGGTTTGCAGAAGAATGAGCAGAGAAAGTTATACAAATGCAGCATGTCAGACTTTTACAATTAAATCACTATGTATATAAAACGTTTATACATAATATACTTAGGAATAAAAATCTTATTAGATTTTTATTTTTTAAGGTGTAATGTCCTTTAACTGGTTAGGTCATAGGACCATGAATGGATTGGGTGAAGTGATGCTGAAATGAGCCTGTGCTCCATACAGCTTAGAGTTCCCCAATGTACATCCTTCAGGACAAGAGAAAATCCTGGAAGAAAACCTTATACAAGTTGCTCATTCTAATCGAGATTCAAACTTGGGGCCTTTTGAATGTGAGGCAGACACATTACCCCCCACACCACAGAGTCGGGCAGTGAATAGATTTGGATTACTACTAAGGCTCTGGTGGTCTCCTTATTGTGGTGGTAGCACTGCTACTTTCCAAGTAGAGGACCCAGGTTCAATTCCTGGCATCAATGTGGGGATTTTCTCCCACTGGGAGACCTGTCCGGGGCACACTCAACCTCGTTAGGTCCCTGAGGGGCCAATTGAGGAATTGAAAAATAGCGGCCCCTGGTCGAGAAGATTACGTAACTGACCTGGAGGTGGACTGGAGTGCTGACCACGTTCCACCTCCAATACTGCACTCCATTCATTACATCTGTGGTGGGCAGACGTGGGGGACGCAGCAGTCAGGTGATTTTGAAAAGAATTCTCATGACCAAAATGACTATACATGGAAACATTTCCAACATTTTACATTTTCTCAAAAATTGCTTAAATGACTGAGATTTGTATAGTGTATATTTAAAATGTTTAGATGACTATCAAAATGTATATCTTGAAGTTTTAATGAATAGCTTATGAAGTTGTCTTCATTTGGAATGAATGTTATATAATTTTCTATTATTGGCAAACATAAGAGGCCGACAAAAGCGTACTTTACAAGTCTATAGATTATAGTCACGGTCTATAGCATAAATGATCAACTCTGTGATACTACTGGCAACACAGAGGGGTATGTTAGAGTAAGGGGGAAAGAGTTCATCCAGTTTAGGTGCAGCAGCAGGTGTTAATAGAAACATATTTTTTGCTAGTATTAGCTCTATAGTATCTCAAGAAACATATTTTATCAATGTGTTTATAAACTGTACTGAAAATAAGCAATAAACTAAATAATAACTGACACTTCAAAAATTAAATGAATTATTATGCTGTTTAACAATGCTATCAATTGCCAGGATCACATCAGTGACGTCAGTGTGCCAGATTTTCATCCCGTAGTTCTTTTAAATGACAGTAAATCTTTTGACATGGAGATGTTTTTATGCTCACTTAAAAACCATCAGTCTGGGTTGGATTGGAACCCGTGACCTTGGAATCAATAGGCCAGCATCTAACCAACTGAGCCACCAGACCGACTCTTACGTATGCTTCAAGCTTATTATCAATTAATGATACTGTTTGTCACCATGTCCATCACATTTTTCATGTGTATTACTTCAACATAAAGTGCTTCTTGGTTACTATGAAATGTTTTTATAGCTGCATGTATTCCTATTTCTCTAATAACTTTAATTTAATTAAATCTCTTCTTGTTCCAGCCATGGTACATGTCTCATTTGTTGAAAGTGACAGGAGTTAATTGAGATCCAAATTATGTTTTTCAATTCATACCTGTTGTTTGTCCTTTCATAGGAATTAAATGGAGCAGCCATTCATGAACTGAGAAGTCTTCTTTCATACCTCGCTTACACAGTGACAACTGTGCAGGTCATTAATGTGTGTGCTCTCACTAAAGTCATGGAATAGGCCACACATTCAGAAATGTTAGATCTCAATTCATTCTGTATAATTAATTGGAAATGTCTTTTTGATTCTTCTTCCTATAGTTTGCCGAGGCAATCTAATTTTCTGTACTGTTTTAACAGTTCTAAGGACATTATCTGCACAACTTTGGTTATACATTCTTCAACAAATTCCCCATCACTAAATAGTTTTAGTGATTTTGTAAGTGATATGTACTCACATTATAGTGGCAAGATATTGATTTCATGACAATGGTCTGCTGATGTTCTGGTAGATATTGGAGGCCAATATTGGTCAGCGCTTTTGTTACTGTAGGGAGAATGCACTAGTATATGTACACTAATTAAAATGTACCTATACTGTTTATATCACAAAGTGGATTACAAAAACTGTTACAGTCAAGTTTAACGACAAAAAATAAACATGAAAAAGGTGTCGAGTTGCACAAAATGTTGAGTTATGCAGGGCCGAGTTAACAGGGTTCTTCTGCATAACAAAAAATCTGATGTGTTGCACTCACATGACTTTCTCTACTCTTGTACTAACAATTCTTGCAAACTCTTATACCTGTATCTCCTTCATGTTAGTTGAGATAAGCATGTGCAGAAATATTGCTTACTTCCTTTGGTTATTTCCTTGTAGCAACAAGGGGAATATGAGAATACAGTAGGCTTCGACCGATAGTAAAATCTTTTAAAGCTTTCAGATTCCATTCTCTTTGCACGATTAACATACAACAAAATGCATAATGTTATACTTGACAGAAGTCTAAGTTCTCCAAAACTCACACAAATAACAAGGCATATTTCCGAAATGGTTCACTCTACAAAAAAGTTTATTTAGACAGATTATGTTTTAGCAAGATCTACATTTTTTCTGTAGTAAGACTTGGTCTATCTCTTATGGTTTACCAGTTATGCAAAAGCCATCCAGAGTAAATACGATTACAGGGGCTATGCCAGAAAATTGAAGATATACATTTCATTTGTCATAAAGATAGCACAAACATAGGCATTTTAACCAAAATCTTTAGAGCCATTTTCATGAAAATCAAAATTTTCGAAAAAAGTTTTCATGTAAAGGGTAGTTTAGGGTAAAGAAATTTTCTTCAAAATCTTTGTGTTGCATCCTTGAAAGACATTAAACTTAAATACCAACTTTGGTTTTTAACCAACTTTTTGTTTTTGAGTTATGCTGTCCACAGACTCACATACACACAGACCTTTTTCTAAAAATGCTTTTTTCAGATTCTGGGGGCCTTAAAACATATATTTCCAGTGAAATCCCGACATAGAATTTTTGGGTGGAGTACAATACTTCCTCTACTTTACTATAGGTAGTAGAGAAAGTAAAAATGTTGATTTGCTGCAGTTCTATCATATACTTTGGCAAGACCTGATTTAATCGTTCAGTATGTAAATTCTAATGCAAGAAAAAGTGTAGGATAGTTATTTATTTTCTGCAAAATAAACATTCACTGACTAAAATTTTATAATTTTTAATTTGCCTTTGTACATATCATCTAAGAGGTTTATGTCCATACCCCTTCCATTCAGTGTTGTACTCATGGTCTAGGGATAACATGCTAACCTCTAGTTCCTGAATTTGCAGGTTAAAATTTACTAGAAGTAAATGGATTTTTTAAGTAAAAAAATTCTTAACATGGCTACCTTCAGAAGGGAAACAAAGCTGGTAGTCCTGTATCATAGATTTATGCCATGCAAAAGAACCTCAACCAGATAAAGAAGACTCTTGAGCAACATTAACAAATGTTTCATGCCCAATATAGAATAGAATGCTGAGAACCATTGGAGTTAAAGAGCATCCATAAATAAAAACTCAATTTCAATTTTCTTTCACCTGATGTATATGGCTTGTATATGAATGTCTGTAGATTTTCTAGGTTTCGGGTTAATAAATGCATTATTTTTTATATTTTAGGCCTGAAGCTACAGTTCATAACGATTCGTTAAAACGTGGGCATCAAGATGGTGAAGATGAGAGGGAGCAACATTCTGAGAAGAAGCCCAAGACTGAATCCTTCTTGGATGAAATCAAGTAAGTTTTGCTGTTAAGAGTATTGTTAAGGCTGATCCAGTTACCTGAGAATAGAAATGAGAACGGGAAGCAAAACAGCATGACACATTATCCTGAGAATGAGAATGTATCCAATATTTACTGTGTTTTCATGCGGAATTCAAATCAAGTTGAGTTTTTATTCCTGACTGAATACTGCTTGGAAACGTGGATTCAGATCGAACAAAGTCCTGGATCCAGTCTTCTTAGCGGTGGGATGGGATCAAAATTTTGTTGCATGGAAATACCTACCAAATTCAAATTGATTTGAATCTGCCAAGGTTACTAAATTCTACTGTATTCGTAATGCGCTGCATGCTCATAATTTTGTTTTCTTAATAACCGGAATTATTTTTTTTGCATTCTTCTTGACAAAACTACATCACAAAATTGGAAATGTTTCAGCAAGCCTACAAGGAACAAGCAATGGGGAAAACTCAAATGTTTGAATGGTATAAACGATTTCAGGAGGGTAAAAATGACCTTGAGGATGCTCCATGTGCTGGAAGACTGTCAACTTCGAAAACAGACATCGTCAACACAATATAAGACGTCTCAGGTTATTGAGTCGGTTCTTAAACTCTGATGTTACTAATGGTACCATGTTTTTAATTGGGTTATTATTCATTATTATTTGGTTCAACATTTCTTCGAGCTTATCATTGGCTATATCCATCTTAATTCATGGGCATTGCTTTTCTGATTATGGTTTTTCTTACTTCACTAATTGTCACCTCTTTGTCTCTTATCTCTATAAGAGAAAACTTCTAATCTTATAATTATTCTGCAGTTGTATTATTTTTCTTCTCAATTCACCCTCGACATCTTTGTGTCGAAATATTTTATCTTTATCATCACAATTGATTCCTTTTTATTTTTGTCCCTGACATCCTTATGTCAAAAACACATTATTTTCCGTCGCTATAATTCATTTCTTTAATGACAATCAGTGTCCTCATCTGTCTTTGTTGACAATGCTCTTTGTGGTCAATATAGCCAATGACTATGTTGATTTTCTTTTTTGTTGTATTTTCCAATGTGAACATAATTTTTTATAAGTAACCCATTAAAAATTGTTATTTTCCATCATCTCTACTATTCCTGCCTTACATATTTGTTGGCAAAGACTATTTGGTCCTTTCTTTGTATGGTTTTAATTTATTTTTAGGGTATCTTCCTACCAACTTGCCATTTGTATTCTGTAGCTCATACGTGTGGTCACCCAGCTGTTTTGTTATGACCAGTGGTCCAGTGTACAGTAGTTCCATCTTCTCTCTGTGTAGCCATCATGGTGTCGATGTCAATTGTTAATTTCTTGGGTTTTGTGTTGTTGGTCATCCAGTCAGTTGGGACGAACTTAGTTGTTGTAATTTCCCTGAGTGTTGGTGGTGGTTGTTGTTTCTGTATTTTGTGCAGCATCTGCCCTATTTGGCACATTTTCATCTACTTCCTGCTGTCTTATGTTGCTAGTGTACCATTGGTTTCTGCCCCTTTGGCGTGAAGCCCTGTTGTATGGCAGTCTTCGGTTGTTCAAGTGTTCCCTACAGAATCGTATGTGGTTCACTTGATGGGTACGGTCTCTTGGTCTTCCACGATCATATGTATATGTTCTGTATCTCGATTCACCCCTTGGTATTGTGTCGTGGTACCGCTGTCTTGTGTTCTCCATCCTTTCGCCATGATTATGTGGTTGAGGGAAATGATGTGCCCCTCTCCCCCTTTCATGGGTGCTCCTAGTATTTCTATCTTCTCCCTCATCCTGGTTGTTCGTAGCCGTGCTCCGGTTTAAGATGGGTGAGTTTGGATGACCGTTCCTATGTCTATGCTCATTAGACCGACCATTTTGTGTTTCGAAGGCTGTCAGTAATTCTATCATGTCTGCAAAATCTACTGGCCTCGTAACAATTAACCCTGTTCTCACCGTGTCAGGAAAATGTCTTGTTATGCTGGTAATTAGCTCTGCTTCCGACAGGTTAGGGTCTAACAGCTTTCCTTTGTTGGCTACTTTCATAAAATAATTGACTAGCGATAGCCCTTTGGTTGGATCATACCTACCTGTCGCTAGCTCTACCCTAGTTTGGTTTTGCTTAGCTGGGCCCCAATACCTTGATAGGAATAAATTTCTGAATGAGCTATACAACTCATGACCAGCTAGTGTTAACCTGAGCCATTCTAATGCCTTGTTTTTTAAGCTTTTCTTGACTATCATCATCCTAAGCTCATTTGGTATCCTTTTCACTTTAAAATACTCTTCCATCTCTTTAACAAAGAGTTTTGGATCGTCTCCCTTCTGCTCGTCAAATGTAGGTGGTGTGATTTCATGTAATATGCTGTTGGTGTAACATGTGTTGTGTGTTGTGTCATTGTTTGGTTGTGAACCTCTTTCTCTGTATGGTGAGTCAACATTTTGTACATTATTCAAATAACTCTCATCTTGTACATTACTTACATCTAAATCATCTTGCCTTTGTAGTGCATTCACAACATCATTTACATTAGCCAAACTTTCTTTCCCTTTTTTCATTTCTTCACAAATTGATTTTAAATCATTCTTTATTTCTAAGTGACTTTGTTTCATATCATTTATAGCATCCTGTTGCGAATGTACTACATCAGTCATAGTCTTAATTTTAGGAATTACAATTTGTTCTACAGTTTCATTAATAATGTCTTCCTTTACTACCTCAATCTCTTTACTTAATTCCTCAGTTATTTCTGCTTTTACATTTGTAATCTTACAGGCTACACTTGCATTACATTCTGTTATTTCATCTGTACATCTACCAATTTCTTCTTCTAATACAATCTTATTTTCTCTCATTTCCGATTCTATTTTTCCCATCCTATCTCCTATGATTTCTATCCTAGCTTCTAAGGCTTCCTTTGTCTCATTTAAGTTTTTATGTACTAATTTTAAATTAGTTTCCATTACTTTCATATTTTCTTTACACTCCTGTCTTCCTAATTCTGTTTTCTGTTCTAAGTTCTGTCTTCCTAATTCTATTTTCTGCTCTAAGTCCTGTCTTCCTAATTCCATTTTCTGTTCTAAGTCCTTTCTCACTTCCTCCATTTTCTGACCTATCTCTTCCTTATTCTGTTCTAGTTTCTGGCCTAAACTTTGTTCTATGTCCTGCTTTAATTCTACCTTATTTTGTTTCATTCTCTGACCTAAACTTTGTTCTATGTCCTGTTTTAATTCTGCATTATTTTGTTCCATTATCTGACCTAATTCTACCTTGTTTTGTTCCATTTTTTGACCTAAACTTTGTTCTATGTCCTGTTTTAATTCTGCCCTATTCTGTTCCATTTTCTGACCTAAACTTTGTTCTAGTCTTTCAAACATGATCATTAATAACCTTTGGTCTTTTCCTATTGCAACCTGTTCCTCACTTTCTGGTTCTACCTGATAACTAGGCCTATCTGCCCCTTCCCCCACTCCTGTTTCTATCTCTTTTCGCAACATTTTAGTTTCTTTATTCAGTTCACTTAGGGTTAAAAGTCCCACTACTTTGCCGCTTCTCAGTAACATAAAAATGAAAATAAACTGGAAGTAAAAATAAAAATTTTTGGCCCTACTTTTTTTTTTTTTTGTTGATTTGTCCAGTTATGTACGTCTCCTGGGCAGTTGGCTTCGCTAGACAATCTCCGGTGTTTTCCCGCGTTGATTATCCGTGCATCGGTGTTCTGATGTATCGTTGATTATCCGTTCATCGGTGTTCTTATGTCGAAATCAAACGATGGTCTAATGGCGTCTTCTTTCCTTTTGGCGCGATGATATGGTGTCACTTGATGTTTCTCGTAAGTTCATTTCCCGTAATTTCCATTGCATCCTAAATTCGAGTTCCACGTTGGGCAAGCCATTTTGGTGCTGTTTTTATTTGAGGATGGCTTCTTGTTTGAGCGATGTGGCTCTTATTTCCCTCAGGGCGTGGTAACGGATGGAATGAACATACACTCGGGTTTAATTTTAGTCAAACATTTTATTTGCACCTTCTTGTTCACAATTTTTAAATTGTATCACAGTAGAAAGTCTTATTTTAGCTGATCAACTTCCCTAGCATCGCTGCAATTTAATTAAAGGTCTCTAAACACTTAGTAAATTCACTTTTACTATTTCATGACGTGTACACATAAAAATGCGTCCATCCATGCCGAATACGGAGACGCTAGTGTACAGTTTTTTGGCGTCGTTTTGACGTGACACCACCTTTTTCATATTCATCCGCGCTATTCATCCGCGCATGTGTCCATCAAATAGTTCTTTCTTGTTAGGGAAGCAATCTCTAATCATCCTCCCCTACTTTTATTATGGAACACAAGCAATTCTAATATTTATACACATATATTAAAATCAAATATGGAAAGATTTATGACGTCTTTGTGCAAACTTAGTTGTTCGTAACAATGAACCTTATCAACATGTTTTCGTCATTTAATTATCTCATACCAACATAAAAAAACGAATTACACTTTTAACAAACATTTACATGAACGATTTTCTTTTGGGGTCTTCTAATATTCTGTCTCAACACATAAAAAGATGGAGAAATTTAAATATCAAAAGGCCGTAAATGAAGTTCCCACTCCAGAAAAACAAATGATGACTGCAAATTTAAAAAGTTTACTTACCACCCTTGGGCTAATAAAAAATTTAAAAAAAAAAATTGATAATTAACATGGCTTAATTTTGACTCCTCAAAATAAATATAAAATAAAAAATTTGCTTAAATTTTCTAAAAAGGGTAAAATTCCAAATTGCAAAAAGTCAGACATTTATCAAGTTGACTGTCTGGACTGCGATAAGGTTTCCATTGGTAAAACAAAGTGTTATCAGAAAAAAATAACATTTTAGAAACATCAAATATAAACAGTTACAGAAATCTGCTGTGGCAGATCACTTTTGGTCATTTAATAATGAAATGAAATTTAAAGCAATTAAATGGACCCATTGAATTGACGGTTTGGGAAAAAATATTCATTTTGAAAAATAGGGACCATGTTATGAATTTTGAAATACTGTCTGATGATTCTAGGGTAGGACATTTTACAATCAGACCATACAACAAAAGAAATTAAGATGGAGGGAAAAAAAGGAGAGTAATTTAATCAGGGTGTTAGGGGAGGGGAATGCTACTAAGGTATGGAAGGCCTTAAAATCATCATATAGCAAATATGTAGACCAGCCGAATATTGACCCAGAAGAGTGGATAGTGTATTTTAGAACCCTTTATGGGGTGTACGGGGGAAATAGAATGGCAGTAGACCTTGAGGTCAACAATAAACATGTGGACATTTTAGACAGTCCAATTAGGGATGAGGAAGTAATGAGACAAGTTAGAACAATGAAAAGAAATAAAGCTACTGGCCTAGATGGGATCCCCACAGAATTCCTTAAAGAATGGTGCATTGACATAGAAAGAATCAAGACATTAACAGGACTGTTTAATTCAGTAAAAGAAAAGAGATATGTTCCAGTGAATTGGAGAAAGGCAATTATACACCCAATCTATAAAGGGAAAGGTAGTACATCCAAACCAAATAGTTTTCGTGGGATTGCACTGCTGTCTAATGTAGGTAAAATCTTTAATGGAATTTTGGCAAACAGAATACTGAAGTGGGTAGAAGAAAACAATATCTTGTCGGAATTTCAAATGGGTTTCAGATGTGGGAGGAGAGCTGTGGATAATATCGTTGTAATAAAAACACTAGTGGATAAATACCTTAAAGAAAAAAGAGGTAAACTATACATGGCCTATATAGATTTAGAGTAAGTGTATGATAAGGTGGATCTAAAATTACTATGGTACAAATTGCAATGCAAAGGATTGAGTCAACAGATGGTACTATACAAAGATAACACCTTCTGTGTGAGGGTGGGGGAAGGAATAGTCTCTCGGGAAGTAGCACAAGGTAAAGGACTAAGGCAAGGGTGTAAATTGAGTCCTATACTATTTAATTTATTTATCAATGATATCCTGCTGGGGATAAGCAAGAATAATAGTTGTATGCCTGCAATAAATAATATCATGATCCCTGGGCTACTATTCACTGATGATCTGGTAGTGGGATCAATTGCAGTAAATGGTCTGAAGCAAGTGTTGCAGGAGGTAGATAAATACTGCAATGAATAGAACCTGTTAATCAGGAGAAAACACAAATAATGGTATTTAAGAAGGGAGCAAAATTGAGCAAACATGAAAAATAGAAAAAGGGGAATAAGGAGTATAAAGTAGTACGAGAATGTACTACTTTAGGAGTAATTTAATTTAGGAGTAAAATTAGATGGGAGTGGGGAGTGGGGAAAACAAAAGAAATTAGCTCTGACAAAGGGGAAAGGAGCTATGTCAGCAATAAGAAGCTGTAAGTATAGAGTACCGAATATTGGGGTCAAATGGTTAGAAAAAATTTATAATATGATGGTGGAACCAAAAATGTTTTATGGTATAGAAATATGGGGATTGAATGAGGGGGAGGAAACCATAGATACAGTTCATAGAATGTTTTGCAGGGAAGTGTTGGGTCTTCCAAATGTGGTGGCAAGAGAGGTAGTGCAGATGGAGATGGGAAGAGTGTCGAGGAAGGGCATGATTATAGAAAGAGCTCTGAAATATTGGTAGAGAATTTTGAATTTGGATAAAAATAACTTGTTAAGACAGTGTGTAGAATACCAGGAAAAGAGTCTTAGGGAATCTGGATAGACAAGTAGTATTCGAAAGAACTTAGAAGTAAATGGGATGGGGGACTACTGGAGGAGAGGGGAGAATAATCTTAACAAATTTTGGAAAATAATAAGAAAGAGGTTTGAAGACATAGAAATCCAAAAACTGTTTGGTGGTATAATGGAAAAAAGGTCCCTGGTAGATTACAAAAAACATGGGAAAGGGAAACATGTTGATAAGGTAGTTTGAGAGGACTAAGAAAGGGTATCCCTTAGAGTCTGTGTCCTATTTGTGGGGGGAAGAAAGACCTGGAGCACATAGTCTTTGAGTGCCAAGGAACGGACATATGGAGAAAATAATTTCTGGGGCATAAAAGGGAAAAGGGAGATAGGATAACAGCATTTAAGAAGATTTTTAGAAAGGAGTTCAGGAACTTAGGTCAATTTTTAAGTAGAGTTAAGAAAAAATGGAATTGGTCTGTACAAAGAGAACAGAATTAAAAGTTAGTTATAAAGTGTTAAATAGCAATAGAGAAGCAAAATGTATGATAAGAAATTTTGTTGGGTGGATATGACAGGTTAAGAGCCTGGGCTGAATGTCTGTCATAGTCAAATATGTATTAATTTGATTTAAATAAATAAATAGTAAATTCATTTTTAGATCAGTGGCGGCTAGTGACGTCATTACATGATGTGTAGTGAGTAAGTGCGAGTGAGTAAATGTGATTTCAGTGCTAGCATGTAACGGTTTGTTGCTTGGTTGACCAAGGTCAGTTTACCTTGAAAATGGCATAGACTAGGTGCTGAAATGCATTGGAGTGTATTGACTACAACTCAATTTTATTGAAGTGAAGTTATTAGTGTCTATGTACTTTGTGATATTGGTGGATAGTAGTATATTTTCTGTATGTTAAATAAAATGGACAAAAACTGTTCAGTAGATGTCTTATGCTATTTAAACCTGGTATTACATGCTTTCTTTTTCACAGTGTTACAGGACTTCTTCCTCGCATCAAAGTCCACACGGTTGAAACTCTGGAGGCATGTACACATGAAGTAGCAGTTCCTCCTGGTGTGGAATATATACCTCTGAAGAAGCCAAAGGGAAAACCAGCCAAAGAATACAAATTCATATTAGATCCGTTTCAGAAAGAAGCAATTTTATGCATTGACAACAACCAATCGGTTTTGGTGTCCGCACATACGTCAGCAGGGAAAACTGTGGTAGCTGAGTAAGTCAAAAGAGATCACGAAGCATTTGCTAAATATTCTCATATACTCAACATAGGGTTTCATTGCACATGGCCAAAGCCCTAGCCTTCCTGTGTCTTTTGGCTGCAGAAAGCCGATCACCTTGGCTATTTGCCTTCTCCTCTTCACCTTCAAATGCCTGGGCCAGTCTTCCCATTGCTCACTTCCCATTAAGGATTTTTGGTGTTTATGATATTCACACTTGTCAGTGCTTCCCCATGATTAGCTAGGTATAACTAAGGTCTGCCTAGGCACTGTCCTGCATGCCTGGGTAAGTCTTAATACTTGGAGAGGTGGTCAGGTATGTCAGATGCTCCATTAGCAACACATGTTCCTGTGTGCCAGGACCACTTTAGCACGAATCACTTAACACCTTGGGATTGGGGAGTTGGTTTGCAGCCCCCTATTGGTTATTTGGAGGACTGATGGCACATAGGTAGTAAGCTGGCCCCACCAAGCATGTTCTGGTTAAGCACTTCCTGGTACCCACACCTACTTTAGGGACCGGGTCATAAAACCACTCCAGAGGTCCCCTGCTGCAAATAGCTACACTCTGCCCTGTCCCACTAATCTAACAGATCTAATAGTATTTTAGGCTGCAGTGGCAAAGAAGTACTTTCAGCTGCACAACTTGTGATTTACTCATGACAGTCTCTCAAATAGAGGCTACAACATTGCCCTTCTCACTAACTCTTACATAATTTTTATCAGCAAATATCTTAACCATTGAAATGCAGCTTAGTTACCTAATTCCTCTGCTGTCATGGCTTGACCCAACTGTAATTAGTATTTCAATTGTAATGAATTTTGCTATAGCTGTATTTACATAACATTTCATAAAAGTCTATGATGATAATAATAATGTATATTATCCATTTTGATGGGAGGGTTTCCCCAGAATACTTCACACCAATAAAGAATGTATACCTACAGTCTGATTTCCAAACAAGGGGGCTAAAGAGCAAGAAGGGAAGCCCGTTGCAATATAAATGTAAACGAAGGTGATCACATTGGGGCGTTTCGGTTGTCTCATGTGTTGTTGTCCTACTTTGTTAAAACTCATATTAAAATACGTACTTATGGGTGCAAGAGCTGGAGGCAGTAGAGGTAGACCAAGGAGTCATGGCCCAAGAGAAAGATCAACTTGTGATCAGGGTGTTACATTGCACAGCCAAGTGAGAGAACTTGTGTGCTCTCGTATGGAATTCTTTGAATAAGAAGAGGAGAATTTGCTCCTTCACAATGAACCTCTTATTCCTTTCAACCAAATGAGGAAAACAACTGCACATGCTCTTAAATTAAGTGAAATGACTGTTTTGAGAGTCTCCAAAGAGAAGCAGCTATACTTGTGTCCATTGTGAATTGTAACTTAGCATCACAACTGTGTAGATGAAAAGACACAGTAATTCATATTGAGAACAAATTACTTCAGAAAGTAGGCTAATATATATTGTGTCTGCATGTTTTCACTGCCATGAGATAAACCCTAACACTTGTTTATATGTTTTGAGTATTTAGGGATGAAGAGAGGGATATGTGTAATTTGCTGTCTGTATTGACAACACTACAGCTCTCCACGTGGAGAGCTTTTGATAACCTGAATAAACCTCTATTCCCCACAGAATGCCTGTGACTGCTATTTAGTACAAGTTACTTAGCATAAGCAGAGGATTGTAGAGGTAGAGGACGTGTTGATTTTCAGCTGTGCTAGAACTTAATGTGTAAGAATTATTATCAGCTTCTATGCATTCTTTCTATGACTCAGCAGCCTTAGAACAAATAAAATTTATTTCCATAAAGGTAGCTCTGTTTTAGAAAGATCTCTCAATTCTTTTAAGAACTGCTTATGTTTAAGCTATTCAGATTTTTATTTCTTAAATAAAGCAATACTGAAAATACCTCCATGGAATTCTGCATTTAAAATTGAGTTGAAAACACTTCACTTGTTCCACTTACCTACCTTCTAAGTAGCTGGAGTAAATGAAGTGTTTTCATTCAGTTTTTTAAGTTGAGAATTTTGATACCTTTGCTGTAAAAAAGCTCCCAGGTAATTTATTTTTAAATCTTCATTCGGGTATCTTGTTTCTAAGAAGTGCTGAAAGAACACACATTTGCGTGGTGAATCTTCTCAAAGAATATAGAAACTTTTTCTCCCAGGCCAATTGCATTTTAATCTTTGATATTTGTCATTTCTAGGTACAGTATAGCAATGTCCTTTAGAGATCAACAGAGAGTTATATACACTACTCCTATAAAGGCTTTGAGTAATCAGAAGTACAGAGAGTTCTATGAGGAATTCAAAGATGTGGGCCTTATCACAGGAGATGTTACAATCAATCCTACAGCAAGTTGTCTCATCATGACAACGGAGGTGAGTGGACTAAGAATGAAATAGGATTAATATTTTTTACAGCTGCTATTTGTCATACAGGGTCGTCTCCATAGCATGGTGGTAGCGTTGCTGCTTACCAAGTAGGAGACTTGGGTTTCATTCTCGGTACTGGCGTGGGGATTTTCTTTCACTGGGATACCTGATCCGGGGTGCAGTCAGCCTTGTTAGGTCCCCGAGGGGCCAATTGAGAAGCTGCTTGATTAAGAAGAATGGCCCCTGGTTGTGAAGACTGCATAACCAACTGGGAGGGACCGAGCACTGATAATGTCCCACTCTCCTAGGGCCTAGGTTGATCACATAATATAAAGTTTTATAAAAATGCACAGATAAATAACTTATCTCGTATTTTGATTCCTCACATTTTCTCTCAATTGGTAAACTGTGATTACTTATACCGTGATGCATTACATATTTCTAATAAATACCTCAGATCTGAGCTTAGATTGTTAATACTTACCTCTGTTAACTCTTTTGTAATAGAAGTAAATTCACTATCACTTGGTTTTCACAATTTTCTAAGTTTTCCTGTGAATTCTTTTAAAATTTATGTACTTGCAGTATTTTGTTCACATCTTTCAGAGAGTGTCTCATTAGCAATTTCGTGAAGTGAGAAAGATAAGTAAACCAGTGGAATAGGCACCCAACAAGATTTTCAAGTGTTTCAACCACACCTCCTTTAGTGCTAGTATTTTTTACTATTCCATGACATCCAACTTGGTTACTTTGTAATATATATATATATGTTGAGAGCTTCCAGGTTACCATTAATCAGAGAAACAATAATTTTTGCTTAGGCTGCCGCCAAGCTAATGTGACCAAGATATTTGTTACCTGGCACTTTTACAAATATGTAGGGTCTTCATTAGTTGTAGCCTATGAATATTATTTCTTTCTTAACTAATTTCAGAGGTTGATATTTCTGTCACATAACACATGCTCATGAAGTAGATTCCATTTAAACTTCTTGTTTAGTCTAAAGTAAGAACAAATTAGAAACTGAAAGCTTCACTTATGTTAGTAACACTACAAGTTCTTCAATATTCAAGTTCAAGTTATTGGAGATCTTGCAATATTAGTAAGTTAAGTGAAGTTTTTAGTTTCTAATTTGTTCTTATTTTAGATTCTGTTGTTTCACTGTTAATAAGCTTCATTTTTCCTTGAGTTCTTGTGTAGTGCTTTTTACATTTTTAATTTAATGAAGTATTTATTTTTGGGTATCTTTTGTTAAGAAATGTGCTTTATGGGGATTACAGGAATAATCTACAAGAAAAATGTACAAAATACTTGGAAAATTAGAACCTTTATGCCTTGCATCATATAAATCTTATTTACAGGAATAATTTACTAGAAAAGTATACAAAATGCTTGGAAAAGTAGAATTACTGGAAACAGGAGTGACCAAAAATATTAAAAACAGAAGCATTAATAACAGTGAAGTAATCTTTATGTTGAGTTCAATTTTTACTTTCTCTACTGGCAAGTGGGGGAAGTATTGTATTCCACCCAAAAATTTGATGTTGAGATTTCACCGGAAATATATGTTTTGAGGTCCCCTGAATCCAAAAAGAAGCATTTTTGGAAAAAGGTCCATGTGTGTGTCAGTCGGTCTGTTGGTCTGTGGACAGCATAACTAAAAAACGAAAAATCGGTTAAAAACCAAAGTTGATATTTAAGTTTAATGTCTTACAAGGATGCGACACAAAGATTTTGAAGAAAATAGCCCCACCCTAAACTACCCTTTACATGGAACATTTTTATTTTCTTGAAAGTGGCTCTTAACGATTTTGATTAAAATGCCATATGTTTGAGATATTTTTATGACAAATGAAATGTATATTTTGAATTTTCTGGCTATAGCCTATGTAGTCCTGTTTAGTCTGGATGAGTTTTGAATAACTCGTAAACCGTAAGAGATAGACAAAATCTTACTATACAAGAAATGTAGATCTTGCTAAAATACACAATTTATGTCTCAATAAATTTTTTTGTAGAGTGAACCAATTCGGAGATATTCCTTGTTTTGTGTGTCAGTTTTGGAAAACTTAGAACTTTCGTGCAATGGAACATCATTGTTCATATTTTCAAGATCATTCCATTTATCCTCAACCATTGGGTGACTCCCATGGCAAGGATGAGAGAATGATCTTGAAAATGTTTCAGTATAAATAAGAATTTAAAGTTAAGTTGAGCATAAAAAAGTGACTAAAATTGAACTTAAATAACCAAGTTAAGAACAGGGTGTGGCAGAAACAGGGACCCATTTTACACATTTTAATTAATCATGAACAAATACAACTACAAATTGTTAGTGTGCACTGTTTGAAAGAACACTTCATACCATTAATTACATGTTACTTTTTATATCCTTCAGGTGTCCAGCGATGCTATCTTTAATTTGAACATGTACACTCACTATGACGTTACAAAGAGTGTCAGATGAATACACCATGCAATAACTTTTGTGCTATGAAGTGATCTTTCATGAACCTGAGTAGGATTGGTAGGCACCCAGTACCTAAAGTTTTGTTTGTTGACATAGCTCAATAAGTGAAAATGGGTCTCATCAGACATTATGAAATTGACAAAATCAGGCTGAGTGTTGATCACATCCAAAATCTATGTACAAAAATTCTGACTTGCATCCACATCTCTTGGCAATAATTGCTGCATCACTTGTAACTTGTAGGGATGGAACCTCATATCCTTATGCAATATCCGCCGCATACTTCTGCTCGATATGTTAAGTGCTTGAAAATGCAGACCAACTGATTGCATTGGACTTTGCTCTAAAGGAGCCCTTGTGTGTGCATGCATGCATGTGTTATGGAGGTTGGGTACACCTCTACTCACTGCGACCCCAACATGGATCTTGTGCAGGCTACCACCCCAGGGGGAAGGGATGAGGTGAAGTGAGACAGACTGTAGGCTTCTCAGAGAGCGGAACCAGCAAAGCCCAGAGATGCACAGAAGGCCCTAACATTTACAGATGTTGACACTTGGCGCACAACCAAAATGTTTCCTCTACCCAGGGAAAGGGTGATGAGGCCTCCCTTGTGGCCCGGGCAGCAATTTCCAGGGAGGGCTAGAGGAGTTCCAGAGTGCAAGCAACTGTGCAATCAACTGTGCAATCTGTCCACATTCCCCAGAATGTACTATGCTACCAAATAAACCTCAAAGATGACAAGGGAGGGAAATGAGAAATGAAGGGAAAAGAATCCTTGGGGAAGAGATTTGCACCCCAGCATTTGCTTAAGTAACATAGGGAAACCATGGAAAAACCCATGTCAGAGTGCATGGCCGTGGGAATCGAACCCATGACTTCCCAAATATGCACCACAGATGTTACTGCCTGTGGCATCCCGAAGCAGCCCTTATCGTTGCAATGTTCTCCTGGGTGTGAACCACATTTGACCTATCAGAGATAGGTTGCAGATGCTGTTGTTATGAACCCATCTCATAATCGTCTTTCGTGATGGAACTTGATCGTTCTGAACAGTATCAAGATATTGCCAAGACAAACAGTGCATTTGTACGACACTATCACTACATTTGACAAATGTTTCAACTGCAAACTTTTCATGTTCGTTTGACAATACTCCACACACTGAGAATGCTTTGAACTCACTACACATAGGTACCAACATGAACTCTCTAGGAAGCTGTCTCCAACAATGACACACAATTTAAAGTGGGTTAGTTTCTGCCACACCTGTGTATGTGTTACAATGGGAGTGCTATTAATGGAAAGTTTACTGAAGCCTGAGACAGGAGACTTGGTGAAGTTTGAATTATTCCATTTCTAGAAATAGCAAAATAAATTCATATTATGCATAGAAATTAATGAAGGCCCTGAATTATCACTGCCACTAGAGGTATGTGTACTCTCAAAAAGATGTTTAAATGACTAACAATAGAATAGCAGGGAACAATATCTTTTCAGATATTCCATTTGTTGTAATTATACTAGAATGACATTTTGCAAGAGATCTCAGATCTCAGGCTTTTAGAAAATGTGTACGGTTTCAAATTTTTAAATTGGTTAACCTGCATTATATTGGCTGAATTGTGAGTATATGAGAAAATATCAGTTTGGTTCATGGAGGTTTTATCCGAACTGGTTTTTACTGCATTTATTTTTATTCCAACTAAGTTAACTGGTTTAAAAATAAATGCAAAAAGTATACTCCTTGAGTCAATTACAAACAAACAACCTTTCAGTGTGAAAAGTTGACTTTTCACATGGCCAATATTGTCATCAATAGACATTACTGTTCCCAGTGTACTGTGAACTGGATTCATTGACATCTTTCTGCTTTCCATTTTGTCCTGGTGTCATGCCCATTCCTGTTCTTCATTTAGGTTTATAAAGTTTTAAGAATCTAATAAGGCAAATTGTTCTTATTTGAAATTTAACCCAGGTGCAAGTTCTTTGTGCTTTTGTCCATACTTGAACATATAATTTTTAACAGAAAATAAATGAAGCTGTTTTACAAATACATGAATTATGGTTGATATATATTTAGACACTTCCATATAAAGAAACAATGTTTGATGTTGCAGATTCTTCGCAGTATGCTGTACAGAGGTTCAGAGGTGATGCGTGAAGTTGGATGGGTTGTGTTTGATGAGATACACTACATGAGAGATAAAGAGAGAGGTGTTGTCTGGGAAGAAACACTCATTTTGCTGCCAGATAATGTGCATTTTGTATTCCTGTCTGCAACCATCCCCAATGCACGTCAGTTTGCAGAATGGGTAGCACATTTGCATCACCAACCTTGTCATGTAGTGTACACAGATTTCAGACCAGTTCCTTTACAGCATTATATATTTCCAGCTGGAGGAGAAGGAATACATCTTGTTGTAGATGAACAAGTGAGTATTTAAATTTTATTGGTTATGGTGTAAGCTTTGCTAGAAAAATAACTTAGAACCAAGGTTGGTTAAACTTCTTTCTGTTATGACGCACATTGGAAAACCATAATAAAGTAACAGAGTTAGGGGTAAAAGCAATTCAGTCTGGTTTATTTTTTTTCTTCTTTGTACAAGAAGAGGTTTATACAGTAATATTAGCTGGTTGGTCTTCTAAGGCCTTAGAAGGGACTCTGACGTAAACAAAAGCATATGGCAAACTACATGCATCAGCTGCGGAGTACAACACGTAGTTCCATGTTGGACTATGGAAATTGAATTTGTTTTATGTTATTCAAGAGTTTATTTTGTTAAAAAGGTTTGTTATAATACTAAATTGTAGCTCACAATGTATTTAACGACATATATACAGAGTGAGTCAGAATAACAGTGAATAATTTTAAGGTGTGATTCAGAGGTTATATTTGAGTATTTTCTTATAGGGAATGTGTGTCCATAAATGTCTTGTTATTGAGCTAGAGGGCACTTATGTTTTTGAAACACTACCTGGTTAAATGAAATCCATTGAACAGGTTGCTATGCATTTTTATTATACTGCAGCCATTGAAGAGCAAATCTCACTACCTTCTGCCATCCCAACTTCAATGACACCCACCACCCTGCAAACCCCACATTCTGTCATTGCAGTGGTTAAGCCCTGACAAGGGTGGGTACACGTAAGACACACCTCAAACTGTCCTCAGCCTTCCCACACTTCTCAGCCTCATTTTTACTACAAGGCATTAGGAGAGTTTTGAAATAAGGGTATTTCAAGGGTATATTTTATATTTTGAGTGAACCTAAAACAATGGCATGCAAAACTGCAATTTTTTTTACTTTAGACTGCTGCAACCACGAAAATTTTAAACTTCAAATAGTATTCGGTATAATGATTTTTATATAATACAGTATGCGAATATACCGTAAAAATACTATTAATAAAGCGCAAAATAAACGTGTCACACCAAAAAGAAAACATACAAATTAGTTAATCTCATCTATTGATAAGATTAAAAAAATGGAGAAAATAGTATGTCTAGTTTCAAAAATGTTCGATTTAACGTGAAATGACCCATTTCAGTGTTTATGCTAATAGTTTGACCTTGACGGAAGTACAACGCATTACTCGCAATCAGCTGCATGCGGTGTGTTGAATGCAGCGTTACTAAAGTCTGCACGGCTTGCTAAGTTATTTAATTTCTCTGCATGTATTTAGAATTCCATTCTGAACTTTTTCTTGGATTACATGGCATCATCAAGCTACGTTTTAAAAATTTTCCCGGAAATTTTTAGTGTACAGTAAGTATTGTTAATGATGTTTATAATGTTAATGGCTGTGTAAAAATAGGAAATATCAAACTTATTGGTTTTTGTTTAACGTATAAATAAAGTACACATTTCAATGTTCGAAATGAGCTACAGGTCATATTTATCTGAAAAATAATACCAGAGATATTTATGTTTATGTAGAACGGTGTGCAAGAAATATCCGAAAATTTAATGCTTTATATTTACCAAAATAATTTACAGACAAACAAAACAATAGGGGTATCATTAATGACTTGAAGCTTTCCCGGCGTTGATTATTGATGATAGTTTCTCGGGCTAACAGCCAGGTCAGATTAGGGTAACTACCCAAGCTTTCAGCGACTAACTTTGCCGCCATCCTCAGGGGAACTGAATCTAGGCTACTGATGTTGCGATATTTATACCTAGAGCGCGGCCGATAAGAACTGCCCACTTTCTTACCATTGGGCCGAGCTCTGGCCGATGGAGGCACGTGCGGAACCAATCAGGTGATTGCCGATGCTTCTCTGCACTGTGGAGGAGAGATATGCTGAATGACTGGTGTCCATGCTTTGCTGATTTGAAGGCCTTCATCCCTGTTGAAGTTGTTTTTATTCGCTTTAATGTATAGAGCTTCTTTAATCACCCTATCGTAGTACCTAGAGGACTTTTCAAGAATTTTTGTAGAGGCGAATTTGATTTTATGATCTGTATTATATGTGTGCTCAGCCACTGCGGATTTTTCTGGGTATCCTAGTCTAATACAACGTTGATGTTCTTTGATGCGATCTTCTACAGTTCTACCTGTTTGTCCTATGTAAACTTTGCCGCAACTGCATGGGATTTCATAAATGCCTGGTGCACGAAGACCTAAATTATCTTTAGCAGAACCTAAAAACTGTTTTATTTTGGTTGGGGGTTTGAATACGGTTTTTATTTGATATTTCATGAGCAATCTTCCAATTTTCCCCGACAGGGCGCCACAATAAGGGATGACTGCTAAGCCTGCATGTTCTTTCTTTGTATTAGGTTCACGGTTTCGTTTGGAGTGCATTTTCAAACCCCCAACCAAAATAAAACAGTTTTTAGGTTCTGCTAAAGATAATTTAGGTCTTCGTGCACCAGGCATTTATGAAATCCCATGCAGTTGCGGCAAAGTTTACATAGGACAAACAGGTAGAACTGTAGAAGATCGCATCAAAGAACATCAATGTTGTATTAGGCTAGGATACCCAGAAAAATCCGCAGTGGCTGAGCACACATATAATACAGATCATAAAATCAAATTCGCCTCTACAAAAATTCTTGAAAAGTCCTCTAGGTACTACGATAGGGTGATTAAAGAAGCTCTATACATCAAAGCGAATAAAAACAACTTCAACAGGGATGAAGGCCTTCAAATCAGCAAAGCATGGACACCAGTCATTCAGCATATCTCTCCTCCACAGTGCAGAGAAGCATCGGCAATCACCTGATTGGTTCCGCACGTGCCTCCATCGGCTGCAGCTCGGCCAATGGTAAGAAAGTGGGCGGTTCTTATCGGCCGCGCTCTAGGTATAAATATCGCAACATCAGTAGCCTAGATTCAGTTCCCCTGAGGATGGCGGCAGAGTTAGTCGCTGAAAGCTTGGGTAGTTACCCTAATCTGACCTGGCTGTTAGCCCGAGAAACTATCATCAATAGGGGTATCATTTTTTCATTCGCAGAACACGTACATTTAATATTAATGAAATCGGAGATATGAAGGTCAAATTTTGTGCGATTTGACATGGAATGACTCCTATGCTCCCTCTGGGAGGATGATGAGGTGAGGGGAGACACCAGGCAGCTAGATCCAGACCAATGGTCGGACATTGACAGAGGTCCCTAAGGTTTCCCAAGTTTGACAACACCTCGAAGTGTTTAGGTCTTCTGGGGCCAACTCAGGGGGACCTCGGTGTGGGATTCATCGTCCCCAGATGCAGTCCCTGTTTCTATCTGGATTCCACTGATGAGGGATAGAAAGAGTTCCTATGCTCATATCATCCCTGTCAAGCTGCACCTAATGCTGTTGTTGACACTTATGACCCTGAAAGAATCAACTGGATAAAGGATGAATGAAATGATTAATGAAAGAAAATGGAGGGACAAAAAATTCGGGGGATGTAATTATCCTTCCCAGCATTTACCTGGTGACCTGGGTTAAGTAACCTTAGATGGTAATTGTTAGTACTTAAGATTATGTCACCCTTGGGGTACTTATCTCAGATGTGAGATTCCCTTGTGGTCTACCGGAAAAGAAGAATCAGTTGGGGAATTTAGTGTCATACTGACAAGTTGGCCATGGTAGCTCAGTGGTTAGAGCAACCATGTGTGAAATGGAAGATCTGTGATTCAAATTCCAGCTATGACTGCTTAGCAAGTCATCTCTACAGAATAGGTATCTCAGCTTCACCAATATGTGTCCTGTGTAACGATCCAGCAGAAATGAACGAAGACCACTTGAAGACCTGTGAAGCATTAAGATCAGAAGAAACTACAGTTCAAAAGTATTGGAAAGCACGAATGCTAATGGCTTCATTGCCAGATGCAAGGCACTAGAAAACAACAACAACAACAACTTTTAATTTTTTAGCCCTGATTGTACCTCTTAATTGCATGTGAATTTGAACAATTTAAACACTTTGAGAGGTAGAACTGGAACTTAATTCAATGCCACAGCTGGGACCTGAACCATAGACCCTCTGCTCATCAGGTGGGTGCTCCAACCATCAAGCCATTTTGACAACCCGCAAGAATGACATTGAATTCTCCAACCAGTTTGTATTTCTCTCAGTAAACCACAAAGGCAGTCTCACATCAGAAACAGTTACCCCAATGGTGACTTACTTTTGCAAGTACTTTATGTCCCGGGATTAAATAACCTTCAGATGGTAATTATTATTTATGCCAACAAACTTAATGTTTGAGAGATAGAATTGGAACTTAAAAATTCAATGCCATAGCTGGGACCTGGGCTAATTGTCTCTGATGTGAGACTGCCTTTGTGATTTACCGGGAGAAATATGAACTGGTTTGAGAATTTAATGTCATTCTGACAGGTTGCCACAGTGACTTGATGGTTGGAGCACCCACCTGGTGAGCGGAGGTTCTGTGGTTCAGGTCCCAGCTGTGGTATTGAATTTTTAAGTTCCAGTTCTACCTCTCAGACATTGCCCATGCAAGGCTTGTGTGTTTGTAAACACCAACAGTAAGTTTATTGGCATAAATAAATAATTTAAACACTTGTTCATTATGCTTTGTTTAAAATAGTAAAACCTGAATTGGGAAAGCTGAAAGACAGATGATAATAATAATAATTATTATTATTATTATTATTATTATTATTATTATTATTATTATTATTATTATTATTATCATTATCATTATCATTATCATTATCATTATCATTATCATTATCATTATCATTATCATTATCATTATCATTATCATTATCATTATCATTATCATTATCATTATCATTATCATTATCATTATCATTATCATTATCATTATCATTATCATTATCATTATCATTATCATTATCATTATCATTATCATTATCATTATCATTATCATTATCATTATCATTATCATTATCATCATCATCATCATCATCATCATCATCATCATCATCATCATCATCATCATTATCATTATCATCATTATTATTATTATTAATTTATTTCGTATAATAAGAATCAGACGAGAAAGTCCCGTAGTTCACTAAAGAGTTGCCCATGTTACCATGGTTGGTAAGAACATCAGATGAAAGGCTGAAAGGCCTTTTCAGATTTCATTTTGTATTCAACTTTCACAAATTTGTCTAGCATGAAGTTATAATAAATATGTAATAAAATTAACAGCTGCAGATTGAATTAAAAAATATACTCTTAATTTTTGCATTCTGTAGGGAGAATTCAAAGAAGATAACTTTAACACAGCCATGGCTGTGCTTCAAAATGCAGGTGATGCAGCCAAAGGAGATCTTAAAGGACGTCGTGGTGGAGTTAGAGGTGGTGGTGACTCAACTCTTTTCAAGATAGTAAAAATGATAATGGAACGACAGTTTGCACCAGTGATCATTTTCAGTTTTAGCAAGAAGGACTGTGAACTTTATGCCATACAGATGGCAAAATTGGATTTTAACACTAGTACGTATGTGTGTGTGCGCTCATTTATAAACTAGTTATTGTCTATGAAAAGTATTGTACTATGGCAGACACAAATATACAGGCGGCTGCTCAGGTTTTTCTTTCTTTTTTTTTTTTTTCCTTGTTTGCAAATAAATGTTTCGGCACAGATCATATTTATATATCTGGCTTTGCAACATGATTTCACAGCATGTGTAACTATACAGCACTCCAAGACCTGGTAAGCTTCTGATTGGATGTTATGTTGAGCATGTCCTCCTGCCATCTGCCATTAAATTTTGTGTCTGCTATAAGTATACTATTATTCTCTGTCATTCCTATTTTCTGTATCTTTGCATATATGATAGAATTAAGCAGATGCTAAGAATAGTGTACCTTTAGTTACTTAGCTGTTAATTATAATGTACATTATTTTCTAGATTAATATTTTTAATTGCCTCACTGTTAGGGATAAAATTGCTCTGGTAACTTATCCTGCTATTCACAAGTTATGAATGAAATGGTTTTATGTACAGCGATGGAAAAAATGATTGAGCGCATTAGGAGAGCAGAATATTTAAAAGACCCACGTCATGTTACACAAGGTTTACACAAGTTGAAATTTCCAACATGCAGCTGAGTCTCTGATAATCTCCGTTCCATATGTTATCGCTTGTGAGACACACAAACAGGCTGTGTCCGACAGACAATAACCAATGGAACAGACTATCAGTAAACAATTGTAGAGAAATGACCTGGAGCATCTCCCTTTGAATATCATGGGAAAATGGAATGGAGTTTTCCAGCTCACAACCTTTCCTTATTGTTGTTGTTAGCTAATGCTGGATTTCTGACAATGAAGTCATTAATCCTCTTGCTCTCCAATATTTTTCACTGATGAATGGTGCACTAGAACTGGCCGGACATATTTGAAGGTGGTCTTGATCCATTTCCTCTTGCAGATCACATAGAGGACAGAGTGGTGAAGAATATATCCCAATTCTGTTTAAATGTTTTGCCAGACAATCATGTCCTGTAATCAGTCTGAAGGTTGCAACTGCTGTTTTTCGAGGATACTCAGGAATTACTGTTTGAATGTTTGGTAGTTCCCATCTTTTATTCTTTGATTTTTCATAGTGATATTTTGCAATAATTTTTTTGAATTCAGAGTTGACTAATCTTTTAGCTGCATTAACTATAGATTTTTGTGCACTGCTGGTACCCTTTTTTGCAAGAAAATCAGCTTTCTCATTACCACTCAGTCTACAGTGAGCTGGTATCCATTGGAAGACTAGGTGTTTTTGAAGTGCGGTTAGATGGGTAAGGATTTTCCAACATTCTATAATTGTTTGGGTTTTTGGTGACAACTTGGAGGTAATTGCTATAATTGCTGCCCTGGAATCTGAGAGAATAACTGCTTGCTGAAAATGTGAAATTCTGTACAAAAAGATTTTGTAGGGCCATTTGAATAGCTTCAATTTCTCCATCAAAGTTTGTAGTTCCATAACTTAAAAATTTGTAATAGGAAAAGAGGTGACACGTGACTCCAGCCCCTGCTCTATCTTGGTTTGATATCAATGATCCATCAGTATAAATATGGAGCCATTCGTGTTCTGGAAATCTAGTATGGATTGTCTCTAATGCCAATAATTTCAGAACACTAGTTGGAGGATCACTTTTCTTAACTTCTTCTGTCAGGTGTAAATAATATGTGATGTCTAATGTTTGTATCAGATTGACTTTCGATATGAAGTTTTCCTTTGAATTAGGAAGGTATATATTCTTCTTGATGTCTTGAATTTTGGAAAGAAAGCTCTCCTGAGTCTTTAGTGTATGTGTAAAATTCCTCTTGTTCCATGTATTGAATGGGAGTCTAATCAACTTTTTGTGTTGAATAAGAGCTGCTTTTTCTATTTCATATTCAATGAGGTATTGGTTGGGTGGTATTTCCATAGCTGGTATTGGTATGGTTTTGATAGCACCTGTAATTAGTCTCAGACTTTGGTTTTGAAAGATTTGAATTTTTTTTGTGTTTGCTGTTACAAGAACTTTGCTGCAGTAAGTAAATAATGGCTTTATATATACATTGTATGCTGTGTTAAAGAGTTGCTCTGGAACATCCCCACTTCATTCCTGCTAGACGCTTTAACAGTGAAAGGCGCCTTTCTGCTCTTTGTATTACATTTTCTATTTGTTTGGACCATGTAAGTTTAGTATCAAATGTAACTCCTAAATACTTTGCTTCCTTTGTTTCTGGTAATTGTTGACCCTCAAAATTTAGCTTTATTTTCAGTGGTTTTTTTCTTAGTGAAAAGATTTGGTAGTTTGATTTTGTTGTACGAGGGCCGTTCAGAAAGTAACCTCCGATCGGTCACAGTGCGGGTAGTGGGGGGAGTAGCGACGCCATCTGTGCATTCACGCACTCAGCAGGTCAGTCGGCATCAAGCCGTGGTCGAGTGAACGTCGTACCTGCGCTAGTTTAGTGTTTGTGGCCATTTGAAATGTGTGCTGCAATAGAAAACCCCGCCAAATGTGAAGTGCGTGCTGTTATAAGATTTTTTACAGCCAAAGGATATTCTGCAGCAGCTATTCATCGTGAGCTTTGTGCCGTGTACGGACCAAGAGTTATGAGTGAAGGAGTGGTCCGTGAATGGGTACGTTTATTTAAAAGTGGACGAGAAAACGTTCATGATGAAGAGAGGAATGGTAGACAATCATTGGTGACGGACGAACTCGTTCAGACAGTTGATGCAAAAGTTCGTGAAAACCGACGTTTCACAATGTCGGAGTTGTCTACTGATTTTCCACAGATTTCTTAGACTCTCTTGTACGAGATAGTGACAGCAAGATTGGGTTACCTTAAGTTCTGTGCACGATGGGTGCCCAAAATTCTTACCGACCACCACAAAACTCAAAGAATGGCCTCTGCATTAGACTTTCTGTCACGTTATGAGGACGAAGGTGAACCATTGTTAAACAGACTCGTGACCGGGGACGAAACCTGGATTAAGTACGTGAACCCTGAGACAAAAGGACAATCAAAGATGTGGGCACATTCAAATTCGCCTACCAAACCAATAAAAGCCCAGCAAGATTTTTCTGCCCGAAAATTGATGGCAACGGTGTTTTGGGATGCAAAAGGGGTGTTGTTGGTTGAATTCATGGAACGTGGGACGACCATTAATCAAGACGTGTACTGTGAAACACTAAAAAAATTACGACGGGCTATACAGAACAAACGCCATGGTATGCTGACTTCCGGTATCGTTTTTTTGCACGATAACGCCCGTCCTCACTCTGCTCGGAGAACAACAGCCCTTCTTGAGTCCTTCAAGTGGGACGTTGTCAACCATCCACCTTACTGCCTAGATCTGGCGCCAAGCGATTATCACCTCTTCATGCATATGAAGAAATGGCTCGGGTCCCAGCGGTTTGATGACGACGAAGAGCTCAAAGATGCGGTCACAGGCTGGCTCCAGGCACAAGCGGGTGATTTTTATGCAGAAGGAATTTCAAAGCTTGTGAACAGATACGATAAGTGCCTCAATCTTTATGGAGACTATGTAGAAAAATAGTGCAAAGATGTAGTTGTAAGATGTATATATTAAAATATGTTTATTTAACTTGGTGAATTTTTTGCAATCAACCGGAGGTTACTTTCTGAACGGCCCTCGTATTAACAGTCATTAAATTTTCTTTGATCCACTTTGGTAGGTTGGTTAAGGATTGTTGCATGGTTTTTTCTAGTTCTGTACTTTTGCTTTTTGGTTTTGAAGTCCACATTACTAAATTATCAGCAAGTAGTGCACACTTCACACCTGATTCTTGTATTGTTGTGGCAGATCGTTACTATATTAAAAAGTGTAGTACTGAGCAGTGCGCCTTGTTGTAAGCCACGGTGTACTTGTTTGTATTTAGATATATTTCTTTCATATCTGGTAGCAATAAAGCGTTGTGTTAGGAAATGACATAGCCACGAAAACATTGGACCTTGTATCCCAATTTTTTTACTTTCTTTAGTAGTGTTGTTCTGCATATAGAATCATATGCACTTTGGAAATCAATAAAAACTGATACATTATCTTCTTTCCTATTGAAGGAGTCTTTGATTTCTTGACTGAGAAGTAAGACTTGTTCATTTGTAGAGTGGAACTTTCTGAATCCAGCTTTACATGGGGGTATTAAATTTTGTGATTCTAGAAACCAACCTTTCCTTATTGTTGACTAGAGGATGAATAGTGTTTTCTCTTAATTTACGCATCTTTGAATAAGCTAGTAACAGTGTTGTGAATGATGATGGGAGCAAGCTAAGCTCCTGAATTTGGTCAAGATTAATTACATGTAGGTGATGTTAAGTGTTTCAATCTGACTCAATTTTCATTATAGTGATTTCTCTGTCTAATGTATGCCTACCAGTGCCAATTAATTCCAGTGGCACCACAGTGCACTGAGGCAAGCTGTACAGTTCTGTTGATAAATTGGGATAACATTTCTCAGGGTTTTATGATAAAGCATGCAGTATAATGTTGCAGTAACATTATATATATATATATTACAATATGCTGCATACCCTTCTGTGAATCTAACAGTTTGCAGTGGCGGCACATTATTTTTAAAAATTTCTCGATAGTTGTTAGCTAATGCTGGATTTCTGACAATGAAGTCATTAATCCTCTTGCTCTCCAATATTTTTCACTGATGGTTGGGGCACTAGAACTAAGAGAGCAATAGCAGTAATAGTAACAGCTTTTTAGAGAGCACCATATTTTTATGTTTTGGCGGTCACATCGCTCTAAAAAGCGGTTACATTTACTGCTAAGTCTCTTCAATATATTGGAGAGCAAGAGGATTAATGACTTCATTGTCAGAAATCCAGCATTAGCTAACAACATATTTTTATGTTTTGGCGGTCACATCGCTCTCTCACAACCCCCAGAATGTCTGGAGGACCACACCTGTCGTTGGTTTACGGGTCTCACCGACCTGACCGGGAGAGTTATCAAAATAAATTCACCGACCATATCCTCTGATTACCAATCAGAGGACGTATTACATGCCATGACAGGTCAGCATGTTAGGGGTTAAAATTTTATAGAGAAATGGAGAGGTTGGAAAAATAAAGACACCCTAGCCCTCGGGAACCCTAATAGCATCGGGGTTGGAACAGAACAAGAGATGACCAAGGTAAGGTCAGATAGAAAAGTTACGGTGAGGAGCAAAACACAGTAAGTGGAAGTAATGCCAAGTAAGTAAGTAAAAGAGTTATTTGGGCATGTTTTTCAACATACCCTGGCTGTTTTAGGGACAGTCCCTCTTCAGCCGCGTTTTTGTGGTTTTTGTCTTGTTGTGTGGCAGGAGATCTTTCGTGTGCGCGTGTGTATTGTGGTCTTGTGTGTTTGTGTTGTGTTTGTTGGTGTGTGTGTTCGTGTGTTCATCCCTAGGTGTGTGGTGGTGGCTTCTGCCCACGGAGAAGTAGGAAATTTAAATTATTGTTGAGTTATGTGTGTGTGGTTGCTGCAACAGCTCATACGGGAAGTTTTTGACTGAGTTGTATGTTTTGTGTGTTTGGTTGTGTGTGTCAGTGTGTTTGTGTTTATTGTGTGTTTGTGTTTTTTATGCTGATTGGTGTGCTGTCATTATTCATGTGTGTTTTTGTTATGTGTTCTCATTGATGAATATAGTCAGTTGGTTGCCCACTCTGGTTGTGTTCACTGCTTTCTTGAGTGTTTTCTGTGCTGTCTGTGTCAAGTTGTGTAGAAATCTAGCTCTGTGTGCGGGTGGTGTTATGTCATATATGGGTGGTATGAGTGTGCTTAGTATTTGTGTGATTGTCGTGTTTGTGATGTCTCAGATGTATGTGGTGATGTTTTGTTGTATGTGCATGATCTGTTCCTGTAAAGATTTGATCTGTTGTTCAGAGTGTAAGATAACGTTTTGGAATGTTCGTATTGTCTCGTGTGTTGTCATGCCTTTCTTTGTCTCAGGGATCTTAGGGAAATTTGTCTTGGGCCAGTCAGTCACGTATTGTGGTTTTGGCGGTGTCGGGATGTTATGTGGGAAAATGTAAGTCTTGGCTGTATGTTCTGGTTGTGTCGGGGGTTGTCTGGGGTACATAGGGCATTTCACTTGCCCGGTGTAGTGCCCATTCTGTCTGCAGGTGGAGCAGTAAGGGGTGTTGTGTTTTATGGGGTGGTTGCACCGTCTCGTGTCTGAGTTATATCCGCAGTGGAAGCATGTTGGTTGTTGCGTGCAGTTGTCTTCGTGGTGGCCGTATTTCTGACATTGTCTACATGGTACATGTCTGTCTGTGTGTCTTGAAGGCTCCGCACGGAAAATTTGCTTTTCAATGATGGCGTCTTCTTTGAGTATTGTGTTTATGGTCGTGATGCAGGTGCTAAAAGTAATGCCATAAATATAGCACAAACTTAAGTCCCCCCCCTTGTCCAAAAGTCTGATTCATTTATATATGTAGCTAAATGATAAGAGGGTGTGCTACAATGTAGACTATCTCTGAATTTGAAGTCCCCCTTTTGTTATGCGAAATCATTCTGGGAAATGATGTAAATCTAAGGACTACTCCAATTATTAAAAAGGTTTTATCAGAACAAAACAAAACCCCTATTATGAACAATATTCTTTCTAAGGAACGCTTATTTTTTTAATCCATAAGATGTGACCTATACAACTTTTCCTTTTTCTCAGACTTGTATAAAAATACAAATAGAACTTCTGTTCCTCAATCTCCATTTTGTTCTGGGTGCTTGAAAAGAAACAGATGTTAATATAATGTTGAGTTGAACGCTTTGCTCCATTTATTACTGGATTTATTTAGCTCATGATTAGTTTGACTCAAAAATAATTTTGTGCTTCATTGTATCATAGTCCTTACAAAAATAAGAAAAGTGATACTCCTTTGCTACAAACCTGTGATTGATTAGTATTAAAGTGTTGCAAATAATGTATTGCAAATAATGATCAGTGGAAGAAAGACAAAGTAGTTGAAAACATTGTTTACATTTTATAAGCCAAATATATTTCACAAACTGAAAATAACCTTTAAATTCCATTATTTTGAATGACTTCTTTGCTTTAATCTAGCGTAAATACGCATTCCAAAGTTGGTACTATTATTATAAGTGCAACCAAAAGCACAAGTCTGGTTTTAGATATCGCTGTGTACCTGGAATTGTTTAATGATGTACTAACTCGCTACATTCTTGCCAGGAAGCTGCACAGAACTTTTAAGTGTGCTGACAGTTAATGGTACACATGTATTAAGATACCAAAACGAATGTTAACAAATTGTCACAACTGTTCGTTTGCAAACTTCAACGCTCTCCTGCATCCGAACCGTGCATTTCCGGACAGGTGTTCCTGTTTGAAAGCCGGTCGGTTTGACACCCGGCACGGCATACTAAGTGTTGTCGGTGTTTTTTGGGACACCCAGTATATTAAGTGGAATTGTTGTTTATCATTGTTAATTATTAATTTCTACCGCTTTTTACTATTGCTTTTTGAGTCACTACCAGGTTTTGTGTTGCTTATGTATAAACAAAGTTTAGATTACTTTTACTTGAAAAATGATTGTTCAGTGAAACTGAAGGAATCACAGTGCACATTTGCTGGAATATGTTCCATTTTAGTTTCCTAGCTAGCAACTAGCAACAGCTGTAGTGCTGTTTGATGTACAGTGAATGGTCTGATATGCAATGGCCAGGAACAAGAACAAGCAGGCTAAAGTTTGACCAAGTCTTCTTTCCCACTCCAGAGACCTAGGAAAACTTTCCATTAATTCTGAATACAAATATTTTAACTGTCTTTCTTGTTCTGGTTTCTATTCTCAGTTAGTGTTAATCAACCCATGGTGTCTATTACCCTGGAAATCATTTTTAATTTAAAATTGCACTTTGAAAACCTGGTATTCATTTTGATTTTGAAAAGCCTTCCTTTAATTTTTCATAAAATACTTTTATGTTACATTCTGAAGTGACACTTGCGCACTTGAGATGCATGCTTTTCCAGGTATGATAGTAAGATTGACACTCTTGCACGTGACTTATGCTGGTCTTCCACTGTGCTCTTTCCGACCCACTCAACCTAATCTACCCAACATACCCTATCATACCCAGCCTACATTAATCTGCTGTCCCTATCGTAACCTACTGGCCCCACCCTAACCTACCTGACACTACTCTGACCTATCCTATCCTACTCAACCTACTCAATCACCTCAATCCACCTACCTAATCTACCCACTCAACCTAACCTACCCTAACATACCCAACCTACATTAATCTATCGTCCCTACCCTAGCCTACTGACCCCATCCTAGTCTACCCGACGCTACTATGACCTACCCTGCCCTAACCTATTCTACTCAACCTACCCCACTCAATCCACCTGCCTCAACCAATCGATCCCAACCTATGTACCCTACCTTACCCAAACCTACCCCCACCCTACCCTACCTTACCCAAACCTACACCCACCCTACCCTACTTTATCCTACCCTACCTACCTGCTCTACCCTGTCTGCCTGCCTTAACCTATCTATCTAACCAGACCTACCAGGGACGGTCTACTCTTATTAGGTCATAAGGTCATGTGCCCCTCCAATCACATTCTGGTGCTCTAGACAGAACTGTAGTATGTTTTTTTCTTCTTTAAATGTGTTCTGTGCAATGATTTTTGTTTGATATTTACATTTGTAAGGTTTACGAAACTTGGCAACCTGCAGTCACTTTCTTCGTGCGGACTTCCAACTTCTTGTATTTAACATCATCCCATCACTCTTAGCTGTGGAAAGTGACAGGGGGGTTATGAGGAATTCCCTTGTACATGCTCACATAAATGATGAGACCTGACACTATGCGGTGCTGTCACTAAAACTTATTAACTTTTTCCTTCCTTCACTGGCTTGTTTCGTTTAAAATGTTACAAGCATCATTGTTGAGTTTGCTGCAGTAGTGTCGGTTATAGTGCAATGTAATATATTTTTCAGTTTTAACTGTGAATAAAATTGTGTATAATAGTTTCCTTATTCAAGTGCTAAGCTTATACAAGTTATCATTATAATTTATAGTGAGCAAAACTATTAAAATGAATCAGGTGAAGTCCTTACAAACTAAAAGCTCAAGTTTCGAGGACCGATTGCTAGCAAAGGAATTAGGACCTCCTAGGCCAGATCTTTGCATAAGCCAGGTTTTTAAAGATAAATACAGAATATTCAACAGGAATTTTAATAAATCTGTGTATGAAAATTGGGAATGGATGTGCGGGTGTTCTGTAGATAGTGCACTATTTTCCTTTCCTGGTGTGTTATTTGGTGGAGAGGGTATGTGGACTAAACTTGGCATAAAAGACTTGAAACATTTGTCTGGAAAAAGCAAGAAACATAGCTTATCTCGATAGTGAACTCCTGGAATGTGATGATTATTTGGTGAAGTGCTTAAGTCCTGTGGTGGTTATTTATTGTGGGTGTGGTGGTGATGGAACTTTTATCTTCAGTGTTAATGGGTTAGCAGGTATATCGTGGCAATGCTTGGCGTGTTTGTAATAAGTATCCAGATTTCTACCAAAAAATTATTTTTTTATAATGAAGTAACAGTACTACAGTAAATAGCTTCAAATTTCATAAGTTCAACTACAGTGAATTTCCAAAGCTATTCGGTAAAATATTTCCATGTTTCTTGGATATGCTAAGTCCAAGGTAGCATATCCCATAAGTGTTGCTTAATGTTTTAAACACATTCGCACATAGCAAATAATATTGTGCAATCCTTAATTAGGAATCTCTCGGCAATGCAATCCAATATTAGTGATTGCTGGTTCTTAGCTAGTCATGTTATATCGCCCAAATATATGTCTGTTTCGTAGGATGATTTGGTCAATAGTGCTTAATTGTGTATCTTATTTACTCATCTTAGGTATGTGTCTAACAACTACTGCTTCTCTGTTATCCTCCATTATATATAGATTGTAAGAGATTACGATTGATGTTGGCTATGTTTTCGTCCTTCGAATAGCTTCAGGATCAATATTAGTATTTGCAAATTATGACCTTGGTATTCACATTACACACGAAATTTACACATATTAGGTGGACACAACTTGACGTATGAAATATTGACGTAAATTTTCTCATTAATTTGTTTGGACATATAATTCCTGCCACAGTCCTAATTGCTTGTCTACGAATTAAGGTGTGACCATTATGCAATGGGAACTATTATGAAATGAAATTTGGTGTAGTGTGATTAGCTATAGCAATGGCTGATTTACCTGTTTGTAACTGATGTGTCTGAAGTGTTCTTTTAGTCTTGTGCTTATGTATCTCTTGGTTTTTCTGACGTATATTTTGTTGCAATCTAAAAGTTAATTTTGTATGGACTGGTTTCTTTTCTGATGGTATTCTATGATTGTTCTAATTTCAGCATGTTTTTTAAACTGTAGTTATTTTGTGGTGTTTTTGCATTGTAGTTCAATTCATTGAAACTTTTGATATGTAAGTTTACAAGGGTCAAGGTCAGCTTTAGGGTGAACATGTGCATAAGTTTGTTAAAAATTGAAATTCCACAATTTTCTTTTGATTAATATGGAATTGATATGCTCATATAAAATGCTCCTTACATCCAATAGTTTGTTATGTCCATTAAAAAATTGTATTTGGAAGACTAACGCAAATAAATTGTTGTACCCGCATTAATTTCCATTAGTGTACTGGTAAAAGATTATTTTATGTATGTGTTACTAAATTTTAACTTCTTCCATAGTGCAGTGGTAGCATGCCTGCCTCTGCCATGGAGATCCTGGGTTCGACGCCTGGTACTGGCATGGGGATTTTTTCCCCACTGGGAGGTCTGGCATGGGGTACACTCAGCTTTGTTAGGTCCCTGAGGGTCCAGTTGAGAACCTACTTGATTAAGAAGTAGTGATCCGAGGTTGCGAAGGCCACATAACTGGCTGGAAGGGCTCAGGACACTGACCACATCCCACCCTCCAGTTCTGCACAACCCACTCATGACACCTGTAGTGGGCAGAGGTGGGGGATGCAGCGGCCGAGTGGTAAGCCTTGGCCCACAAAGGGCTGTTCTGAATGGGGGGGTGGGGTATTATTGAATTTTTTAGTTTTACCGATTTGTATTATGGCAAATAACTACAAATTAACTGCATAATATTTTGAAATAATTAAATAGCTGTTTTTATCTCTTTCATATGTGAACCTCTGCTGAAAACTTAACCATATTGAATAATGAAAAAATGCAGGGTGGAGTAAAATGAAATTAAGCATTTTGCTTCACTGGCATAGTATAGAGCCATGTTGAATAACTACATGGAGCTTTAAAATTGCCAGTTTTAAGAAAACTACAGTTAGCATGTAAGCACAAGTTTTCACCATTGTAGTACTTTAATAGTCCTTGTTTTTACTACCAGTAATGGCTGATTTTTTTATGCTCCTCTTGCACCTCTTACAGTTACAGCTACGGTTGTGCCTTTTTGCTATTACTCTTGACTATACAGTTTTATAAATTGTATCTTTGTGGAATTTGTGTACCCATAGTGCTTTCTTGTGATTGTTTCAGTGGAGGAAAAGAAACTGGTGGATGAAGTGTTCCATAATGCCATGGATGTTCTTTCAGAAGAAGATCGGCATCTGCCACAAGTAGAACATGTTTTGCCTCTGTTGAGGAGGGGTATTGGAATTCACCATGGTGGTAAGTTTTGTTTCTGTAATAATGTATAATACTTGAATGATAGTTTTATTTTGTGTAACATAACAGAATAAAGTAGACATACTTGCAACAGAAGAGTTTTGAAATAGTAAGGATATATATATATATAAAAAATTGCACTCTGTTGAGACACATTATTTAATTGAAAAATATGTTGTATACAGTGGAATCTCAGTATAAAGTACTGTAGAAAATTATAAGATTAGTACTTTATTCAGAAAAATTTGTTATACTTAGAGATCTAGCAAATATAAACATTCACTAGAATCTGATGACATAATTGACAGATTTACCAGTGCAATATAAATTATAATCATAGTGGCACATACACTCGTGCAGTAACACGCAGACAGCCATGCACAGAGCCTAGTAAATATCGGCCTATTAACCTAATAAATGTGGCAACAAAGATCGTAGAAAAACTTTTCAAAACTTTTCATAAAGCTTTTTGTTAGGTGATTTAAATTTTTGGGGCAGTGGGATTCTAGTGAGTTAGGTATTCCACACCACCACATGCTGTTGAGTGCACCTTCTGCATCTAAGGCTTATCATTGGTGGTGATATTTACTAGGCTTTTTTTGAAATTTATTTTCTCAGTTTAACTATTAGAAAAATTTTGACTCTTTTCCATTGGGAGGGAAACATCCCAACTTGCTAATGCTTTTACAGCTTTTTATATGTATCCAGTTTTGGTATCTAGAAATAGTGGTACTGTCCCGTCACTAGGGACACAATTTTTTGGTGGATTGAGATGACACGAAATATGTTGATACGCAATAAGAAGATTTTATAATAATTGTATTATGATTGTTGGCATGATTACCAACATTTACTCTCGCAATTAAACATAAATTTTAATACAACTTGCGAAATGAGTGTCTGTTTATGATTTACCTCAAAATTAATAATTTATTGCAATATTTACTCATGAAGTGAACGTTTACTTATGATTTAACATGTTTTTGTGAAACTGCCATTAAAAGGTTTATTTCAAGAATAAAGCATGTTTCACTTTTTGCAACGTAGAAAGCCAGATGCGATGTTAAGGTCAAGAGTTACAGCTCCATGTGCCTGGAAGGAATGCAACTATATTTACAATAAGCAGGAACTGTATATGAGAGTGACAGGAAAGCTGGTTTGAGAGATAATCAGTGGTGTACATGAGCGTTCAATGAATGCATAGAGTAATATACATTCCATGCTACAGCACCTCCATTGGAGCAAAGTGCTGGAGACAACACCTCCTTCTACTGGTTTTCCTGCACTCCGCAAACACATATAGCTTAAATTTGGCAAGAGCTAACCTAGCGCTTGACAGCTACGTGATTCACTTACCTGAGAAGAGGCTAGCCCTATCTCGTCCAATTGACTAATTGTTGCGTGAAGTGTTTGTAATATGATCGGATGAGATAGGGCTAGCCTTGTTCGCAGGTGAGTGAATCAACTAGCTGTCAAGTGCCAGGTTAGCTCTTGCTGACTGTAGACTCAAACAATAAGTTCATGCGTATTTTACAAAAGGCTGCAATAGATAGCAGGAGTGTGAGTTTAATGCCAAAAAAGGTAGGAGTTTAATGCTGAGTTTGTCTTGTGTATTGATGCACTGTAAAGCCAAGGCATGTGATTGTACAGTTATATTAAAATAAGTCCATTCTGACATCTAGATACACACGTCTGGTTGAAAGAGTCTCTGTGGCAACGAACGTCACCCTCCATTGTCTAAGGGTAACAGGCCAGTCTCTGGTTCCCTAGTCGCAGGTTTAAACCTGGCAGAGGACGATGAATTTTTAGGGGCCTAAAAATCCTTAGCATGGTTTCCTTCAGAAGAGAAGTAAAGCCTGTGATCCCATGTCATAGATTTACGGCATGTAAAAGAAGCTCAAGCTTGATAGAGAGGCCTATGAGCAAAATTAAGCAGGTTTTCGTGCTCATTGTAGAATGGGATGCTGAGAACCACAGTATACTGTGAAATACAGTGTTTGTATTTCAATTTCTAATGGTGATTGTGAAGGAGCTCTTTTAGTGTACAATATTTAGTCTGATAAAAGAACCAATATTACAGCAGGAAACTTAGAAAGCATGTGTACTTTTTATTTCAACGAACATGTTACATATAACTTTGAAATGTAAATTGTAACAGTAATATTTTGTTTTATTTCACTGCTTTTATGCCACTTTGAGCCTTCTTTTTATACCAATATTCACAATTTTTTTCACCATAAAATTGTGTTCCTAACCCATCTCTAACTAGATCAGATGACATTTTCTACCTTACACACAGTATTAAAGAAGTTATTGATTTTGGTTTGTTTTGACTTTTTCAATAAATTCTCTTCCACAGATTGTTCACTGACTTCAGAATGTTTCCTGGCATCTTGCCAGTTTTCTCCACATGTTGCCTAAACTGCTGTAGATGCTTCATTGCATTAATGGAAGAAAACTGTCAGCTGCAGTTTCAACTTCTTCCTCTTCATCACTTTTATCTTAAGCAGCTGTTGCAATCAAAGACTCCATTATTTCCTTCTCTGTAAGGTGATGTATTATCTCTTCTTAGCATCTGCAAAGATCTATTCTTCAAAACTAAGGGAAGAGCAGGCTCTTTCCACAACTTACAAGAGATTCAGATGTCATCTGGTACTCTTAACTGGCTGGAAACTCAGAATGGAGCTTTTCCGAGCCATTCATAACTGTGGTTGCTTTTACATTCCCCTAGGCTCCTGCTGTCATACCTGACAGAATATTGACATGGTTTGGTAGACACCTTAAGTTTTATATTTATAAATATACATTGCACCAGACAAGTGGACTTTGACTTTCTGGACGTTTCCATCTAAGTACAACTAGCAGACAGGAATTAAAGCCTGCTATTTGTCAACCTGCAGTCCATCTTATGCACAAAGTACTTATCTAATGTGAGGAGGACTTTTTCTTGTCTCTTACCAGGTCTTTGTCTATCTCAGTGAACCAGTCTGCAAACAGATCTTTTGCCATCCTTGCTATTGGCTATGTATTTCACAGACAGAGATGCAACTCATTTTAAACACCTCGGTTTAACAGTGGGTTCAGCTTTCTTCACTTGTGACTTAGCAAAGAATATGCTGTCAGTCTCTTGTTTTGATTGCTTACTACCAGTACAGATTTCACCCTTGTAAACCATTGTCTTATCGAGCAGCATTTTATAAAACAATGTGGTTTCATCTGCATTGAGAGTATCTTAAGGTTTGTAATTTATGACATCCTTCAAATAGTTTCCTCCCTTTTCTGAGTTGCTTCTATGTTGGCATCTCATGCTTCTCCACTGATGGTCTTTCAGGAAATGACATATCTTTCTTGAAAATAAAAAGGTCAACAAGCACTTGCTTAGCAGTTTGTTCATCCAATAGTGTGCAATGACTCAATGACAACCAGCAGAGGAGTTAGCACCTCGACCAAAAGGCTATCTTATGTGCCTATATATGCTCCTGACAGAGCACCCCTTGTGAGGATGGATGAGGTGAATGGATACAAAGGGGAGCCAGAATGTTGACATGACAGCAGAGGGCAGGGTCCCTACATTTCCCCAGTTACAAGCACTGTTCAGCCCGGTTTCTTTCCCACCCCTTCGGGTACATACTCCCAGGGGGGTACGGGACTCAGAAACTGGCTTCCCTCCTCCTCTCGGGCTTGTACCATCCTATGGGGGCCCCAGAAACCATTAGGTTTGCCTTCCAAACCAAGGGACAAGATTTCCAGAGAGCATTTGTTCCCCCTGCCATGCTGCTGCCATGATGCTCTCCAATGCTTCCTACCCTGAAAGAAACCTAATGGGATGAAGGGTGAAATGAAATGAAATTATTAATGTAACCAAATGGAGGCACAGGAAATTCGGAGGATATGGAAATCCTTCCCAGCATTCAACTGGCAACCTGGGGAAGCCTCTGGAAAAACCCATGGGTCAGGAAGGTTGGCCATGGGGATTGAACCAGCAACCTCCTGAATGTGGGTCACAGATGTTACCGCCTGAGCCATTTCACTTGGTAATAGTGTGCAAACTTCTTTGCTTTTGTTTGGGTTATTGGCCCAGAAATCCTTGAACCATGTGTCCACTGCTACTTCCACTTGCATGAATCTTCTTTCTGTTGGAGCAAATCTTTGACCTTTCATGTGCCTGAACTAATTTCTCTTTGTTATGAAGTATTGATGAAAGAGTGTTGGGGTCAAAGTTAAGCACATGTGCTACTTTGATCTGGTTTGTTCTGTTTCGTAACTTTATCAGCTCAACTTTCTGTTCCATAGAAAAATGCTAGCTTTTGTTTGCTAACATATTTGGAAGTTAATAGATAATTCTTTAACAACCAACGAGATGCAAATTTAAACTTGAACTAACTTCTTTGCTTAAAACTTTCAATTCAGACAAATTGGAGACGCAAGTGTACTCAAGCTGAAAACTCAAGCACATTATGTTTAACCAGCATCATATCACTTCATAAAAATATCAGGTTGCGAACCTCAAAGTGACTGCTGCAAATTTGTTGGTACTCATCATAGATGTAAATGTCTTGCTTGGAGAACAAAGGATTTAAAGCAGCAGATGCTACATAGTTCATTTCGAGGCAACAGTTTAAAATATAAGCAAAAAAGTATTTATATACAAGGGCTATTTATTCTTCAACCTCCGATAGCATATGAAATCAAAACCAATGCAAATAGAAAAAATCGAATAAAGATCACCACATCCGTAAGCCTCCTTCCAACATTATTATCATGAAGATTGAAACCGTTGTCATGCCTGTTCACCAGGTTTTCAATACCCCCTGCAAAGCATTTGCTGCCTGTCTGTTGAACAGGCTTACATGGCATCCTTAAGATCATTGAAGTGGAAATGCTGTCTTCCCAAAACAGCTTTATGCTTGTGGGTAAAGATGGAAGTTACTTGATGCTAGATCTCGCCGCTGGGGAGGGTAATCATATACTTCCATCCCTGACCATCTTCATCATGAACATTTGTTTGACCATTTATAAAGTTCCTGCACTACACCATCACTCAAATTTCTTACTATACATATGGCTCATTTTATGGTACATTTCCACAAAATTTTGCCCCTATTCCTGTAGAAATATAACATTGCATAACTTGCATTTGGCGGGGGATCATATGGAAGTGGACATCTTTAAGTGCCCTTAGCCAAGCTTTAATTGACCCTTTCACCTTGGCAGTGATGCTGATAGCAGCAAAAAGCCAATCACATCATACGATTCCCCATCTCCTATCACTATTTGGGCCTCCTGTAGGTGCCACTATAGGTCGAAAAAACAGCCCTCGTATAATAAGTAATGGCATTTTTATCCAAGAGTAAATGAAGTAATCACTATCAAAGAGGACATATTTTATAAAAATTAGATGTTATTTTGAAATGTTTATAATTAACCTTTTGAGCGCTATGGACGTGAAATCACGTCCATTTAAAATGATGGATAAGCGTTATGGGCATGTATACACATCCTGTGCATTTGTGCATTTAACCCTTATTTATCCTTTATCAAACTCAACTTATTTTAATTTTCCCTTTATGAAACATTTAAGTAAAGTCTATGTACTTTACTGACTTACCTTTATATGTTCCTTCTGCAGTGATATGCCTCAAAACAGGGATAAACACACAAGGGTACATCTCCACATTCGTGAATTCCCTTCTTGTGGCACATGAAACACTTTCGAGATGGGCGGGACTTCTTTGCTGTTGGTGGTATCCTTTTAGGAGAATATTTTCCTTGAAGTCTGAGGGGTTCAGGGGTTCTGGATTTTCTACCCCCAATGCGGTATTGTTCAATTAGGCTGCGAGCTATTGAAAGTCAGAAGTCCAGATAGGTCATTGTCCTGTGTGGGTTTAGAGCTCTCCAAATTACCAAACAATTGTATATGGTTATATCCAGTTGGTGCAAAAATACCTTTTTATACCACTTCTCCCTTCAGCTGCAAGCAGGAAAGTATATGTATGTATTTCAACAAAGAAAGAAACAGAGTCTACTAAGTTAAGAAACATGCGTAAGCAAAAGTTGCAAACATGCTGTATTCTGATGACTCACAGACCACGCATACACTAGTGCTTTATATCACACTATGCTTTGGTTTGCTGATGCACAAGCCACACATACAATGTGTCGACTACTGTTTCTTTCAGAGAACTTATATTAGATGCGTTCGACAGAGCAAAGTTAACTTTTCACCACAATGAAACAAAATAGTGCCATTTGAACGTTTTTATATGTGGCTCAGCTTTGCTGATGACGTACATGTATACTGCATATAACGAGTTTTATACTAGTTTTTGTTTCATTAAAATAACTTAATATTTATGAAAAATACAGCTATGTATATACGAAGCACTTTTAGCGCATTTAACAATTTAAATGCCCTGCGCTGGATATTGGGTAGCAGTTCTTGGCTCATGGACGTTTTAAATGGCCAGCACTCAAGAGGTTAAACAAAAATAAAAATTAAGTTATTTGTATTATATTGAATAGGATTTAAGCAGAAGATTTGAAATATATATAAATGTGAAAGTATGCTATAGTAAGGTACATTATTCTGAGATTTCACTGTATTTCTGTTCATTGGATAGATTTTATTTCCTTTTCTTGTTGTAGGACTGTTGCCTATACTAAAGGAGACAATAGAAATACTTTTTGCTGAGGGCTTGATAAAGGCACTATTTGCTACAGAAACTTTTGCCATGGGATTGAACATGCCAGCAAGAACAGTGCTGTTTTCAGGTCCACGGAAGTTTGATGGAAAGGAATCTAGATGGGTAATGTTTTTTAAAGTTGTAGAAGCTACCTATTTACATACGAGGGCAAGTCAAAAAGTTTTTGCCCTTATTTTTCTTCTGGTAAAATAAGATACATACGGCCAATTAAACATGTACCTTTCACTATTTTTCCACATAGTCCCCATTCCAGTTCAGACATTTGTCCCATCACAGCACTAATTTTGTGATCGCACCAAGGTAGAAGTTGCCCATCTGACTACGGATCCACTGTTACACTGTCTTGACTTCATCGTCGCAAGTGAATCGCTGTCCTGCCAGGAACTTCTACAGTGGACTGGAAAGATGTGGATGCTCTAGAAACTCCCAGTGAAAGTTCCTTAAATTTTTTCAAATTTATTGCATCATTCCCATCCTTAGCTTGCAGATGGTCTTGTTTGCCACATGTGGTCTTGCATTGTCGTGGAGGATGATCACATTGTTAATATCAAGAATCTTGCGGCGCTTCTTTCTGATTGCAGCCCGCAGAAGTGACGGTGTGTAGCAATATCTGTTGACATTGATGGTGGGACCTCGTGGCATGAAATCCAGCATAAGTGGTCCATGGCAATACCAGAATGCTGTTAACATCACTTCATGAGCAAGTGGTGCAGTATGGAATTTCTTTTTTACAGGAGACTGCGGATGTTTCCACACCATACTCTGCTTTCTGCTTTGATTCCAGCATATAATGCAGTACCCACGTTTCATCGCCAGTAACAATGCGATCCAGGAAATTGTCACCCTCCTTGGCATACCATTGCAGATGATTCAAAGAAGCAATCATCCGTTTGCTTTTCATCACGTCATCCAAGTGCTTAGGAACCCATCGACATGAAACCTTCTTGTACCCTGAGCACTTGTGAATGATATTGAAAGCACTCTCAAAAGAAATGTCGAGCTCCTGAGCAATGTCTTTGATGCGCATGCGCCACTCTGCTTTTACCATTGCATCCACATGGGCAATATTGTCATCAGCCACCGATACACGCAGTTTCCCTGCTTGCTCATTGTCATGCAGGTTTTCATGGCCATTTTTGAACTCAGAACACCACCATCTCACACTTCTCAAAGCAAGACACCTTTCCCCATATGCTGGCTGCATTAACCTGTGAATCTTGATGGGCGTTCGTGCCTTACTCCATAGAAAACGGACTACACTTTGTTGCTCACAAGCTGTGGACGTGTTAGGCACACCTGCTATTTGAATGCACTGACATCAGCACTGTCACCGGCAGCAGCTGGAAACTATGAGGACCAGCCCATGAAAAGTCCACTACTTCAAATGTATATGTTGGTTTTTGTTTTTGTACATTCATCATTTGGCCGAAAAAAATTAGGGGCAAAGACTTTTTGATTTGCCCTCATAATTCAATGTTGCATGTACCAGTCTCTTAAGGAATATGAGAACAGAGTAGTATAGTTTTCTGCATAAAAAAGAAATTTCTTGATACGTGCTTTGGCAGACCATCTATGTACAATTGTGAAAATAAATGGTTCTGTTTTTGAGCTGATGATAAAACCTGAGGTGTAATAAAAACAGATAAGTGCATATAGCACAGCTGATCTTTTTAAAGAAACAATGTTGCATAACTGAAATCTATTTATTTTTATATTTTATTGCATTAAGAAGTTCTGAATTGAAGGTGTAGTTTATAAGAATAAATGTACCAGTTTGACCTGTTTAAACCAGAGAATAGTTTATAGTGCATGAAGTCCTCATCATTTGGAAGGAATTTTCTATAACAGGTAAACTATAACAAGCAGAAAAAGATCTTATGTTGCATTCATATGACTTTTTCTACTCTTGTATAAACTGTTGTTGCAAATACTTATTCCTATTTCTTCTTCTGATAATCTTTTTATTTTGGAGTTATGCTGTTCTTGTACACATGCACATGCACACATACGCACACATGCACACACACACAGTCTTTTTCCTAAAAATGCTTTTTCTTTAGTTTCAAGGGGTCCCAAACATGCATTTGTGGTGAAATCTGAATATTTAATTTTTAGGTGGAATGCAATACTTCCCCTACTTACTATACATAGTAGAGAAATTAAAAGACATACAATATAAAAAATGAAGATCTCTGTAAAACATTTAATATATTATTATTTATTTATGCCAACAAACCTACTGTTGGTATGGCATTGAATTTGTAAGTTCCAGTTCTACCTCTCAAACATTTAATATATGTTAAATACCTTTTTTTGTTGGTATCACCCATTTTTGAGATGTTGTTTAAATCTTTTAATGTGTTTATCATTTTTAAGATGCTATTGCTATTCAGTTATTTCTCATAATACTATCAAAAAAGGATAAACTATTTTTGCAAAGGTTTATGTTGGTTAACATGAATTAGAAAAAAATATTTCATAAGAATATAGAATCGCAACTGAAATATTCAATGCCACAGCTGCGATCTGAACCACACACATCTTGCATGTTTAAAAACAACAACAGTAAGTTTGTTGGCATAAATAAATAATAATTTTGTAAGAATAGTTTGTAGAAGCTATCCAAAAATAAACAATAGTGGACTAAAACAGCATATTGACACAAAAACTCAACATCACTTATTGCACATGTGTAGCTTTATATTGCACTCATTAATTGCACAACTTATGATAATATATATAATTGACAATTATTCACTCTTAGGATATGGTAGTTTATATATTAAGTTAAAGATATATATCCTTGAAATAAACTTAAGATTTGGTTCCGGACTTAACGTCACTTATTGTGCAGATTTGGCATTATATTGCACTCCTTTATTGCATATACATAGCAGTACAAGTAACAGGCAGTGATTTATCCAAAATAAAGCTATATAGGTGAAGTTGTAAAGGTAGGGTGGGTGGCTCCAAGGACTTTAATGAGGCAGCATTGTGTTCATAAACCTTACTTATTGACTCAGGATAACTTTGCACCTATCCAGGATTCAATAACATAAGTATTTCTGATGAAGCAGCATTTTTTCTGCTTACGCAATCATAATCCAATAGTGGAGTGTGTGCTTCAATGGTATTTCATTTAAAAAGTGAAAATATCTCCTTTGCTGTATTTTGAAATTTATCTTTTACCTTTGAGAATCAAAATGTGACTTCTGCTTAGTATTTTGGTTTTTACTTTTCCCGATATACATAGCATTGTTTCTTCAACATTTAAGCATTCCTCTGCAAATATTCAACAAGAACGACAAAATTGATGAAGAAAGAAATTTTTTCAATGAATAGCATATGTTGAGTATATATAAATCATTAATACAGGGAGAGCCAGCAAACTAAAAACCACTGTGCTGTATTTTTCCTGTTCACGTTATCAGCGCTTGTTGCTTTTGCAGTTATAGAATGGTACGGATGCAACCATGCAACATTTTTATAACTACTTTTATGAACAATATTGCTCCAATAATGATTATTTTGTTTACCCACATATCCATGGCACATAACCAAGTCTTGTCCAGGAAAAATGTTAAATATGGGTATATTTCACCATTGTAATGAGATACAGCTCACAAACGTGCACCTAGTTGCAGGATCACCTGGTTGAAGAGCACATGCCATAGTTGTTTTATGTGATTTTAACTTATATTTAGTAGCTCTTTGCAAAGAGCCGTAAGAAATGCCTGCCTATTGTGAAAGATGCCTATGTAATTTTTTGGGGAAGTCTCCAAACGATGACTGATGTCGTCTAATGTTTCATCAGTAAAAAGCCTACTCTGTCTTTTAGGTTTCTTAGACTGAACTCTTCCTGTAGCCTGAAATTTAATATAAAGCGTATGGATTGTTATATGGCTTGGAATTTTTGTAGCAGGTTATCTTCCTGCAAATCGTATTTTCACTTGATGAACTGACTGAGTTAGCTCATACAAGTCATAAATAAATACATACTGTGTAGTAGAAAAAATGTACTGTCATAGTATGCTTTATGACTAAATGAAGGACAAAATAATAAATAACCTGATAGTGCAGAGCAAGAATGCCTAGTGCAAAAGCACTACACAGCAGGTTCTTAGTTCATTGGCTGTCTCTGGACATAGAGCAAGCTGTGAGAATATTAAACATCAGAGATTTTAATGCCATAGAATCATCTCTTCTCTTAAGGAAGCAGTATTGTACTAATAAAAAAGATTGTATATCATTTTTGAGAGAAAGTTTACTAGGTTTCATTAACACAAGACTAATATATGACAACTTTTCACAGTTAACATCTGGTGAATACATTCAGATGTCTGGAAGAGCTGGTAGGCGAGGCCTGGATGAAAAGGGTATAGTAATTTTAATGATAGATGAGAAAGTGAGTCCAAGTACTGGCCGCAACATAATAAAGGGTGACCCTGATCCAATCAACTCTGCATTCCATCTTACATACAATATGGTGTTGAACCTGCTGCGTGTTGAGGAAATCAATCCAGAGTATATGCTTGAGAGGAGTTTTTTCCAGTTTCAAAACCAGGCATTAATTCCACAACTTTATGAAAGTAAGTAACTGTACACTTTAATCTAATGTGGTTTTATGAATCGGCCTGGAAAATATCTTACAATATAAATGTGTCTCATTTCAGCAAAGGTGATTATCTATAAGATCAGTTGTCAGTTTTGATTGTGATCTGGACAATTTGCTTTGAAAAATGTAATTATGCATTTTTTTCCTACTGCTGAAATAATGACTACCAGAAAATAATTGTAGATGTTACAGGCCAACAAACTATACTCTCAACAGAATTTAAAATAAAAACAAATTTGGAGACTAAAAGCTTCACTTACCGTAGTAATTGCTGTAAGTTCTCGAAATCTCCAAATCTTAGTTCTTCCTCAAGAAATTACAGCAATTACTAAGATAAGTGAAGCTTTTGGTCTCTAAATTTTATTTTATTTTAGAAACTATACTCTGACTTTCAAAAGAAGTTATCAGACAGTAATCAGTAAAGCCCGGATTTTTATGTAATATAAAGGTGTGAAATATGTACATATTTATGTAGCAAAAAACATCAAAGTATGTAATGAAATATGTAATATCAACAAAATATGTAAAATTATGTAATAATCTAAATGCTAAGATTACAACCTCAAATCTAAATGCAGACTGCAAATTATCCAGAATTTTGTAATTTGATGGTTCTGTAAGTGCATAAATTAATTACAATGAGTTAAAATTTACTAAATATAGAATTAATTATAGGGAAAATGTTTTGTTGTATGCAGAATTTACCTAAAATTTATTTTCAAGTACGTAATCACGAAATAAAAAGATGTGTATTGGATTATATTTATTAAAATTACTCATTTTACATAAACATTTTACTTAAATTTTAGACGTTAAAGCAATGTTGAAATACTGAACCAATTTACCAATGAGTGAAACAATCAATTCAAAATATTTAAATTTTATAATGAAGATGCGTGTTCAGTTTTCTATCTCTTGACATACAATGAACAACCAGGCATTTTCATTTTGAGTCTTTTGCTTCTTTCAACGTGCAGTGAATAACCATATACTTCTCCACATTTTCAGGGGTCATTGTTTGTCTCCTATCGGATAAAATGTTTTTTTTAAGCAGAAAAGCTTCTCCCCACATCAGACGAAGTAGAAGCATATTTTAGTATAGGAATCTGATTTGCAGAGAAATGTTTTGGTAAATCAACATTGTCACCATTTAGCACTTCAGGCACGGACACAAGCAAGTGTAGAGTACCCTGGATTCCTGTTTAGCACAGCTTTGAATTTTTCACCTACCTTCCTGCAACTACTCTAAGCTTCTGTGATGCACGTTCCATTAAATCCATAGATTTGTGAAGTAGGGAACCTGATGTTTCCAACTGCTTGCTTGATTGTGCTAGGCAACCAGCCGAAGTTGCTTTTGATGCAAGCAGAGGAGCTTGCCACTTTAGAGGCCCTGAGATTCACATATAGAAACTGCTACTTTTGAGGAGAACATGTTCACCACTGAGTGGACTCCTTCAAAATGTTCACAATAGAAGTTCACAGCTTCTAACCCCGTACCCCATCTTGTAAAGTGCTGGCCCAGGAGGCAAATGGACATGTTGAGGATGATTTTTATAGCACTGAATTCTGTGCGGTGCTTTCACGAAGACCTTTTTTGTTGCTGATATCAACTTATTCACACACGGAAAATTACTTCTTGCTACTTCAGCAATACGTTGCAATGCATGGGCCAAGCAGGTACATTCAGGTAGAAAACCTTAAGGGCAGTAGAAGCTTTAATCATGTAGTACGCTGCAGTATCTGAACCTTTTCCTCACACACACCCTCTGGCCACAGAATCTTCATCCCCTCATTTACGAATCTTGAAATTGTAGAATGATTTGTTTGTTCTAACACCTTGCAACAGATCAGAAATGGTTTTGCTGGACTTTCGGAATCTAGTTTTCCTACAACTAAATGTGCTATGTACTGACCCATGTATCTGTAGCTTCGTCGATGGCAAACCAAATACAGGAGTCTCCAATTTCATTCCGTATATGAGCAACTGCTTCTCCATAACACATATGAAGATACTTTTTCCTCAGAGTAGATTCGTCTGGAATAACTTTCTTGCAATATTTTTGTAGAAAGGAGCGAAATTGAGGAATTTGAAGTTAATGCCACGAAATATTAGCTGCAACCATTGCACTGCACAAGTCTTTAAAAAATAATTTCCGGACACTTCCTGTTGCATTTGTTTCAATAGAACTTGCTTTCTAGAAGATTGTAGGTGTCTGTTGCGTATGTGAAGAGCACTTTTTATATCTTGTTCCAATTGAGATTTCATGGAACAGCCAATTCTTTTACTGCATGCTTGACAGACTATTACTTTTCCATCGGTTCCAAAGACGCTATCTAATTTCACCCATGAATAATTCAACTTGCAGGATAGCCAGGACGCAACTGGTGCCATTTTACTAAGACTTGCAAGAAATTAACTGCAGTACTATCGCCTTGCTATAATATGTGCCTTGCTATATTGATGGTTGTACAACGGCTCACTTTGTTTCCTCGCAGCTATTATATTACTAGCGCGACAATGGCAACAATCAATTTCACCAGTTCTTGTAAATGCCCAAAGCTACGAGAAACGTGACACTGGAGATCAACATTGTCGAGCGGCACCTGCTTTGATATATAGACAACAATCAGAATGAGGCGAGGTGGTTATTATTGCATTCTTAATTTAACTTGCATCCTATTTTGCAGATTGATGTTTGTTGCTATCAGCAAAGCTTATGAAAACAGTAGCTTATAATGTAACTACAATACTTTTTAAAAATAAAAAATTGTAACGAAACCCAGAAAATATGTACGTTTTATGTAACATCGTTAAAATATGTAGAAACGTGCAAAATATGTAAAATAAAAATTTGTAAGGGAGCCCCAAATTACGTAATTTGCCAACATTTTTACTTCTCATTGAAATATTATGCAGGATTTAAAATATGTAATTACATAAAAATCCGGGCTCTAGTAATCAGTGTAAGAGGTTAAAATGAAAGTTTTCTGTTTAGCATGTAATTTTTATGCTGTACAATTTCTTGATAATAGAGGCAAGAAATTCCCAGAAAGCATTGGATGAAATGGATATTCCAAGGGAAACGCAAGTGGCATCCTACTATCACATTAGAGAGCAACTGATGCTTCTGGGAAAGCAGTTTCAAAAATACATAACAAAACCAGAGTATATCACACCTTTTCTTCAACCAGGTAGAATGGTAAAGGTAGGTAGATCTATATTAAATGAAAAACTGAAGCTATTAACAGTGAAGCCATACAATTAACAAATTTAACTAATATTTAGAGACTAAGTTTCACTTATCGTTATATTTGGTGTAAGTTGTTGAAAAGTAAATCCAGATTGTGGTTTTGTGATACTTTCATCACATCCTCCAGTGGCACCAGGGATGTGATAAGTATCACGAAACCATGGTCTGGGTTAAATTTTCAAGCGGTAACGTCTGTGGCCTGCATTTGGGAGGTTGCGGGTTTGATCCTCATGGCTGGCCTTCCTGACCCATGGATTTTTTTTCGGAGGTTTCCTTGGATCACCAGGTGAATGCTGGGAAAGATTTCCATATCCTCCAAATTTCTTATCCTTCTATTTGTTCCATGTGAATAATTTCATTTCACCCTTCATCCCATTAGGTTTCTTTCAGGGTTGGAAGTGTTGGTGAGCGTCGCAGCAGCAGCAGTATGGCAGGGGGAACAAAGGTGCTTTGGAAATCTTGTCCCCCGGATTGGAAGGCGAGCTATTGGTGTCCAGGGCCCCCATGGGATAGTACAAACACAAAGGGGTGGGGGAAGGGAGCTAAGCCAGGCTCTGCTGAGGTGCTTCTTAATGGGAAAATGTAGGGACCCTGCCATCTGCTCTGTCGTGACAACGTTCTGGTCACCCTTAGGATCCATTTGCCTCATCCATTCCCTGGGGGTTGCCCTGTCAGGGGCTTGCACAATAGTTCACCTTTCGGTCAAGGTGCTAAGTTCCCCTCTGCAAATTGTCATTGGATCATTGAGTTGACTTGTTTGTTGAATCTGTACAATTCTCTTCAATATCAACATCGCTATAGCATGAATAAATAATCATTAGCATATAGCTTCTATTATAATACCCATAAATAGAGGTGTTTTACTTTTTATATGTGTTGATTTGAGGTACAAATTTTTTATGTTTAATTTCTCCGTCTCCACAAATCTACACTCATGATTTTAATGGTGAGTGACCAAATCATATATTTGCTCAAAAGTTTTATCTTATTTCTGTGCTGCTAATAACTTCAATAAGTAAATGTCTCTTAGACCAGCAGTGTTAAGGTTACATGCAAGTAAGGGCAAGTAGTGCCCCAGACAAACCCTTATCAGTGGTAGGAGTGTTATCAGCCATCACCTCTCAGTATACTGCAACTTGTCTGCCCCCACAGGTAAAACCTTTCTTACAGTGCATATACCTTATGAATGTTTTCCTTCAGAATTGCCATGAACTAGAAGATACATAGTACAGTACAGTTTTGTTGTACGAAGAGAATAGTGCTTAGTGTGTCAACCATAAATAGAAACCTACTTATCGGTTTATCTAGTTATTCAAGTTGATTAAAATAACGAAATTCTATTAGAGCTTGTAACCCAGTTGGTACCCACTGAAAAAACTTATTTTCTTTAACTTAATGAAATAGTTATTTATTTATGCCAACAAACTTACTGTTGGTGTTTTTAAACACACAAGCCGTGTGTGGGCGAAGTTTGAGAGGTAGAACTGGAACTTAAAAATTCAATGCCACAACTGGGATTTGAACCACAGACCTTCCGCTTACCGGGCGGATGCGGTAAGCGGAAGGTCTGTGGTTCAAATCCCAGTTGTGGCATTGAATTTTTAAGTTCCAGTTCTACCTCTTAATGAAATAGATTTGTCCAACACTTGAGAATTTGTTGACTTTTTTTGTTAAGGTGGATGTTATTGTTTAATAGCTGCTCTTGTGTCAAAGAATCACTGCTTTTTGGAATTGTGTTATTCTGTATAGAAGATTTTGAAGTGTTGTGCATATAAACATATTTTATAGTTTTAATTATTATAAGTTGAAGCAACCCAATTATAAAGAGATATTCAGAAATATTCTCTTTAAACCTAAATGAAAATAACTGTTGAGTGCTCAAGAGTTTGCAACATTTTGTAATCCCTGACAGGTAAAGAATGAAGAAGATGAGTTTGACTGGGGCATTATAGTTAACTTCAAAAAGCAGTTAGAGGGTAGGCGAAATGAAGGTCCACATAAGAAGAAAGACCCTATCATCATTGTGGATATCTTGCTGCATGTGGAGCCATCTAGCACTAATGCTCAACCTAAACCATGCCCTCCAGGAGTACAGGGTGAAGTGGACGTGATTCCTGTGCTGCATACACTTATAACACAGCTGAGTTCTCTCAGAGTGTATTACCCTAAGGATCTACGTTCTTCTGACAGTCGAAAATCTGTTCTTAAGACAATACAGGTATATGTATCAGGATATTGCTATGATTTTTGAAAGTAATGTGTTCCTTTTGCTCTTAAGATTTATTTTGCAAGTTCTAGTACATTTATGCTAATAACACTGGTCAAGGGTGATTTTAATCATTACAAATATAAAACCACTATTCTTTAGTAATTTTTCGTGCTGATTTCAAATGTGTTTTTGGTTTTGCTGTAGCACATCACATTTCATAGATATGGAGTGGTTGAAATTAAATTAAACATATACAGGTTTCAATGTATATCCCATATATTGGTTTACTGAAACATGTTCTGATACAAATCTCCATTTAAAACCAAGGTGCATATGACTGCCTCTTGTATGATTTGTTTGGTAAATGCCTTTACAGCGTCCAACAGTAGTCAGAAAGCATGAAGAAGAAAATTGAAAGTTTTGAGAACTGTTCTGTGTAAAAGGTAGTTTGGGGCAGGGGGATTTTCTTGAAAATCTAATTGATATATCCTTGGAAGTTGCTGAACTTAAATAACGAAGTTTAGTATTTTTTTTAGTTATGCTGTTCGTATCCCCCCCCCCCCCCCCCCTCTCTCTCTCTCTCTCACTGTCACATTCACACTCAGTCATACATTTCATACATTCTCACACTCATTCTCTCATTCTTACATGTTAACTCACAAAGCTTACAATTTATGTATAAGTGTTTTGTGGTGTTAACCATTTCTGCAATATTCTTTGGTATTGATTTCAATCTTCAAAAACTGTTTTTTTCAAGTACCAAGTTACAAATCATTTTATTCTTGTGGTATGCAGAGAGTGGAATTTACTGTAGCTTTTCTTATACCTACAATGATATATGCAAAGAATTGTTTGTATTATAATACTGAGTAGAGGAAGGCATGGGAATGTAATATGTCCAATTGTTACTTTCTCTACTGGTAAGTAGAGGAAGTATTGTATTCCACCCAAAAATTTGATGTCAAGATTTCACTGGAAATATTCATTCTGAGACTCCCTGAATACAAAAACAGCTTTTTAGAAAAAGGTCCGCATGCACGTGTGTCTGTGTGTGGGTGGGGGTGTGCATGCGTGTGTGCAGCATAACTCAAAAACGAAAAGTCAGTTAAAAACCAAATTTGGTATTTATGTTTAATGTCTTTCAAGGATGGGACACTGCCCTTTACATGGAAAATTTCTCGAAAATTTTGATTTTCTTGAAAATGGCTCTAACAATTTTAATTAAAATGCCATATTTGTATGACAAATGAAATGTATATTTTGAATTTTCTGGTATAGCCTATGAAGTCCTGTTTACTCTGGATGACTTTTGAATAACTCGTAAACTATGAGAGATAAACAAAATTTTACTCTACAAAAATGTAGATCTGGCTAAAACACACAGTTTATGTCTAAATAAATTTTTTATAGAGTGAACCATTTCGGAGATATTCCTTGTTATTTTCTTTCTTTGGAAGTTTGAAAATAGTGTTATAATAATCAGTTTAAACCAAAAAGGGGAGTCGGTTAATAACACAACACAACACTTATAATTTACTGGAATATGTTTCAAAGGCTTGACTTTTTTTCATTATGAACCGAACATCGACTGCTGATTTTAAGAAGATGAGTCGATGTCTGGTTGATAACAAAGGAAAGTCAAGCCTTTGAAACATGTTCCGGTAAATTATAAGTAAGTGTTGTGTAGTGTTAGTAATCGACTCACTTTTTGGTTTAAATATTCCTTGCTATTTGTGTCAGTTTCGGAAAACTTAAAACTTTCATGAAATGGAACATCGTTGTTCATTTTTTTATATGTTAAGCATTCAAAGAGAATGGTATCTCAAAGCTTTAAAAGATTTGACTATCACTGAAAGCCTACTGGAAATTAGCAATAAGATAATTTGTACAAATGTTTATCTCAACTAACATGAAGAAGATATATGGATAAGAGTCCGTAAAAATGGTTAGTATAAGAGTAGAGAAAGTCATGTGAGTGCAACACATTAGATTTTTTACTTTAATGTACATTAACAATAATCCAAAAATCCATAAAAGTGTTTCTGTTTGGGTAAACAAGAATTGAATTACCTTTCAGGAAGTGAAGAAACGATTCCCAGATGGTATTCCATTACTAAATCCCATCACTGACATGAACATAAAAGACTCCGTTTTTCACGATATAGTGAAGAGGATAGAGTCGTTTGAAGAGAGAATGGTTGCACATCCCTTACATGGGGATTCAGAGCTAGAGGATTTGTATGCTTTGTATAGCAAAAAAATGGAGGTAATTATTAAGGCAATGTAAGGAAGTGAAACTTACTAAATATTGCTGTAAATTCTGCTTTTATCTGTAAATTTTTACAAAACAGGAGATCTTATCACAATATTCCTTTTCTTGTTAGTTGACTGAAGAATTGAAAGCTACAAAGCAAGAATTAAGAAAAGCAAAATCCTTACTTCAGATGGATGAACTCAAATGTAGAAAAAGAGTTTTAAGAAGATTAGGTTATTGTTCAACATCAGATGTAATTGAAATAAAGGGAAGAGTGGCATGTGAACTGAGCAGGTAAGGAAAGAAATTTATGCATATGCTATGAAATACACAAAAATCACTAGCAAAGCATGTTTTTATACTGTCTGTAGCCTTTTTTGTATGCAGTAAGGAAATTGTTCAAATTATTATTTATTTATTTGTGCCAACAAACTTACTGCTGGTGTATTTAAACACACAAGCTGTGTGTGGGCAATGTTTAAGAGGTCGAATCAGGACTGAAAAATTCAATGCCTTAGCTGGGATTTGAACTACGGATCTTCCGCTTATCGAGCGGCTGCTTTAACCACTAAGCTACCATGGCCAACTTGCCAGTACAACGTTAAATTCTCCAGCTGATTCGTACTTTTCCCAGTGGACCACAAGGGAATCTCACATCAGAGATAAATACCCCAAGAGCGACTTACAAATTGTTATACTTTTATATTGATATGATTTCATAAATTAAATGCAATATGAAAGTATTGTGAAAAGGTTCAAACCACTTGGAACAAAGCATACTGTAATGTACCTTTAAATCTTTAAAAGAATATTGTAATTCAGAATTCATCATTTTGGTGGAATCGGTAACAATAAACATACAAACCAAAATACTTTTAGTGCGTAAACTTTCTGTTAGTGTAGTTGTTTTTTTATGGTTATTGACAAAAACTACAAATTTTCTTTATTGATAGCTTTTGTTATATTTTGTCATGTAAGTATACAATTTGTGTTTTGGAACATTTAACAAATTATGAATCCCTTATCCCTTTTGAAATTATTGCATCAAAATATTAGGAAGAAGGAAAGTGATTTCATTATTAACTACTGAGCGTTAGGCACACATACACTCACTCTCTTTGTTATTTTGATGTTTTTACTCATTATTCTACACATATTCAAATTAAAATACATGAGGATATATGAAGCAGATTTTATATCTAAAAGTTTGAAGAAAGCTTATCATAACATTCCAGATTTGGCTAAAATTGGTAGCTATAAATCAAGAATATTTTTGCAGAAAGAAGATTAAAATGCTCATTGCAATGTGTGAGCAATAAATTATATCAATTCCATCATTCTGTTTTTGCCACAAATTATTATACATTTTATATACATTTATGCTTTCTTAATGTTTGAAATAAAAGAAGCTAACAGGAATGCTATTTGCTTTTATTTTGCAGTGCAGATGAACTGTTAATGACTGAAATGATTTTTAATGGAATGTTTAATAACCTAAATGCCCCTCAGTGTGTGGCAGTACTCAGTTGTTTTGTTTGTGATGAGAAGAGCAATGAGAACTCAAAGCTTGGAGAAGAACTCTCTGGTCCTCTTAGGCAGATGCAGGTAAGTACCTCTTCTGCTTCTTTCAAATTATTTATTTTTGAAGCTTTTTCTTTATAATTTGTTTCTGAACTAGTAAATGGATACGAAAAGAAATGCAGAGTGGAGAAATTAATCAGATTTGAAAAATTTGTTGCCATGGCCAGGATTAAAATATAAACCTTCAGCAAATTATTCTAATACTCAAACTGCACACTACCACAGTGAGATGCCCAAATGGCATTAAGTTTCGCTTGTGATGCATGTATGCCAATGTGAAAGAGTAATTACTATATTTATCTGAATACAAGATGACCTTAAATGCAAGAACTCCCATTTTCCAAAACCTAATTAAGGGATTTAGCAGTTGTGATTGTTTCATTGCTTTACTAAATATTTCTTGGTTATCAGTATCATACAGTTTGATGATGGTTGTGGTAAGGGTAGTGACAAATATGCGACAATGTCATGATCAAGGCGAGGCACTTCGGTATTTCCTCTTCAAGTTTAGTGTGCATGGACTGTAGCCCATGAAATGCCAGGCAGTTACAATGTAAATAAAGTTGTGTCGTATGTGCATTCAATCAAACGATGTAAAATTGCGTGCAGAGTAAATGTATACCTGTGGATGAGCAGCTAATTTCAAATTGTATGTAGGGTTACAGTAAGATGCAGGTAGCCATTAAATTGCACATTGAGATACATAAAAGGGACAGTACAATAAAAACTTGAACTATATGTGACAGATGAATTATTTGTACCATTTATAAATTTATATATATAAACATTATTTCCCTAGCCTGTTGCAATGTATGACTATAGACATTTTGAGTGTTTCAAAAACAAAACTGTTATAATCGCTCTGTTCTTAGGTCCCAACTTGGTGTAAACACAAGCCATCAACAACTAACCTGCAATATGCATGAAACCAAAGCACACTATAAAATATAGTACCTTAAATATTGCTGATTATCTGTGAGTTTTCAAGATGTATGATAACCCTGGTAAAGACTGCTTAAATGTAACATGATAGTAGCACTATTTCTAAAACTCCTGAGTAAATATTGTTCTGTTGCATCATAAACACAAAGCATGAGTCCATGTGGTGTTTGTCTTAGATGCAGCTGATATGAACACTGGTTATTGCAGAAGGGTACAAAATGTGGATCTAAGACGGGATGGAGTATAGATATAACACACCTTAGATGTGTTGTTTACTCCATCTGTAGAGAAATGCTTTGAACTAGAGTCCTGCACTTGAGACATATTTAAAGATTTGAGTTGCACAATTAATCCAGAGTTAAGCTCCCTGTTTGCAACTACTGCACTGCACTGTGTATTATGTACTATGTACTCTACATTATGGTACTGCTGAGTGTAATACAGCCAGTGGCCGACCTTGCTCTACATAATGTCCGTGTGATCCTAACCTGCATTGCTCTTGTGGGACTGCAAAGCTGCTGGAATGCCTCGCTCTGGTTATGGTTGTCTACTTGGACACTGTACAGTGCATTATTGTAAAGAGTTATGATTTAACTATGTTAAGTAGATTTTCTGGGCTTGTGGGCCGTGGTCGAGTTGGATTGCCTTCCTCCGACGTTTCGCTGAAAACTGCATCCAGCATCTTCAGGGTGATCCGAGTAGTGAACTCCCGAGTCCAAAGACTGGAGAGCTATGCCTTCCAGCACACTATATATAGTTGCGCATGGAGGGAGGGCGTAGCCTGTAGAGGGGGGTGGAGCATGGCAGCTATTGGCTGCCTATCGGCAAATGGGACGTCTCTGATCCTGGTATAAAAGAGAAGGCTTCCCGTGTCTCGGGTTTTCTTCTCCCTCTTATTAGAGCCGGGAGCCATGTTTTGCTTATCTGCTGTCTCTCTTCTTTTCGATTGAAGGCATTTTTGTGCTTAAAAATCTCAATCGCTTCCCAAGTCAAGCGAGCCTGATAGTGGCTTGTCCTCGAGAGTACCTTCGTGTCTTTGTAATTTATGTTGTGGCCGAACACAACCAGGCTCGCTTGACTCGGGAAGCGATAGAGATTTTTAAGCACAAAAATGCCCTCAATCGAAAAGAAGAGAGACAGCAGATAAGCAAAACATGGCTCCCGGCTCTAATAAGAGGGAGAAGAAAACCCGAGACACGGGAAGCCTTCTTCTTTATAGCAGGATCAGAGACATCCCATTTGCCGATAGGCAGCCAATAGCTGCCATGCTCCCCCCCCTCCCCCCCTCTACAGGCTATGCCCTCCCTCCATGTGCGACTATATATAGCACGCTGGAAGGCATAGCTCTCCAGTCTTTGGATTCGGGAGTTCACTAATTGGATCACCCTGAAGATGCTGGACGCAGTTTTCAGCAAAACGTCGGAGGAAGGCAATCCAACTTGACGACGACCCACAAGCCTGGAAAATCTACTTAACATAGTTGACAATACTGGCCGTGAAAGCCTCAGCACTTAAGTTATGATTTAGACTCTCACAGAAATATGCATGATGGGTGGAGAAAGCCATCAGGAAAGAGAGCATGGAAATGTTAATCTGCCTTTTACTGTATAAACATTATATACCAATACAATATTATAGCCACGAATGGAGGAAGAAAATCCTCCAATTTCTATTTTAATCTTAAAACTAAGCTTTTCGCCAATGGGAATTCTATCCCTTGAGGTGTGTTGGTAACTCTGTAACTTCACTTAACTCACATTGTCAACTAGTTTCAATTGTCACACTAGACTGTTCCCTGTCACCTGGTAAACTAGTTCAGCTTAACTTACACTGTCAGTAAATGTGCTTGCATTTGTTATCTTTAAAGGGTTAACTCATTTTAGTTTTGCACTGCACAGCTGCTCATATAGATACCATTAACAATGTTAAAATAAAAAGATTGTAATCTAAAATAAGAAAAATATAGATACCATTAACAATGTTAAAATAAAAAGATTGTAATCTAAAATAAGAAAAAATTAGAAACTAAAAGCTCCACTTGTCTGATTAATATTGCAAGTTGTTCCAATGCTGACTAGCACAGAACACATAACTATAAGAAGTGAAAGCTCCATGTTAATCTTTGGCAACAAAAAGTGCTCCTATCAAGAGGCACGGAATTAAACTATGAGAAATTGTGCTCCCAAATGCTCATGTTCCCGGTAGCTCCTACAGCTGTATTTTTCATACCTGCTAGTTGTCAGTCTCAGCTGATCATATGTTGTAGTAGTGTTTAACGCCCACTTTTACTACTACGGCACCGCAGGTGGTGACACTGATGATACATGGAATGAAGATGGAGCACCGGTGGAATGAGATGGCGGGGGAAACCGGAGAACCCAGAGAAAACCCGCCCTGACGCCGCTTCGTCCACCACGAATACCACATGCGGGTCCCTGGGATCGAACCCGGACCGCCTAGGTGGTAGGCGAGCGTGCTAACCGCTCGGCCACAGCGCCGCCCTGATCATATGTCCTAACGCCATATTGCTACTGATGATATGTAAAGTTTAATATGTGTGCTTCTATAGTTGTGATTACAGTGTTTAAGGTTGCATATTAAAGCTCACATAAATTAACTTTTATTTGCTTTAATAAATGCAACATGCTTAAAAACTGTAATCACAACCATTGAAGCTCACGTATTCAACTTTGCATGTCATCGGTAGCAATATGACATTAGGACATATATCAGTCGAGACTGACAGCCAGGCAGGAATAAAAACACAGCTGTTTACTTTTTATAATACCTTTTTATTGAAATTGTCCAATAGTCTGTACATCAATAGCTTTTATGAAATATTAATGGGTCCTGTAATGGTTGCAAGTTCAAGTGATTAGTTTTTTTTTAATAGCAACAACAAAATATGTTTCTTCATCAATTCTGAGGCTTACAATAATTACTCTGCATGGCAGTCAGTAAAATTTGTGTGAACTTGCAACCAAACATTAGGATGTGGTATTTGACAGGGAAATGGGAAGAATTACATATATTTGACACTTATTTATTCCTTCTAGCGTCCAGGTAGCGTAAAATAATTTGACATATTTGCATAACAAGCACAAAATATAACCTCACAAATGTCCTCAACATTTTCACGTCATTTAACACTTTCACATCATTTCACTTTGTATTCAGACTTTAAGCACCATCACTGTACACTAAACAGGCACAGCTTGTGTAGTTATACACCAAACACTATTTTCACAATTACTGGAATACCTTTAACTCCAACTTTCCATTGTGCATATCCTAGAAATAAGCAAAACCATAATGCAATCAATAGCAACATGATGTATATCTATTAGTCTAAGTAATGAGAGTGTCTTGGGTGAAAAAGGGCTGCGGAACACTTTAGGTTTTTTCTTTGAAATGAACGACTTTATACTACCAATTACAAGGACAATAATTCTCAAAAAAGCTTCCAGAAAAACTACCTTCTTACACCATGCTAACTCATAAAAGGGCATTATAGTGATAGATAAAAATGCCCAAAATCAAGCAATTACTCTGGAGCATGAAATACAGAAGTGAATTATATCAAATATTGGTACTTCCTTTTGTATTAGAAAATTTTTGTTTTGCATTGCCTAGGAACCAAACTACATTGCATTATTTGTATCTACAGCCACTGCAGCATGCTACTTAATTTGCTTAAGTTCTGTATGACTAATAGTGTTCATGAGCTGTAATATACATATTGCACACAACAAGGTATGTTTGTAATTAACAAGTATACTAAAGTCTACTGAAGGCCCTAAGCCTCTAACATAAGTCTTTCTCAAGCTTTAGTAATCATCCACCATTACGAACTTTACAACCCTCTACCATACGGAACTGGAATCAGTTTTACCTAATCTGTTTTGGTTATGATCTCGAACATTCTTTACTGCTTTGGCCCAATTTCTCTCTAGCCCATCAATTATGAAATGCAAACAAATGGCTTCACTTTTTCAAGTACAGTAGCTGCTGGTTAATTCAATGTTGGGTAATTCAAAATATTGGGTAATTCGAACAAAAGAATTGTCCCCCTGAAATTCCTATTTAAAACAATGCTAAGAATGTATCTTTAATTCAAAATATCAAAGCTAACATTTGGATCTTATCCAACTTATTTTCAAACAACTTACCAGAGCTACTGATGCTCAACTTAAAAGATCTATTTGTCTCCAACCTCTGAAAACATTAAACATTAAAATTCATTACAATATTAATATAAGTTTTTTATAATTTTAGCCATTTCTGAAGCATTAGTTGTTGGAAGGTTAAAGTATCTGGGGCTGAAGTCTAATGTGATACATTATCTATGTAGTATAATAAGTGAAGGAGTGTCTCTTTCAGGAGTTCATGACTAGCAAACATAATTTTGCGTTATATGTAAATGGATAAATATTTTCTCTACAACCTGGTAATAAGAAAATTCTATATTGACATGGAAGTCATTTCTAGTCAGATATTTATTGTGGTTAAAGAAATAGGAAAATCATCCTTTTATATAAATTCATGTATTGGGTATCTCTAGAGTGAGATGAGAGGTATAAGTTGTGTGACTGTTATACATAAAATTAAAATTTTTGTCTTAAAGGACATGGCAAGAAGAATAGCACGGGTAAGTGCAGAAGCAAAGCTGGAAATAGATGAGGACATATATGTGGATCAGTTTAAGCCATTCCTTATGGATGTTGTTCATGCGTGGTGCAAGGGGGCAACTTTCATGCAATTATGCCAAATGACAGATATTTTTGAAGGTTAGTTTGGAAAATTTTAATCTTAAATCTTATTTAGATTTTCTGTATGTTTCTATATGATAATATTTATGACACCAAGATAAATGTTTAACCTTAACTTACAATGTATACCTATAAACATTTGCATATATAATTAGCTTTTCCTTAACATAAAACATTCTTACAAGGTGTGTAACCTCATCCTTTTGGTTACATTTATCATGTGCAAGCCAAACAGTCTGTACGATAAATTTCCCATTTCTCAGTTTCTATTCTAATGCTGGATTTAAATGTTTTGTATTTAAAATGGTCTGAAGCTTACAAATTTGCAGCAAAAAAAAAAAAGTAAAAATAGTTTTCTCATGGTAGTACTATGTGGAATGATTTTCCACTGCAAATGGTTACTCTTATAAGAAATACATGGTTTGAATCATATCATGTAAAATCAGGCAATAGAAATTAGTCAGATAAACAGTTTAAAAGAGTGAAAATAAATCAGCATATGGAAGAGTAGTTCAACACTTAGATTTTTATTGCATTTTGACTTCTGTGTGAGTATTATTGCATATTGACAGTGTTTGTGAGTTTATTTACTGTTGGCATTTTAAAAATACAGTGGAATTCCGATAACTCGACCTAATGGGGACTGAGAGGCTGTTGAGTTACCAAAATGTCAAGTTTTACGGAATAAGGGGTCTGTTATTCATAACTCATAACATGATACTGTGAATTACGTAAATACATATTCTAGCACAATATAGGCAAGTATATTTTAAAATTTATTATACAGTAATATGTTCTCCTTTGTCTGGTCTCTTTAAGACATCCACTTTAATTTCCATTATCATGTTAATTTATCTTTTCTCCTTGTTCGACATTTTCACTGGCTCAAACAGTTTAACACAACACTCACAGTAAACCTGAAATCTTGGAAGTTGCACTGTAACCAGAAATATGTAACTGAAAGTTTAGCTTACCATGTACAATGGTACTTGCTAGGATCTGCGTGAGTGACATCATGTAAATTGATAATGGGGTAACGCCTCTGTTTCCTTCCTTGAAATAAACAGGACACTGCTGATAATGCTAGAAGGCACTGTACTTAATCACGTATAGTCCGTAATCTTTATGTACTACACAGAAGTCAGAAAGATAACCACACTCCTATGGTCATATAAATACAAAAGTGAACTCAATCATAAATCTCTGCACAGTTCATCAGTCTAAAAATACCTTTGTACTGGGTAAGGCAATAAACCTTCAAAGCTTTCCATTTGTGCTAAGTATCCACAATATTGGCAGCAAACTTTTGGTTTCATGACAATGGTCTGCCAGATGCTATGCTCTGACTAGATACGCGGTCAGCCCTTTTGTCACTGTGAGGGACAATACAGTTGGCTGTATACCTATACTAATTAAAATTTAGCTATACTATTTATACTGTATAGTAGATAATAGAAACTATTACAGTCAATTATTATTTATTCATGCCAACAAACTTACTGTTGGTATTTTTAAACACAAGCCATGTGTGGGCAATGTTTGAGAGGCATGGCTTGTGCATTTAAAAACACTAACAGTAAGTTTGTTGGCATAAATAACTAATAATTACCATCTAAAGGTTATTTAATCCCAGGACATAAAGTACTTAAAATGATAAGTCACGATCAGGGTAATTGTCTCTGATGTGAGACTACTTTTGTGGTTTACCGGGAGAAATATGAATTGGTTGAGGATTCAATGCCATTCTGGCAGGTTGTCACAGTAGCTTAATGGTTAGAGCATCCACCTGGTAAGTGGAGGGTCTGTGGTTCAAATCCCAGCTATGGCATTGAATTTTTCAGTTCCAATTCTACGTTTATTAGTCAAGCTTAACAATAAAAATAAAAAAGGACAGAGTTACATGGAATGTCAGGTTATCAAGAGCCGACTTATCAGGATTCTACTGTATTCTAGCAAAATGTAAAGTTTTAATCTCTTTTTTTTAAAGTTGCAAGTATAAAATTTTTCGTGTTTCTTGATGTTTTCAGGGAGTATAATTCGCTGTATGAGAAGATTGGAGGAAGTTTTACGACAACTTTGCCAAGCTGCAAAAAATATTGGCAATACAGACTTAGAAAACAAATTTAGTGAAGGTATTAAACTAATTAAAAGGGACATTGTGTTTGCAGCAAGTTTGTATTTGTGATCTGCATGAACAGATCAGGCAAGTTACTATGAAGCATTCTTGTATATATGACATTTGTCAGCGAAAGGACTGTAAAGACCTAATAATACTTTTTATATATAATACTGGTAGTTTTATGTTTTAAATGAGAGACATGTTCCTGACTCATAGCCTTATATGGTTGTCAGTTGCCTCTGCCTCTGCTTCTCGTAAATTCCATTACTTGTCATACCCTATCCATGCCATAAGAAACCACAATGTTACCCCTCTTTTTAGTTCCTTAGTATTTAAGTCCAAGCATGTTAGATTTTTAATCATGTGTAGCTTTTAAAAGTATTTTGATAATCAAGTACAAACACATGGTATTGTTAACCTCTTGAGGGATATCGACGTGAAAACACGTCCATTTAAAATGGCGGATGAGCGATATGGGCGTCCTGTGCGTTTAAGCATTTAACCCTTATTTATCCCTTATGCAACTCAACTTATTATAATTTTCACTTTATGAAACATTTTAGTAAGGTCTATATACTTTATTGGCTTACCTTAATATGTTCGTTCTGCAGTGATTTACCTCAAAACAGGTATAAACACAAGGGTAGGTACATCTCCACATTCGCGAATTCCCTTCTTGCGGCACACGAAACACTTTCGAAATGGGCGGGACTTCTTTGCTGTTGGTGGTATCCTTTTAGGATAATGTTTTCCTTGAAGTCTGAGGGGTGCAGGAGTTTTGGATTTTCAACCCCCAACGTGGTATTGTTCAATTAGGCTGCGAGTTATTTATAGTCGGTAGTCAAGGTCGGTCATTGTCCTGTGTGGGTTTAGAGAGCTGTCCAAATCCCCAAACAATTGTATATGGTTATATCCAGTTGGTGCAAAAACACCTTTTTATACCAATTCTCCCTTCAGCTACAAGCAGGAAAGAATACATATGTATTTCAACAAAGAAAGACACGGACTCTACTCAGTTACGAAACTCGCGTAAGCAAAAGTTGTAATGTTGATCTATTCTGGTGACTCAATAAGCCACGCATGCAGTAGCGATTTATTTCACAGGATGCTGACGCATTAGCCACACATACAATGGGTGTTTCTTTACTAAATCTTTCCGAGAACTAATATTAGATGCGTTCGACAGAGCAAAGTTGACTTTTCACCACAGTGAAGCAAAATTGTGCCATTTCAACGTTTTGTAAATACAACTCAACTTTGCTGATGACATACATTTATACTGCAAATAACGAGTTTTATACCAGTTTTTGTTTCATTAAAATAACTTAATATTTACACAAAATACAGCTGTGTATATACGAAGCGCATTTAAGAATTTAAATGCTAGCAGTTCTCGGCTCGCGGACGTTTAAATGGCCATCGCTCAAGAGGTTAAAGAGTAACTTTATTCATAAAATTAAGTTTAGTCAGTAGGACAGAAAAACGTCCTGTTCTTGATGTTTTGTGTTAAGCTAGTATGCAATTTTAAGTTGACCGAGGTGGTTCAGTGGTTGAGTACTGGATAGAAAGTTACAGGTCTGAAACTGTGGATGATGGTGTTTAGGCTTCACATAGCTGATTTATTGGCACATAAATACAATGGGGGTGTAAGTTCCAGTACACCTGTGACCCTGATGCAGTCTTGGAATTTTCTAGCAATTTAAATAATTAAAAACAGGCAGTTGAATACAATTTAAAACTTAAATCCAATGTTATATACTTTTTCGGCTGTGATAATTTTATGCTTATATTCAGATCTTAAATATGATTAGACTGTGGATGCATTTACTGAAAAATGTGTTTAGAGATTGTTTAAAGATTAACTTCTAAATAAAAATAATACCATTCTGTTGCATTATTTATAGGATTTCATTTATGTTAGGGCAAATCTGTAAAAGTGCACTTGGTGCTGAAAATAGCTTACAAATGTATGTGTACAGGATGCATGCTTAAAATGTTGATAGTTTATATGACTACTAGCTGAAATACCCGGCATTGCCTGTGGTTTAACAATTTATCCCTATTTAAAAATATGCTTAAAACGCTTAAGCAAAGACTTAAACTCTTAGGATACCATAAGGAACAAAAACTAAAAAAAATAAATAAATAAAAACTTGGGAATGGCATTATGCAAATGCACTTAAACAATCACAAATACTACAGGAAGAAAAGCGAGTAGAAAAAGCCATGTGAATGTAATATGTTGCACTTCTATCTCAGTCATATAGAAAACTGAATTGCTTGTAGCAGAGGGAGTGGAGAAGAAATGTGATTGTGTTTCGTAAAAGAAAAGTGAGTACAGAAAACAGTGTGAATGTAATATGTTGCCTTTCTATTTCAAACATATGCAAGTTGCATGAATTGTTTGTAGAAGAGGGAGTAGAGAAGAACATGGAAATCTGTTGTGTAAAAGAAAAGCAGATAGAGAAAACTATGTGAATGCAGTACATTGTTTTTATATTTCAAACATTAGAAAATTGTATTAATTGTGTGGTGAAGGGTGAGTAGAAGATATGTGAATGTGTTACGTAAAAGAAAATAGAGTAGAGAAAACCATGTCAATGTAATACACTGCATAGTAAAATGGATAGCACACAAACCTTCTCCATGGAAAAATACATATACATGCTGAACGAGGTGATTGGTCAAACGGTTTCGGAGATAGCCATTACAGACATATCCCCCACCTCTGCCCACTACAGGCATCATGAGTGAGACGCAGTTCTGGAGCGTGGGATGTGGTCAGCACCCTGAGCCCAGCCGGCCAGTCTTCACGACCTGGGGTGCTACTTCTCCGTCAAGTAGCTCCTCAATTGGCACCTCCGGAACCTTAATGAGGCTGAGTGCATCCTGTGCCAGACCTCTAAGAGGGGAAAAATCCCCACACAATCCTCCACACCAGAGGTAAGCACACTGCCACTGTGCTGTGGAGGTGGTCTCACACACACACACACACACACACACACACACACACACGCACACGCGCACACACATATATATATACACACACACACACATACATCCATTTTTATATGTAACCAGTGCTTATCTTATTTGCAACTATGTTAAACTTGAAGTGAGCAATAGTGCTACCAATGATGGCCAACAAGTTTACTACACTGCCTTATGAGAGCATGAATCTATCCAAAAATCCATTGTAAACCAACAATAATTATCACCATGGTTTGCTGTATTATCAGTAGGTAGGGACCTGCGGAAGGTGAGATAAAAGAATTGAAGGTTGTGTAACAATTGTTGATTTAAAGCCAATATAAAACTCATCAAGATGTTGTGTCTCCTTACATTCAAGAGGTCAAGAGTTTGAATCTTGGTTGGGCTAAGTTACCTGCAGAAGGCATTTTTGCCAGAGTTGTCCCTTACCATCAGAAGACGAATATTGGGTAACTCAGATAAGCAGGTCTCGGACTTATGTGAGCATTATTTCACTGTATCATTAATTTACTGTCTGATATGACCTATTTGGTTTAATGGTTGTTAAATTAAAAGTAGTTAATGTAAAAATGAATAATAGATGGCACCCAAATTCACTATAGCAGTGAATACATGTATTTGGGTCAAGCAGTCAGTCTAACAGAAAAGAGGGACAAAAAAATTCAAAGAATAAGTCAAGCATGGTAATTCTGGAGACTCAAATTCCTACTAGACAAAGACATTAACATTCACATTAACCATGGCAACTACCGTTCTGGTGACAGTTGTGCTGTCTTTCTTGTGTTTGCAAGAGGCGTTGGCTGGCAACTAATTGGACCAAGGATCCCAGCCCGTAACAAGCAAAAGAGCACTGAGAGAAGCATCTTGTTTCTGCTGACACAAAAATGAAGATAAACTGTGTTATACGGCCCTGGAAAATCCATCTGGCACATAAATATATACATATTCTTTGTTCCAGCTTTTTAAGAGCATGTGACACCTTAGAAACCTCACAAACCTGTATAATACCGGTGCTAGCATATGGTAGCCAAACCTGGACGCTGACAAAAGAACAAGAACAAAAGATACAAATAGCCAGCGCAAAAATGGAGAGAAAGATCTTGGAAATTACACTACAAGACAAAATAAGGAATGAAGAACTGGGATTATGAAGTGGCATCTAAGAACACAAGGCGACAAGAGGACTCACATGGAAATGGGGAGGTAGACAGACTACCTACAGACAGATGGACCTATGCCGCCACGATGTAGACCCAAGAAGAAGGAAAAGAGGAAGGAGAAGACCAAGTATTATTAATTGACCCATTTTTGTATTTTAATGTTATTCAGTATCCAGATATACCTTCTGCCATGTGTCCTGTTCCACATAGCGAGGCATTGCATGTGCCTGTACTCCCAAGACATTGATTAGTGGAAGTGATGGTGAAGAAAATAATGATTCCCAGGCTGAGCTGTTCTGGAGGCAGAGACCTCTACTTAAAAGATCTTGACCTTTAACCAGATAATTCTGAAAGCGAAAGTCATTTTTGTAGAGGAAGTAGACCTGAATGATTTGGTATGTGACTTAAATATATTGAAACAAGAATCTCAACTTCTAGATTCTAGGCCACCACATGGAAATTCCTTGCACCTGGTATAAAAATTACAGTTTTGAAATAGACATCAGAAATTTTAAAAATATTGTGCTATGGAAGAGAATAGGTAAGTGTTCCAGTGTAGACATGGGGGATTACAGTTGGTTTCTTGTGAGGGAGTGTAGGTAGGACTTCAAGAGGAAATCACATACTATCAAACAGCTTTAAGCAAAGTAACAGGTATGTTCTCTTAAAATATATAGCCCAAATATTATTACATGCACATTGTGAATTAATCTTAATCTAGCGTAAATTAAAACAATAGATCTTCGGTGCTCTTGATAATGGTTTAGCTGACATGAATGCTTAGTTTAAATTATCTGGAAAAAGTACCCAGTAACAAAGAAGCATTTAATAATAATAGTCACAGGAGTGAAGTGTTTTAGAAGAGATGGTTATTACACTTTTCTTCATAGTTTTAAGGGACATCCTGAAGACAAGTCAAATGTTTAAAAGTGGGTTGTTATATATTGGTCTTGGCATTGAATACTTTTTGCACATCATGAGAAACAACTGAATGATGACATCGCTTAAAAACAAGAATTCAAACCAATAACAACAGATATTTGGGAAATAGCTTTTGCCACAAAAAGGTTATTTGAAAGAAACTATTTGTTTTAAAGAGTTATACATTTTTTGTGCAGTAATTTTTTGTCTATCTCTTATGGCTTACAATTTATAGAAAATTTATAAACTCCTTCCGGATGAAGAGGACTTTACAGGGTATTCTAGAAAATTCAAGATATACACTTTATTTATCAAATAAATATTGTAAATCTAAAAGTTGGAAAACCTGTTATGTTACATTTTTGGAAGGTGTGAAACTTAAACAGCAACTTTAGGACAGTAAAATCTTCAGTGGAATCGAACAGGACTCTTGAATATTTCTGGTAAAGACAGATTTCTGTTTAATGAAGGTAGACCTAGGCTATTAAAAAACCGTATTCTAATAGGTATTATATTAATTTCTGGCGGTCCGGTTTCCCCGTCACTCATTCCACCAATTGCTCCATCATCACCTTTCCAATCATCTTAAAGACATTTCGTTGCAGCTTGAAGAATAGTAAGCATGACTAAATTTGGAGTATACAAACAATTTAAAATACATATTTCTTTCAATTAAACCATGAACATACATAAATGGACAGAATGAGAAAAAAATGTACATACCTTATTCAATTTTGTGCATTTAGATATTTCTGCTGCAATACATGTATGTAATACACACCAAAACATATAACGAATGAAAACAACTGTATACATGATTCATTTATTTTTTCTAATAGTCAGGGAGAGTTCTCTGGACACAGAGCAGCTTAGCTGTTCTTATGATATTAGTATTCTGTGGATCCGTGCTCAGTTGTGGCACTGATGTACAATGTTGTGGACTTTTACTCTGGATGCTAGTGGTAAGTGGAGGGACAAGGGGATAGGCTAAATCCCTGCCAGTTGCTGCCTGTGTGGACTATCATTGGCAGCACATGAGTAAAGTACCAACTTATGCAATCATACACCTAAGACAAAGTATGCTATATTGAGAAGTGTGAAATAAGGCACTCACCACTATGCAGTGGTCAGTGTTCATGCTTATCAAACCAGAGGTTCCGGGTTTGATTCTTGGCTGGGACAGGGAGATGTTTAACCAGAATCGTTCCTTACGCAAATCTGGATGAAGCGTGCTTCTCAGTAAAAATGCATAAAATCAAAGTTAAAAATCTGCAGTTAATCGAGTTATTTGCATCGATCTTTTTTCTCAATTCAAATCATCTGATATAATAGAAGTTAAAGGAGGCTGTGTACCTAGATATATCTGTGATAAAGGTATTTGTTCTGTGACTAAAGGTGTGTACAGTTTCTGGCATCATTAAAGCTATATAATTTTAAACTGCAACCAAAAAGCCTGATAAACCAGGTTTTTGCATTATTTTGTTCTAAATCCCACCTTCTGTAATCCAGTCTGTCTTTACCGATTTATATGCGGGAAAAGGCAGAAGTATAAATATTTTGATATTAGCTAATTAAGACTAAATGCAACACAATTTTATAATTACGTGTTTCTAACTAATAGATAACAGGCATAACAAGTTCCGATAGTTTGATTTCCGAATGAAGAGAGGATTGCCAAAGGTGGCTAGATCTGGTGGTTGTACACACAGTGCAGACAGATGCATTTTTTTTGGGGGGGGGGGGGGGAGGGAGGGGGAGGTTGCGGTTTGAGTTATAAGAGATATAAGATAGATTATGGAAACCTCTCCATCCTCTCTAAACATTAACGTCATCCTCTCTATTACATTAGGTTAAGAATAAGAATAGGAGAGATACGGAGGGGGTTCGGCACGGAAGCTGTGCTTATTGTACAGCCATGGAAAAAATAATTGAGCTCATTAGGAGAGCAAAATATTTCTAACTCCCACGTCATGTTGCAGCGAGATTTACACAGATCGATATTTCCAGCATGCAGCGTGAGTTTATTGGTGGTGTCCCATATGTTGTCGTATGTCGGACACACAAATTGCGAGCGTGTGTACAAATGCGAGTGGTGATTCAAGACGCAGCCTATTTTGTTTCCGACAGACGACAACACATGGAAGAGTGACTATCAATAAACTCAGCTGCATATGGAAATATCCACTTGCGTAAACCGCGCTGCACCACGATGTGTGACTTAGAAATATTCTGCTCTCCTAATGCGCTCAAACATTTTTTACATGACTGTACCTGTGACTCTAAGGGGCACCTTCTGAAGGAAGGATGAGGTGAGCAGGGACACCAGGCGTCCAGATTCAGACTAGCGGTGCAGACATTGGCAGAGATTCCTAAAGTTTACCAAGTTTGACGATTTCTCGAGGTCTTCCGTGTCCTCTCAGAAGAACCTCGGCGGGATCCCAACGCCTCCATATGCCGCTCCTTTCCTGGAACCCACGGGCATTGGGGGTAGAGTTCCTTTACAAAGCGCATATTATCCCTGCCAAGCTGCACCTAACGCCTTCGCTGATACTTGCAACCCTAAAAGAACTAACGGGATGAAGGATGAATGAAATAATGAAGTAAATCGAAGGACAGGCAATTCGGAGGATTTAATTATCCTTCCCAGCATTCGCCTAGTGACTCGGGGAAACCCCTGCAAAAATCCACGGATTAGGAACGTCAATGGGAATCGAACATACGCCCTGCCGAATGCGAGCCTCATAGGGTAGCAGGGAGCCATCTCGCTCGAGTCATTAGATTAAGTTTGTGAGTACCAGAGTCAGGTGATCTTGTCTATTATCATGTAAGGATGACAACTGTTAATATTGAAAGGAGACTTTATTGTGTCCTAGATGCTATTTTACGCTTGCCATATTGTTGGTTGTCAGACAGCTGTATCTCTGTTTTTGCAACATCGTCCAGATTACCGAGTGTTTGTGTGATTGGCCTAAGCCTTGTTCCCATTTCCAGGTTTCTTTGACGCGCGACCCGGTTACAAGATGCCTGCATCCGGACCCAATTTCCCCAGCAATTTACTTGCACCGAAAATACCTACTATGACGGGGTTCTTGTGTATTTTAGCCAGGCTTGGGCAAGTAAATTACCCATAGGTTCATGTTTTACGCGTAAAATACGTAATGTAAGAAAACTGTTCTATACGAAGTAAAAAATTAACATTTATTGATTTTGACAATATAAACATTAATTATAGTTCATTTTAAGCTTATAAATGCTCTGACATACAAGTCATGCATTCCATTTCTTCAAAGATTAGGCATTTACCACAAGAAATTTGGAACAATGTTACATTAAATGAGTCAACAACAATAATAATAGTAGTAATATTAGTAGTAAGTAATAATAATAATAATAATAATAATAATAATAATAATAATAATAATAATAATAATAATAATAATAATAATAATAATAACAATAATGGTAACAATAATAACAATGATAATGGTAATAATAACAACAATGACAACAACAATGATAATGATAATAGGTGTGTGCGAGGTGTCCCCCTGCGTGTTTACCCTATATCCTATGTTTCTTCATCCTAAAGGGAATCAACTTTATAAAATATATTTACAATAAAAAATAATTAGAGGATTACGCTTTTACCTTTTGGGGCTATGTATTACATAATCCTAGAGCACAGAGGTCAAGGTAAATAGAGCTGCAGGTGAGACCACCGTAGAACAAACATCCGACGTTAGTGGCGAAAGATTAATATTCGGTACTTTTAGGAAAGGAACATTTTCTCTCAAAATTTAGGCTTCGAAGCAAGAATTTCTCTCATCAGCTTGTAGAATAGAGTCAACGGTAGGCCTTTCTGTAACGCACGGCTAAAAGAACTCTTTCGTGCGCTGAAAGAATTCGAGAAAAGATAAGATTGCTGAATCGCAACAGTAGTGAAGAAACGGAGAAAAAGAAGGCGTTGACAGTGATTTACTGGTTAAGGAAAGCCTGGCAGTTTATCTTGTGCCGCGGTTTACTTCACTTAACAAAATTAGAGTGCTAGTGTTTTATATTTTTGGCGAGTTTTCGATGAATCGAAATATTTACTCCGAGAAGAGTTCAAACAAAGGTAATTTGTTATTATAATATGCTTATTATTTTCATTCCGTTTTTCAGCCTGGTGACAGTTGGTTTAATGCTGACTTTCTATGCCCAAACCTGCAGGTTCAATCCTGTTCTCTGACGAGTTTGCTTAAGGCAACCGATCGGTGAATAATTCTTTACAAAAACACTCTTTATTTGAATTTTACTTTCTATACTACTTCTCCATAGTAAGTAGAGGAAGTATTGTGCTCCGCTCCGAAGTTATATACCCATATTTCTCCGCAATACACGTTTAGAGGCTCCCTGAATAAAAACAAGCACTAGGAGAAAGGCTTCTCTCTCTGTCTGTCTTTCTCTCTCTCACTCTCTGCGTGTGTCTGCGAAGATTGCAACCTAAAAATGAAAAGTCGAGTAAATGCCCAACTTGTGTTTAAGTTAAACATCTTCCAATGATGCAATACGATTTTCAAGAAAATCTCCCACCCCAAACTACCCTTTAAATTGAAAAAATAACAATTCTTTTATTTTCTGAAATGCGTTGCTAATGGTTTTGATTAAAATACCATATTTTAAGATGATTGGAAAGGTGATGATGGAGCAATTGGTGGAATGAGTGACGGGGAAACCGGACCGCCAGAAATTAATATAATACCTATTGTTTCTAGATACAACAATAATCCAAATTCCAGTCTTCTATTTCATTGCAATATTTTAATTTCCTTATTACAACGTAAATGCATTGCTGTCTGTATTAATGTAATGTTGACAGTAAATACTTCTGTTTGAGCTTCACACAGTACTCAGCTATTGAGAGGAAACAATTTCCATACCTTCGTCGTCACTGGTTGATAACTCTTCCTCACCATTATAGCCAATTGTAGATGTACAATTTCGATAGAAACCAAGGATTCTTTAAGAAATGCTTCAAATTTTTTAATGATCTATGTTTCATGCTCGTCAGAAGAGGAACAGGGCAGCTAAAACTTCCTAGCATAATCTGTCTAGTAATATGTCTATCTTACTTTAAATATGTTTAATTTCTTCGTTTGTGATGTGTATAGTTTCTTTCACAAACCTGATTCTGATTGGCTTACAATATCTGGTAAGAGGATACAGGTTCTTGCCACACGATTCTTGTGGTTTCTCTAAGAGAGATTACTTGTGGAAGCGCTAGTGAGCTTTGAAATAAGTTTGTGTCCGAATCTGCATTATTTTTAAACCTTTGTTTGAACTGAGTCTGTTGTGATACATCGCAACTTCATTTGCAGATCATCTGCAGAAAATTTCTTTCTCCATCAGTAAGAGCTTTGATTACATCTAAATAGGACATTAATTGCGAAGCAGGTGATTTAACAAATATTGTAAACAGATTTCCGTACAAGTTGATGTCACTGTATAAGACTCTGGAAGGGATAACATTCTTTTGTACCTTCTGCAAATATCTGTAACAACCATACATTATCTAGTTCTTATATTATGCTGCCGTCTTAAGAGATCTAAACTAAGCCCGGCACTACAGCCCACGATGAGCCAAGCCTTACCGCCCAGTCGCTGCGTCCCCCACCTCGGCCCACTACAGGCGTCATTAGTGCGGTGCAGTACTGGAGGGTGGCACGTGGTCAGCATCCCGAGCCCTCCCGGCCAGTTATGCGGTCTTCACGACCTGGGCCGCTACTTTTCCATCAAGTAGCTTCCCCCGGGACTAACGAGGCTGAATGCACCCTGTGCCAGACCTCCCTAGGGGATAAAATCCCCATGCTGGTACCGGGGATCGAACCCGGGTCCTCCGCGACAGAGGCAAGTGCGCTACTAACTGCGCTACTGAGGCGGTCCCTTAAGAGATCTGCTTTGGCAAATATTGACAAAGCTTCCATTGGTGACATCTGCTTCCTCAGTTTCTGTTTTCACACTGGTAGAATAAGCATTTCTGTATTTACAGGCTCATTGAAAGGATTTTGTAAAATCCTTTATCACTCTGGCAGTATATACTTTACCTGCAGCTCGTAATTTCGTTTGTGTAGTATAGATTAGTATTCTTGATTTACTTCAGCACGCAGGTTTTGAGTACTTCAACTTTTGCCTCGGTCGCTTGACTCGATGATCGCCTTAGATGGTTTGCCTCCATAGTAAGTATTGCTCTAAACGCTTAAAATGATTTATTATAGTGAACTTTTAAAGTAGATTTTGACTAATTAGTTAATATATACCTGACTGAGATAATCCATTATGCGCAAGTACCCTTAGCTTCGGAACAATACTTTTATTCACCACACAAATGGTACGTATAACTGCAGAGAGCGTAAATAAACTGTCAGACGTGCAGCGTCAAAAATTCCAAATTCAGACTCTACACATTCAGCTGTTTATGTGGAGAAATATACAAAGTATGGCACAAGATACCCTATCTTTCTAGCTGCCATATAGAGCGTTTCATTTATGCAGTAAGTAACTTTCAAAATTTTAATTTTGGCCAGCTTTTGGATGCAAATACCCCACTGTGCGTCGTTCAATCTCATCGTTCACTTCCGATAGCATACGAGAAGTGACCATCTGTACTCTAATTACAATTCTGTCCATCATTTCAGGGATAGTGCCTGGTTTAGTTGCATACGCTCTAACCTTAATGAATCTCTTAATAGGATTCATTAAGGACAGATAGGGAGATCGCGGAGGCCAAGCAATTGAGCCTGAAGAATTTGTATCCTATATGCCCGGAAATTTAGCGTTTTCCATAACATGCTCCATACAGAAGTAGGAGAAATGCTCAATTGTGCAGCAGCTTTGGGCTGTTAATGAAAGCACTGTGGACATTCGCTATGTTTTCTTCACGTGTTGCAGAAAGACACATGCCTGATCTTCTTTGCTCTTTTACGGATCCTGTTTCCTGAAACTTTTCATCAACTGAAAGGATGGTTTTCCTTCCTTTCCTCACTTCGTGCATCAAACTGTCGTTGGAATGAACGTTGAATTTCAGTCGCAGGTTTCCCGATCTCAAACCAGGCAGCGATTTTTCTTCGTTGTTGTAAAGTTAATCGGAGTATGAAGTATCTCATTTGTTCATTTCACGCCTTTAAACAAAACAAAAGGACAAACGACAACAAAATAAAAATATATGCTTTATAGCAGCGATTCTCATTGCACAAAAATACTGTCTAATGGGCTTTGGTGGTCAAATTAGGAAGTGAATCGAGTGTATGCACCGGTAAATATTTTTATTAATAAATATGTACAAAATATCCAAAAATAATTAAAATCGGTTCATTTTTCGAATGTCTAGTTATTTATGAAAGACCTGTGTATTTAGCAAGGTTTCAGATCCTGTAGGCATACCAGCAACTGATAGTTCTAGACTGGACTGCTCAATATGGAGGGAAGGGGGAAGGGTTGAGTAGATAAAATACTGCCTGACTTCAGATCAGGACAAGATCTCGTGCGTGCTGCCTAAGCAAGCAAGAGAGTGGGTTGAAAACTGTAAACTTTAATTATTCACATCCATTTGCTTCTTGGGCGAGGGAACCTTTGCAACCTTACAGTTGCTCCCCGGTAATTTCCTCCTCAATAATTACTGACATCAGTATGGAATTAGTGATAAACTTTATGGAGAGCCTTCTAAAAATGGACTATTTACTAGAACATCCGTAATAAAGAATTTAACTGATGGTACTTGATTATTTGCGTTACAAACCGAACGCACCTGAAATATAAATTTAACGCATTGCGTACATTACACCGACACTTTCTGCCCTGCAATAGACCAAACGGATGCAAGGATGAATGAAATGATCAGTGAAGTGAAATGGAAGGAGAAGGAACTCGAGGAATGAAAGTAACCTACCCAGAATTCACCTGGCGACACAGGAAAACCCGAAAAACCTATGGATCAGGCAGGCCGGCCGCGGGGATCGAACCCACGACTTCCGTAATGCGAGCCTCATATGTTACCACGAAGCCATTTCGCTCGGTACTTTTACTGTAAGATAAGACACCAGCAGTGACAAAAGCCATAGAATCCGAAAACCACAAATTTAAAAACTCTTTTGCTCCGTATGTCATTCCTTTGTCAAAGGATTTCATAACATATTTAGTAAACATAATTTACCTTAAAGATTTACTGTAACAAAACTTCTTTTGTCAGTCAAAATGCGTTTCTGGGAAACAAATGAATGGCATAAAATATATTATCACAATTGATAGTTTCCTAAAATTTTCCTGTGTAAGAATGGAGTTTTACAAAGCCTTAAACACAAGGTGATCCATTAGACTCGGTAGCCCACGTATGCACTACTGCGATGTGCAGTTGTTATGTTGTAGGGCCCAGACTGTCTTATGTTTGTCAGTGACCAAGTGACTGCCTGGTGAAAGGGATGATTCATGTGTGTTAGAATGCCGGTTCGTCATCTTCAACTCCTAGTACAAGAAGGGTTTCATAAGCACGAGAATTGCAAGTTGTCAACTGGAGAAAATGGGGTAGCTTTTTAATGGAAGTGTAAAAAAGTGTGAAAAAATGAAGGCAGTGAACTGTAAGTAACTAAAATATTATCTTAACCGTTCTTAGCCACTCATCCTGTACTGCTATAACTCCAGAAAGTATTGTCTCCATTTAAAACGTGTTTAGCAGTTATCTAATTTACAGGAGAGAAAATGTTTATGTTTAAGGAACAATGAATTTGCGGTTTACGTATAGTGATAGTTTAAAGATTTTTCATTGAATTACTTTCATTGAAAATTAAAATTGTTCCCGTGTGGCGTTCACAGAATTACTTTACATGCATTTAGTAAAGAAATTGTTTTGTTATAATAGTCTAACATTACGGTGAAGATTATTTTTGCTCTGAAGGAGGGAAAATTACTATTAAAGCAGGAATTATGAACGTTTTAGCTCAGCATGCCTTGCATTGAGAAACCTCAACAATTTTCTCAGCAAAATTCCTCGAGATCGGCATACTTTGCTTAATTTCACTCCTCCTTGTGGTAGGTATAATCTTTTGGGGCATTTCAGTACGCAGAAAAAATGCCTGTATGGTATGAAAAAGAACAGCGAACCCTTTCTGGTTTTGGGCCTCGTCATTCCTGTATAGCAAAGTTTGTTGCTATTTGCAAGATAACTAAGGAGCAAGTACTAATACTCTTTAGTAAGTGTGAGAACTTTAAAGTTGTTAAGACAATTAGAAAAGCCCATTTATTTAATACGAGTAGATTGCACTATTCAATAACTCGATCGTCATATAAATGCTGATGTTGTAATTGACACAAAAATGAAGTTTTTTTTCCCCAAAGGCCTGTGTATTGCAATGCCTTATTCGTTGCACATGACAACCAAATGCTTTTTTCTCTCCTGTCAGTTAACACATCTTTCATATAACAAAATGACCTTTCAACATCGACAAAGGTTACTGGAGCAAATCTAAAATCTAAAACATGGCATCATTGTAGGATTCATTTCAACTACAACAGAATTGCCACCTTGTAGAATTTTTGAAATGTTTCCAAGTTTATCCAGATAAATAATGATAAATAACGAAATAAAGGCAACAAAAAGTATTTATTTCTTTAAATAGGCATTTATATTTAAAAGGCAGAAAAAGGTAACATAAAAATGTGGCATATCAATCACAAAAGTATAATTGTACAGATTCACTTTCAAATTGAAGATAGACGTGATACATTTAAAAAGGAATTCTGCCTAAATTCCGGTCTCTGATGATAAGGGAAAGGAATGAAGGGAAATGATGGAAAGGAAATGATGGTTTGAAATAATGCACCCTAGCATTCGCGTGATATGGGGAAATCACGGAAAAAACCCATGTCAGAGTGCATGGCCAGGGAATCGAACCCACGACCTCCCGAATAATGTCAAATGATAGTTTTATAATTATGTACATCATAATAATTACTACTAGCAGTTGTATAAAACTAAAATATGATTATTGTGTTATGTACAATAATGACGATGATAATAAACAATAATAAATAATTAATAACAGTAACAACAATTCATGTTTAATTATATCACTTGGCTTTTATAGCCTGTACGTCACTGGATGGTTGCTCATAGGCGCATACATGCCACTATTTGAGTACATATTTACAAATATCTTACAGTGAATATTACAACATTGATTCTTAAGATTCTGTCAGACAGATTTATCACTTAAATATTCTTCCACAGAATAAAATTATTTATTTCATATGCACTCTTTAAGGGAAGCCTTAAAAGTCTTGAAATTGCTAACTTTTTCCTTGGGTTTACTGGGGAGAGAGTTAAATATTTTGTTTCATAATATACTCCTTTCTGGAAGCAACGAAGATTTTAAGTGGGACAATGAATATTTCCTTTCTGTCAGTGTTAACGCTATGAATTTCCATGTTTATTATAAAGTTGGTTAAGTGTGTAAAGTTTTAAAACGGATAATATATAAACACAAGTAAAGTGAATATGCCCTATTTTTGAAATAGTTCTTTGCATGACTGGCTGCTATAAACATTACAGATTATTCGTATAGCCTTCTTTTGTAAACGGAATGTGCATTTACTATCCGCTGAATTACCCCAAAATGTTGTCCCGTATTCGATAATGGAGCTAAAGTAGGCAAAATATACAAATTTAAGGGCATCTATTGAGTGAAACTTAGCTAGTGCTTGGGGAGTAAAAACATGCTGAGTTAAGCTTAGCTGTGGTATAGTTAATATGCGACTTCCAATCCAAATGCTTGTATACCTGAAGACCTAGAAATTTGACTTCATGTAGCAATGTGTCGTTAATTCCTATTTCTATGCAGTATAATGGAGTACTGTTGACTAAATTTAGCATCATCTTAGGGATTAAAAGGAGCAGTAACTGGAAGATGAGTTTTCGTTTATACTTTCTTTACCAGTTAACTACAGTAAGTGGAGGAAGTATTGTATTCCTTGTCTTCCAAGGATGCCATACGAAAATGTTCAAGAAACTTCCCCATCCCAAACTACCCTTTAAATTATAAAATGTTCATTATTTTTTATTTAAAAAAAGGATCTAACGATTTTCATTAAAATACTTAGATTTGAGATATATTTGTGCGATGATAAAACATATATCTTGAATTTTCTGTGCATAGTTCGTGAAGTTCTCTTCAATCTTTTGCATAATTGGTAAACCGTAACACAGACAAAATCTTATAAATAAAAAAACTAGATGTCATTAAAGCACACAATATATGTCAAATTATTTTGTGAAATTGCCGCTTCCGAGATATTCCGTGTTATTAAAGTAAATGTTCAAATACTTAGTTTTCTGTTGTGGACATGCAAAACACGTGGAATTTCAAAGCCATTACATAGCGGCACGCTCTTTAAAAATCTGACTGAATTTACGTATAGTATTGATGGGGCCCAAATGACCTAGGTGTCGACAGGTCCTTAAATCCTACTCACTCACTCGCCACTCTCACTCGCCACTCACTCACTTACTCGCCACTCACTCACTCACTCACCACTCACTCACTTACTCGCCACTCACTCACTCACTCGCCACTCACTCACCCGCCACCAACTCACTCGCCACTCACTCACTCACCCGCCACAACTCACTCGCCACTCACTCACCCGCCACCAACTCACTCGCCACTCACTCACTCACCCGCCACCAACTCACCCGCCACTCACTCACTCGCCACTCACTCACTCACTCGCCACTCACTCACTCACTCGCCACTCACTCACTCGCCACTCACTCATACAGTATCGTATAATGAAATGTGTAAGTATGTAATCAAGGTTTGTCGGGATTAACAGAAGTAGCTGGAATAATACGTCTTTGTAAAAATAAGTTGTAGAAGAATGAGTAGAGAACGTTATACATGTGCAACACTTCAGAGCTTTTGAAGTGGGAATTCGCCATTCATTTTTCGTCGTAATTATACAAGGAACACGGAATTTCAAACCCATTACATAGTGACTCGTTTTTTAACAATCTGACATACTTTACCTACAACGAATGTGTAAATGTGTCTATTTTATCTCTATTAACAAAAGTAGACAGAAGAATAAACTTTTGTAAAAAGAGTTTACAAAAGAGTGAATAAGAGAAGGTTATATGAATGTAAGACACAAGATTTTTTGTTCATTCCCTACATCCAAAAAGAGGTTATGGAGTTTCACGTAAAGCTTTTGAAAACTACTCGCTTTTTGCAAGTTTTACGTACTTAAATGAAGTAGGTTACACTGTGCTGCACGTTGGTTATATGCCTACCGCGGAGCACGTCATAATTAGTCAGGACAATGGGAGGAAGTGACAAAGCATTCCTAATTTGCCATAATAGCGAATTGGCTGCATTGATCACCCTTCAACCGGAGAGTGTTCCCCTGTCTCGCTATTTCATCCATCTTGCATCAGCACAGCCTAGCACGAGACAGAAAAGCAGAGCAAGAAAAGGACAGAGATTGCACGTACGCTTCTATGAATTATTAACACCAGCATTCGTGTTTTACTAATACATTTCCGTTAGTAGTCCTAACAGTTTCTCAACAAATGCTAAATCATTGAAAGTACCTTACTCACTATCTTGATTAAAATACTAAATGTTAAACTGTTTACATGACAGAATGCCTAACTTGAATCTTCTGCTGATAGCTTTAAACTTCCTTTTGATTGAATTTTGTAAAATTTACACAACCTTAAGGAATAGACAAAAGATACATACAGGAAACATGTGGAGCTCGTTAAACATTCAGTTTGTGTTGAACAATTTTTATTAGTTTCTCTGCTTGTATTTACAGTAAATAGAGGAAGTATTGTATTCCATCCAAAAAATTAGGTTTCTAAATTTCACCGGAGATCAAGCTTTGAGAATCGTCTAACTCAATAAAAAAGACATTGCTGAAAAAAGTACATGTGTGCGCGCGAGTGCCTCTTTAGAAAAGCAACTCAAAAACGAAAAGTCCTTTAAATAACAATTTACCAAATAAATACCAAATCAACTTCCAAGGAGATGGCATGAATATTCTTCCTAAACTATCCTTTACTTGGAAAGTTTTACGATTGCTTTTAATTGTTCAATCAAAATCGAAGGTCACATCGGCGGCTTTTAACCTCTAGAAATTATTTCTCAACAGCAATGGTGTTCAGTCGCTTAACGGTAGTTTTGAACTTTGGGTTCCTTTTCCTTCGGATTAACTTATTAAATTAAATTCACACCCATTCATACTTCCAGACTCTAGGGGGGACGGGGAATAATCCTAGTTAGAGAAAAATTCCCACCCTCCCAGCCGGGAATCGAATCTAGGACCTCTTGCACAGCAGACAAGTGTTCTACCGTCTGAGCTACGGGTTCAGCCTAGTTTCATTTGTATAACCCCCTTTGATTTCTTTGCTCATATCGGGGCTTTGACTTGAGAAACAACTGATTGTGTTATTATTCCCTGATTGTAGGATTTCTTAACGTTGATTTTTATCATTAAAACGCAGTCTCACATTCATACTTCCAGATTCTTTAGGGGATAGGGTCGAGTGGTAAGATGTAGAAATCTTACTGAACGGGGAGCTACTGAGAAATAGGGGAATGATGCACTTTCTTTTATTCAGGTGTGGATACTGATTTGTCTTGTCCACTAATGTATTCCACTGAGAATACGAATCGACAACATATATGCTAAGAAGAAGAGTTTATCTTCAGAAAGGCAAAAGGCACCAAGAATGCAATTAAGACTGCTGCAAACAATCGGCTAACTTAGGGAAAAGTAGAGTGTAACCAACCAGAGATCTAAGTAATTTCATCTCAACTACTTCCATTATCTGAACTTTCTTGTTTGTCAGAGCCCAATCTCCGATCCATTAATCAAAACCAACACCGCCATAGTTTAGTTTCTGGTCATATCTTTCTCGTTATTCTTTATATTACTGCACCAATCATATGTTGAAATATAAAATCTGTTGTCTGCGTGATGGTTTTCTTTAAATTTTATTTTGCATTCAGAAAGTAAAACTGCAATGCTTTAGTTCTTTTTATTATTAACTGCTTCTTAAAAGCAACTGATTAAATCTTTTCAGCCCGTACTTTACGTTTTAATATTACTGTGCTTTTCAAATGGGAAGAGTTCTGATCTGCAGCCAATGAGATACCTTTACGTGCACAGCGTTTGAAGCTCATTACTCGCACTGTTTTCAGATTTCCATCTCTCTCGCACCTGTCCTACTATTCTCTTGGCGCGCGTCAAGCCCCACTTAAGGGGAAAGCAATATGACAACACAGCAGGGCTCCGATTGGTTGCCAGCCTGGAGGCGCTCAAGGACAAACTCATTCCCATTTGAAAAACACAGTAGATACAAGATTGTACTTATATTAGACGCAACATTTATTAAGGATATTACGTTTGAAATAACTGAAGTTATATTTATACATAGCTTCCATTGTACATCAATGAGCAAAAGAAGCACTTATAGAACATGGGAAGGTAAATTCAAAAGAATCAAGAAATTGAAAATCATATAGAAAATAAAAAACAAATACGTGAAATAATTTCGTAATGCTAAGGTTTCTCCATTATCCTCATCATCATGATCATCGTCATCATCATTATCGCCAGCAGCATCAGCACGCGCGCACACAGACACACACACACATATATACGTACATATTATACAGATGTCCCAGAAACACAGACAAATCTTAGTACGAGCGGGTTTCGAACTGTGAAACTCCTACGTCATTGCAGAGCCTATATCGGCGGTGGCGAGCTTCTTGCACATGACCCAATACCTGCTGTTATCTTTGAAGATTTTCAATCGCTCCCGAACTGAAGCCAGAAGGTCCTCCACTGACGTTATAGAAGTACCATACAACTCCATACATACAACTTCACAGAAAATAGTTCAGAGGTGTCAGATCTGGTGACCGTGCTGGCCATAGAACTGGTCCACCTCTACCAATAGACCAATTTCAATATGCGACGCTGAGGTGTTTCCGTACATTTACATCAAAGTATGCTGGAACTCATATCGGCCATTTCAGCAGGTATGTACTGGTACGTGTCGCACTGCTTTTAAAAACGTTACTGTACTGGAATCTATAAAGTAACGCAGTAGGATGCGCACCAAGGACTCAATGGAGGAATTTAGTGAATGTGCAGGAATGTTATGCTGAGGTCTTTCATCCCAGTACACAGATGGCTAAAGGGTTGTAAACCTTCCGTATTAAGATACCAAAACGAATGTTAACAAATTCACAGCTGTTCGCTCTCAAACTTCGACCTCTCCAGCGTCCAAACCGTACATTTCCGGACAGGGATTCCAGTTTGAAAACCGGTCAGTTTGCGATCCCACACAACATAGTAAGCGTTATCGGTGTTTTTTGGGACATCCAGTATACATATACCTACGTTTACAGGAACACCCATGGATGAGGCGGGGTTCGAATCCGCGGAGACGGGACACCAAAGCTAAACGCTCTAGCTATTATGGGATCACGAGAACTGATCGAACTACTCTTCTCTGCATGTGACAATATGATGACATTAAATAATTATTTTTTGAGAAACAGTAATAATAGCATTCACATGCAAATTTATAAAAAATAAAATGTGAATACTGTCCATACCAAATCCAATGAGTAAATCAATAGGTGTTTAATATTTTAATGAGTGTGTTGAGCTGTCCTACTTTTTATCCATTCCTCCGTGGATTACAGATTACTCAATCGGTGCGAAGTGTTGTAATTAATTTAAACTGGAAATGCGAATATAGAAATGTAAGCAATTTTACAAACGCATTTTATTACAATAGGATTCACATGATCTTAAGGGAGCGTTACATGGACTTGTATGGAATGTTGCATTAATTCACTTACAAGAAACGCAACCAAGGTAGATAAAGAACTATAGTTCAGCAACTCTTTGGGGACACGTGTGAGGCAATAACATGAAGTCTTGACTCCTTTCATTCTTCATCACATAGTCAAACGCAACAACGTTCAATTATGCAAAGTTTAAAATTTTAAAAATAACAAAAAGTATGGAAGGTTTATCTCGCAGAGTATCGAGGTATGGAGGTCCCAACAAGTTGTTCCAAGTGCGTAGATTTTTTGCGTGAACTCTGCTCTAAATTTCATGCGCTGCATCAGCGATGCATTCTTGATAGGTACTAATTGTCATACAAGTATGCCATGAATAATTTGCGAGGTTACATTAGCCGAATGTGTTATCGATTATACTCGATATAACATTATTAGAATTGCATGTCATAGTAGCACCATTTAATTAAAATTATGTTGTTACCCGTAGAAATATTTTGTAGGTAAATATCGGGTGAACATTCTTAAAACTCTTGCTGCATTTTAACAGAATTGAAGTTCAGGCAAAAGGTTAGGCCACTAGTATATAGGCCACTAATATATCATTTAGAGGTAATTTAACGTTAGTGATTTTTAAGATGGAGGCAAGCAATGTATAAAGAAACAGAGACAAGAGTACTATCAGAATATTACAAAGGATTGTAGATTGAAAAACATTTCCTTTTGAGTGAGACAAGTTTGATTTTCTGTCTAACTCGTAATAATACAATTGTTTATTTGAAAGCAAGTTCTCGTTAATGCTTACAGTAAGTTGTTGAGAGTTTACTATTAAGGTAATAAAGTGCTGAGGTTAAAGTAATAACATCCTTTAGGCAACTAATTTCATAATTTATTGACGAAAATTGTAGTCTTAGAGGTAAGCGAGGAATTTCTCCTTATATTTACGTTAATAACAACTTAAAGTAAATGTTCAAACAGTCGACCACCCGTTTATAAACAACGATGATTGGTTATTGCAAAATAAGTATATTTCGATTCAAGAGCAACCTCAAACTGCCAGAGTCAAGTTATCTCTTGGGTAGGTAACTGCCCTTTGCCCTTTTACTTGAAAGACAGGACAGGTTTGCTGATAACGAACAAGGGAAATCCTTTTGTTTTCATGACACGTGCTTGCCAAGAACACCTTCTGAGGTCGAGTATGGGGTCATTGCACACAAGTATTATTTACGCTGTCTATTCTCGAAATAATGTCATTTTCAATGTTACATAAAAACATACCTAAAGAGTTTCGAAGTTGCGTCATCAAACTTTGGATAATTCATGTAAGGCCATATGACTTCTTATATTCGCTCAGCATAATTTCGAAGCAGCCTGTATAATACGTGATACTCGATGCCAAAACCTTTAATAACCCTTATGTAAGATGGTTTTGTCATATTTCCTCTGCATATTATAATTAAGTAACTGCGTATGCTAAATAATGATATGAGTATAGAAATTGTATCAATTATATTTTGCCTGTATAAACCGGGAAAACTACTTTTTCTTGCTCTACTACTTCGCTACAATCGGAAGGATTATGGATAAATAGTAGCTATATAGAGGAAGAATTTTACTACACCTATAAATTTGATAATAGGGAAAGAGCAAAAATGTAGCCTCCCCAGCATGGTTCAATTTCCTTAGGCATAATTGTTAATTCTGCTTCTATGAGGGTCACTACGAAAGTTTTGAGATGTGAGAAATGGCAGTTTATACACTCGAATTGAATGCAGGATCGAATAGCGCCATCCTTTGTGAGTAAACTGGTATCAGGTAGTGGCTTTCTCACTCCAGGTATTTTAACAGCGCAAGGATGAACAACCCGCGTGAAGCTTGGAAGAGAGCATTTCCGCTCTTTCCAGACATGCAATATTTTGTCATAAAGAACAAAAAAAAAAAAAAAAAAAAAAAAAAAAAAAAAAAAAGTCGCATGGGACTAGGTCGGGACCATATGATGCATGAATCATAACTTTGACCTCTGTAGGTCAAAGGAACTGAACGACGGTGATGGAAAAGAATCCCTCGTAGTCCTGTGCGGGGCCACCATTCTTGAAGTTTGGCAAAAGCTTTTGGTTTTCTTGTGGACACTTTGGCGATACTTCGTTTTTGCCTATGGGTTATCTTCAGAAAAGGTCTACACCGCTGATTTCCTCTTGGTTTCGGATCAAACTAACCTATCCAGATTTCATCATCTGTGATGATGTCAGAAAGCTATCTAGAGTCCCCTCCTTTGGGCCATGTCAGCATTTTATCACACCATTCAACACGGGCGTGTTTTTGTTCCTCCGTCAAATTGTGAGGCACTCATCACCCTCCCAGGAAGAAATTCATGGAGGATTTTCAAAACAGCTGGTAATACAATCTTCAATGCTGCCTCAATTTCTTTAAAAGTCATGTGATTATTTTCGTGAAGCATTTTTCTCAGCGCTGCGATGTTTTTCTCAGTCAGTGCTGTTGTCGGACGCGCGTTTCTCGCCTCATCTTTGCAGCGGTCTTTTGTCGCTCGGCTTGCTTGGTCGGTTCTTTTCGATGAAACTTGCGGGCGCGTCACGGGTGCAGAGAAGTCGCTTGAAAATGATATGACTCTCCCATAAATCACCTTTATTCACTTCGATTACATATTATTATCATCCATCTATACAGTATCAATCACCCATCTTTATAATAACATGTCTTACTTCAATTAAATAAGGTACAGAAGCTCTACATCCTTTGCTGAACCTATTCCGTAACTATTTTCGTCATCCTTACGTATATTTTTACTTTCTCTACTGGTAAGTAGGGGAAGTATTGTATTCCACCCAAAAATTCGATGTCGAGATTTCACCGGAAATACATGTTTTGAGGCCTCCTGAACCAAAAGAAGCATTTTTAGAAAAAGGTCCGTGTGTGTGTCTGTGTGTCTGCTGTGTGTCTGTCTGTCAGTCTGTGGGCAGCATAACTCAAAAACGAAAAGTCGGTTAGAAACCAAAGTTGGTATTTAAGTTTAATGTCTTTCAAGGATGAGACACGAAGATTTTGAAGAAAATAGCCCCACCCTAAACTACCCTTTACATGGAAATTTTTTGAAAAATTTTGATTTTCTTGAAAATGGCTCTAACGATTTTGATTAAAATGTCACATGTTTGAGATATTTTTATGACAAATGAAATGTATATCTTGAATTTTCTGGCTATAGCTCATGTAGTCGTATTTACTCTGGACGAATTTTGCATAACTGGTAAACCGTTAGAGATAGACAAAATCTTGCTGTACAAAAACTGTAGATCTTGCTAAAATACACAATTTATGTCTCAATAAAATTTCTTGTAGGATGAACCATTTCGGAGATATTCCTTGTTATGTGTGGGAGTTTCAGAAAACAGAACTTTAACGAAATGCAACAACGTTGTTCATTTTTTTATATGTTAATCATGCAAAGAGAACGGAATCTCAAACGTCAAAAAGATTTGACTGTCGCACAAAGCCTACTGTATTCTAATATCTCCCTTGCACCTACAAGGAAATAAGCAATAAGATAATTTGTACGAATGTTTATCTTAACTAACATGGAGATATAGGAATAAGAGTTTGTTAGAATGGTTAGTGCAAGAGTAGAGAAAGTCATGTGAGTGCAACACATCAGATTTTTATATCTGCTTATGTCTGTTTGTAACAATCTGGGTTCATCATTTGTTTGAACCACAGAAGCGTAATATCAGGGCTTTGCCATGCTGTAAATCCATAGCATACTAAACATAACGGAGAGCTCTTTTACCTTATTCGTAATTTAACATCAATTATTAACTAACAGTTCATAAATTATTATATAATAAAATTAAAATGTAACAAAAATGGTGAATTCGGAGTGTGACCTAAAATTACTAAACATCTTTCAAAGATGTTTAGCTCCTTTAAAATTCCTGAAACCACCTGAAAGCTGTGGCATGGAAAGGGGCCATGTCTCCAAAGGTCTGTGCCAAACGTTCAAGGCTTTGGCACTGGTTTAACCCAGTTTTAAGGTCACAGAAAATGCTCTCTTCCAAGCTCCTTTGCAGGGATTAACTAGATATGCGCCGCGGGTTGTTCATCCTTGCGCTTCTAGAATTCCTGGAGTGGAAGAGTCACTACTTGATACAAGTTTACTCACAACGGATGGGGCTATTCGATCCTGCATTAAAGTTGAGTAGATCAACTTTCATTTTCTCACATCTCAAAACTTTCGTAGTGACCTCGTATTGAAGCATGCAAGAAGCAAAACTGTTGTGTCAAAGTACAGGATTAGCTCAATGTTGAATAAAAAGGGAAAGGATCGCATGGGATTAATTCCAAAAGGAAGAAAACAGGCAAACCCACGACCTGCTACTTCACGTTCTTCAGAGGTGATAAGGAAGGTCAAGGCCCTCATTTGTGGCAGTAATCCAGCCACGCAACGGACTTTTGCAAACCAGTTGGGAACATCCCTCAAAACTGTTAACACCATTATAAACAAACATTTGAATATGGAGAAATGTCACAAAGGTCGAGTTTATAAGTTGTTGCCACGTCACATCTTTGAACGTCGCACTAACAGAAGCGCTATGAGAAGCACTTGCCAGGAAAAAATGGAACTTCGTGGCCACATTAGATGAGGCATATATGTATGTTAGTGCCTGCAACAAATCCCGTGCTATTTACTAGTGGCCAAGGGATGGAAAACATTTTAAAGAATCTGATGTTTTGCAATCACAGGACTTTCTCTACTCTTGTACAAACCATTCTTACAAACTCTTATTCCTACATCTTCTTCGTGTTAGTTGAGATAAACATTTGCAGAAATTATCTTATTGTTTATTTGCTTGTAGGTGCAAGGAGAATATGGTAATACAGTAGGCTTTGAGCGATAGTCAAATCTTTCAAATCTTTGAGATTCCGTTCTCTTTGCACGGTTAACATGTAAAATGAACAATGATGTTGCATTTGACGAAAGTTTGTTTTCCGAAACTGGCACAAATAACAAGGAATATCTCCGAAATGGTCCACTCTATTCGAACATAAATTGTGTGTTTTAGCAAGATGTACAGTTTTTGTACAGTAAGATTTTGTCTATCTCTTACGGTTTACGAGTTATTTAAGTCATCCAAAGTAAACAGGTCTACATAGGCTGTAGCTAGAAAATTCAAAATATGCATTTCGTTTGTCATAAAACTATCTTAAACATATATTATTTTAACCAAAATTGTTAACCATTTCCAAGTAAATCAAAATTTTCGAAAAAATTTCCAAGTAAAGAATAGTTTAGGGTGGAGCAATTTTCTTCAAAATCTTCATGTCGCATCCTTGAAAGGCGTTAAACTTAATACCAACCTTGGTTTTTAACCGAGTTTTCGTTTTTGAGTTATGCTGTCCACAGACTGACTCAGGCAGGCAGGCAGGCGGGCTGGCGGGCGGGCGGGCGGGCGGGCGGGCGGGCGGGCGGGCGGGCGGGCACACGGACACTTTTTCGAAAAGGGTTTTTTTTTTATTCAGGGGGAATCAAAACATATATTTCCGGTGAAATCTCGACATCAAATTTTTAGGTGGAATACAATACTTCCTCTAATTTATTATACGTAGTAGAGAAAGTAAAAATGGTATGCAGAATACAGATAAATTTTCTCAAAGGGGTTTTATGGCCATCGCTGGTTACTGCTACAAATACTGATAATTCGTAGAGTTGCTAAAAAGGCCAAGTATTATCATGATGAAGTTACAACCACAATTTACCACACAGAAATCCTAGCTTAGGCGAGATACCAAAACAAGGTCTAGGTGCACCAGAATAAGCCGCCCAGTCGCACTTCTGTTTCGATTCTTGCCTTCTTGCAAAGAATGAGGCAGGAAAGTGAATGCACGCTATTCCGTTCAACAATATCCCAGTAAAATCTCCTGACGCCTCTCCGATGGATTTTTACACTTTTGGACTCTTGAAAAGGACATTGGGAAGTAGGCACCCTCGAACAAATTGATGTTCTTTGGAAAGCCTGTAAAGAGGAGTGGGAACTTCTGGACATGACTGCACTCGCAAGAGCCTGCTCCGTTGGAAATTGAGGTGCAGAGCGACTGCTCGGGTGAAGGGACAATAAACAGAACATTAGACATGGAGACATGGCTTTTCGTAAGGTAGGAACAAAGTCAAACTTATAATCGAAGATGGGAAACAACTCTCCGTATGTATAGCATGTACAGCATAATTGAAAAACAAAATGTCAGATAAATATAAATTGGTACTCAAGTTCAGCATCATCCGAAAATGTGACACGAAGACTTTTGAGAATATCCTCTCATACCTAACTATCCTTTACATGGAAACATTTTCGTTAATTTTGGTTTTCTCAAAACTGGTCTAATGCCTTTTATTAAAATAACGCATACTTATTATAGGTATTTGCATGAAAAATAAGCTGTGTATCTAGGATTTAATGGGAATGGCTTATGAAGTCATCTTCATGCTAATTTAATGTTGCATACTTTTGCGCAGCTGGTAAACCATAAAAGGTTAATCAAAGTTGCTATACGAAAATAAGTAAATCGCGCTTAAACACACAATTAATATATTTTTGTGGCGTTATCTATTTCCCAGATGTACGTTGCTATTGATATGAACTTTCAAGTATACATACTTCTATGGAGTTCTAAATAGCCGCTCCAATGTTTCTCGTGTTCTAGCAAAGAGTGGAATTTGATTGGCGCTTCAGCTTACTGTATTCCTCTTGTTACGACAAAATTTGCAATTAAAGCATTTTTGCAAAGGCTTATCTTAATATAAAGTAGACAGAAAAAATAAGATTTTGCAAGAATATTTATAAAAGAATGACTAGACAAGGTTATATGAATTTTACACAAATAATATACAATTTTCAAAACATTTAGCTTTATGACCTGGGAATGGGAAATCTGCGTATTTTCCAGATTCATCCTATGTTGTTCTGCAATATTGTTGCTATGACGCTAAAACTGTGTGGGCTTTAAATTGTTAAGTAACTAAGGGACCAAAGGAGTGTACTTGAAAATACTTAAAATTCCATCTTCTTCTTTTCCTGATTACCCTCCTCCTATGTAGAGTTAGACACCTTGGGACTTACAAGCCAGTGCCTAGGGTCAGACGTTTGTCGGGGAGCAGGGGAGCCTATGGACCGGACAGAGTGAAGACCAGGAAGCGGATGCTCAGCCGAGTACCAGGTATGATAGTGAGGAAGAGGATGTTATGAAATGCATGCGAAATCGATGAATAGAAAGGTGATGATGGAGCAACCGGAGAAAACCCGCCCAGGCGACGCTTCATCTACCACGAACACCACATGCCGGTCCCTGGGATCGAAATCGGACCGCCTAGGTGGTAGAGGAACGGTGTAAGCGCTCGGCCACGGCGCCTCCCCGAATATGGTTATCATGCGCTGATATTTCATACTCGTTTCCTTGAATATCAGGATATTTATCAGACGCGGGTGTGGGTGTGGGTGTGGGTGTGTGTGTTCGTAATAATTATAAGGGATAAAGGGAATGTTTTACTTTAAAGATCTTATAAATAATTCTTCACTAATTTAATTTCATAAAGAGAAACTCGGGTACGATGATTGAAAAACCATTTTGTGTTTGAAAAGGCACCTTGTTCAACATCAGGTAACCCAACTGGTAGGAAATAAACTAATAAGAAATAAAACATTCAATTTTAAATTGAGAATTCCATTTTAGTGTAGTAGCAAGGTGCTACTCGAACTTTCTCTCTCTCCCTCCCCCTCCTTCCACTCTCCCTCACTCCTGCTCTCTCTAGCCCCCTCTCTCGCACCCCATCTCTCTCTCTCTCTCTCTCTCTCTCTCACACACACACACACACACACACACACACACACACACACACACACACACACACACACACACACACACACACACACTACCTAGTTCTCCAGAAGATACAAATTCGAGTCTCGTTATGGGTGAGTCGCTGGGATAAATTGTTCTATTTTATTTTCTTTCCCGTGTGTTTTTTGCTTTAAATAGCAAAGATTTTTAAATAGATGTCTAGGTTTATGCTTCACACATTTTCCCGTGTGAAATCAATCCTATGTAGATGTCACTCGTGATTTACATGAAGTGGATGGAAAAAGAACGCTAGCTATAATGACATTATGAGGGGAAAGCCAAGCGATAGCCCAATGCACTCTCATCGGATTTCCCTAACCTAAGTGCACCCATGCTAGCCTAATGCTTTTTCGCCTCGTGACTAACAACACGCAAATGAGTAACATGAAACAATAGAGGCTAAAAGTCAATTTTATGGTCAGCATGTTGTATCTTAGTGTTTTTATTTTTTTAAAGCTTTGTAAATACCATGACTGTCATATAAAATGAAAAGACAGTTCTGCGTGCTGTAATTAATGGGAATCTTAAAGTATTTGCATGAAAAGAAAACTGTGGATGTTTGCGAAACTTGAAAGTCAATAATATAGATTTAAGTAGCTTTTACTTTCTCTACATTTACTTGTCTCTTGGCAGGCATCGATTTTCTCTTACTTTGTATCCCTAGAAAGTGCCCAACTTAAGTATGAAATGTAACATTTATCTCACTTTTCGTTTGAGGTAGGCAGAGACGCTGCTGATTCAGGTGACGTCTCTATATCTAATTTTGGGTGTAATGAATCTTTTCGCCAGCCTAAACAATAGAAAAACTTAAGCACAGACTTTGATCAGCCTTGTTTTTCTCTACCACCATATACTATAAATTATTACACACACACACACACACACACACACACACACACACACACACACACACACGCACGCACGCACGCACGCACACATGGTATATGAGCGCGCAGATTTCGCCTGATAGTAGTTCAAATATGACGCATGAAATGGCCAATAACATATGCATCTATGATGATGAATATAACTATAGCAACGAAAGAAATTATTGATCCTATTGTTGATAAGATATTTCATGAAGTGTATGCATCTGGATAATCTGAATAACGTCGAGGTATCCCTGCTAATCCTAAAAAAGTGTTGAGGGAAAAAATATGAAAGGTAAAGGAGATAAGTGAACATTACTGAACACATTATTACACAGTCTGGCAGCAGAGTAGGACTGAACATATGAATGTTTTGTTTACTAATTCGGCTACTGTTAACAAGCATGCGTTCATATCTACGACGAGTGAAAGTCCAACTAGGCCAGCCTTAGAAAGCTGTGTCTGTGCGTTTATCAACTACTGCAAGTAACGAGGGGAAGGTGATATTCTTTCAAGTTCTCCGAGCAGTACTCACAAGAACTGAACAGTGACAACATTCCAGACCTTCCGCTCTGCATGTTTGCCATATGTATATCTACAAACTTATTCCAATGGACACGCTGGAATCCAACTATTTAGTACCTATATGGCTAAATTACTCAACTTAGCAACATATGGAACAGACACGAATAACTTATTTTTTAAAGCTCTACCCCTCTATGCTAATTGCGGAAGTAAACGATAATGGAGTGATTACATATTGACAATCAAACATTCGACCAGTTTTATTTTTTATGTGTGCAACGATAAGCTACAGAAGAAAATGGCAGAAGAACGTCAAGAACTCGCCGTTAAAGTCTGCGCACTCATACCCAACACCTTGTAGATATACCGGGTGGAAGAAAAGTCATTGTATTAATTTAAACCAGTGGTAAATCTCGGTATTTGGAACACATTTTGTATCTTACGTTTTTGTCTCTAATCATTTCCTTCGGAGATATTTTAGTTTTGCCGAAAACAAGCTGGCAATACTGCAAATTGTGTGTGTGTGTGTGTATGTGTGTGTGTGTGTGTGTGTGTGTGTGTGTGTGTGTGTGTGTGTGTGTGTGTGTGTGTGTGTGTGTGTGTGTGTGTGTGTGTCACTGTCTAGCTCAGTACATAAACAGCGTAACGGTGCATCTTGAGAACAAAACACATACCCTGAGTTGTCCTTCCGTGTTAGTGTGCAAGTGTAGGCCAATTACAAGCGTCAGCCTCCAAAACATTACCGAAAGCGAAAGCGCTCGACCTGTTTACATCCACAAATCACGCTAACCTCAACGCAACGTTGTCACTGCTTGGAGTATTTCTTCACGTCTTTTAAGTGATAAATTATTTCGAAACCCTGTGTGATGTCCCATAATCACTACCGAAGTTATGTCAGAAATGAGTTACTCAACGCATCTTACAGGTAACAAACAATTGGAATTACGCGTCCAATTTGGAACAAAAACCATTTATTTTTTCGATCAAGGAACGAAATGCTTTTCGATTTTTTTTATTTGTAATGCTTCTATGAAGCATATATTAGATGTAATGTAATTACTTCCCTTCCACCCTATATATGTGTGTGTCTCAAAGAAGCATTAGAAACTCGAAGTTTAAACATTTGACTATCGCTTCAACGTCTTGTGTTCTTGTAACTGCAGTGAAATGCATAATGAATCCATTTCTACAATTCTTATATTGATGGTGAATATAACACGAATACAAATTTAATGTTCTTTAACTGTTTGTCATATCAGATGATGAATGACAAAATGATACTCGTATTAGTTCGGGGTTCACGGACTTGGAGTTGCCAGACCTTCATGTTCTAAGGGTACGGTAAAACGCAAAATAATAACTTAATACCTAATTCACCCCAGATTCAAACTAGAAACTTCTTTGAATGTGTGGCAGACATACTACCACCTCAGGTGCCGTTGTGGATGGCTCCGCGGTAACGTTGTGGTTTGCATTTGACAAGCCCCCAGTTCAATTCTTGTTGGTCGTCCACTCTGAGCCATGGCTTTTTCGTGGTTTCACCGGGTCAGTAGGCGAATGAATACTGGGGTGGTTCGTCTTTTACCATGATTCACTGTTCCTCATTTGTTGTGCTCATCGCCTTCGTTATGCACTGTTTCAGGATTATAGGTACGGGCGACGGTGTTCTACGTGTTGCGGCTGGGAGGTAGAGTTGTGTGTTTTAGAGGTTTCTTTCTGGGATTGCTCAGTTTGGGGTGCTCTCGGGGGAGCGCGCTTTCGGAGAACCCCTGTGGATTAGGGGCTTGTGAGGGCTTGGAAGGCGTCGGATGCGTTGAACTGGAAATGTTAGAGAGCCCGTCATTGCTTATAAATGTCATCCAGATCTAGTCGTTCATGAGATTTTGTACCTTATACCTCTCCCCGATGGTTACGGCAGAAGGGCAATGGGCCGAACGCCTACGTGCGGTGCTCTTTCCCGGTTAAGTGGACCTCTTCGTTAGTATGTAATCTGTCCACCAGAAGAAAGCCAGCGGGTCTGAGATATGAGAGGGGTACTTGAACTGTTAATCTGTTCACGCAGTCGATTTGCTTGCTACATAGTGTGTATGCGACAGTGTTGCCAAATCTGGCGACTTGCCGCTTGATCAGGAGTCTTTTTAAGTCTTATATCTAGTGACAGAATTGCAAAATTAGCTATGACTTTTATGTCGATCTTTAGATGTTATTTACGGATAATTCTGGAAAATTCAAATTTTGTTCTGATAGTTTGCTGGCCAAGAAATAAATGGGATTTTAAATATCACATAAAATAAATACACTGTAAAATTCTTTTCCTTCAGAAGATTGCAGTTGAAATCCTTCTCAAATAAGTGAAATAGTGAACCAGTGACGTAATTGAGGTATATATTACAAAACGCCGAAACATTTCCATCTATGTGTAGTTATGTATACTACAAGTAGATTGTTACAAAGATGCGGCGGCAGCAAGCCCGTTCGTAGAACAGGTAGAATTGGCAATAGAGATTATCTCTCTTCTACATCCCAATGTGGAAACCGAAAGGTTTCTTAGTCAATCGAAAATTGTACGGAATGCCCTATCTTGAGAATGTTATAATGTGTCATATATAAGGAATATTTTCTAATTATGCACCCTGAAATTTTTAGTTTGTAGATGTAATATCCTTATAATAGCTAAACTAACAGTTTTTCAAGAAGTTGAATACTTTTAAAAATATTTTGTTTTTACATTTTCCCCCACATTTAGAGTATATATTTGTTAACAATTCTACCAAATGTTAATTATTTTCAAAACCCTTATTTCACTGTTTGTAGAATACCAACGGAAAATCTAAAGTTTTTAGATCAAAATATTAATTAACCACTGAGAAAATGTTCCTTATATGAGGAGAATTTTAACTTATGGGAAATGAGCTCCAAAGCTGAAACCTCTAGTCCCTAAATATTGGTTTTATTTCTTCCATTATGCCAAGTGGCAAACTTTGGGAATGGTTATATTTATCTCCTGTGACCAGCCCTCTATTGTGTTGCTGGGCACAAACCATGATTGGGGTTGTCATTTGTCGACAATGTAGGAAGTAAACTGTCCATACTAATTTTCTAATTATGTGTATGTTTTCTAGATTGTCTTATTGCAAGACCATAATACCTCTGCAGCCTCTCAATGACATCATCTGTGAGCCTATGCCTTCCACCAACTGCCTGTCCATCAGTAAGAACTTTTCCCCCTGAAAGAAACCTTTAGTTCTCTTAGTCAACAACCCGTCCTCTTCTGGACATGATCTACATATTCCAGTTTATCAATTCTAACATTTTATCCGTATGGCCGTAGTGCTACAATTTCACTACATACTGTGTCACCATCTCTTAGTGCAGCGCACTTTATGGCACTTTTCAGACCACTGAAATATTTAACTCCTGAAACTTCCATTCCTCACTAGTGCTACTGTAATTTGCTGTAAGAAATTGTGTACAGGCATTCCCATATTTTAATAATTAACCTACTTTCAGGGTAGATATCGAGGTAATTCAAATAACCTAATGAAAAAGAAACTTCATACTTTTATATAAGACAATACAATCAATTTGTTAAGTGATGAGTTTATATATATGATCTGCCTTAAGAATTAAGAATTAAAAATAATACAAAAATTGAGCTTTTTGACCGAAAACCCATTCCATATCCCCTTAAATGCTCCAACTGTGGCAGCTGTTTACACTGTTAGAATTTTACGAAGCAGTGTTGCTCGTTCGAAATCCTGAAAAACGTTGGGAACAAAATTGGTACCATAAAGGTAAATTGTTGTGACGCCGGTCGCTCGTCAAACAGACGCTCAAGGTCAAACTACCTCATACCATTGATCGTAAATAGGCGCCCCGGCGACAATGGAACGGTCAGAATAAGAACGAAAATAAGTGCGACAGAACAAAGTGTTTCCAGACAGTTTGAGAAACTGTTCGTGGGCCGAGCTTGTTGATGAAAAGGTGGATTTAAAGAAAAATCACTGTTACGTATTTCTCGGCTATATAAGCGAAACTAGGTTTGAAAAGAACGAGTCTTTAATTGCTGTAAGAAACAACTGTTAGCAGTTTTTAGTTAGCCTGTTTGAGTGCGAGTGCATCGTCGGAAGCAGTTTGTGAGACATAGTGACTGAGAGAGGGAGAGAATGTTAGTGAAGTATGTCAAGGTTACGATCAAACAGAATAGCGGTGAGTCCCAAGGTCACGAAGAGTTGTAGATTGTGTCAATGATACAAATGAGAGTACCGTATTTTTGTGACTTAATTTTGAGGGAACTAAAGTGACAGAGAAAGTAACTGATTTATCAATTTGTCACACTATTTTACATGACGAAAATGACACGATTATCAAACAACGTCGATCTTGAATTTGGCGTTACTTTTTGAAATGCCCACAATATTTACGAATATTCGTTGGCAGTAATTGAGCACATTCAATGACAGTGTCATTTAATTTTCAACAGTTTTTTCTCCCCACAGTTTCTCTGCTGACAGCATTTCTGTGTAGCTGTAGAGTTGCGTATGGTTTAAACGTTAATGAATGTGTAAATTTTTCAAATAAATGGAATATAAATTCTGTTTCTAGAACAGCAAGGCTTGGCAGGTATAATGCTGCTCTAATTCCTGTTTCAAATGGGGGGTTCATTTATGCCTTATTTCCCTCGAGGGCCTGCTCTCTGAAGCTGCGGAATACGTTAAATGACATTCCGTGGTACGAAACAAATGAAGTGATGATAACTGTATATTTATTACCATTACTATCTGAAATCAATTCGAGCCGCATCAAACCTATATAGCTTTCAGGATGCGCTCTGAAGAAAGGGAATTTTGCAGCTTATGTGATACATTTCTGTTTTACCAAAGCATGGCTCTCCGATGATATCTCATGTTTTACTTTCCAAAACAACGATTGGAAGTATTAACACGAGCTTAACGCATTCTAAGCTTATGATATTATGCTTATGAACTTAAAAGAAATTCCCGCAATAAATCCAAATTGGTTTCACATTGTCAGTATATGCATTAGCGGATGGCTCAGACGCTAGCATCTGTGATCCGTTGCCGGGAGGTCGTGGGTTCGATTATTCTCATTGCCAACCTTCCTGACCCCTGGGTTTTCTTGGGGTTTTTTCCAGGTCGCCACACATGTTCGGAAGGATAATTACATCTCCCAAATTTTCTGTCCCTCAATTTCACCTCGCTTTTCATTTCACTTCATGTTTTATCCTGGTTGGCCACTGTCGGCGGTGGTTTCGGCGTGTATGGCAGGTGATTTTCGCTCCATAAATCCACGTTCTCCGGCTCGACGGAGGTGTCCCCGTCCGTGCCCCAGGAGAACGGAAGGGCAAGGTTCTATGAGCCGACACCGGGGAATTTCAATATACAGTTGTTAGGGACCCTGCTCTCTCCTCAGGTCCGACCGTCCTCTCACCTCATTCCTCCCTTCCGGGAGGTGCCCTCAGGGCCATAGGCACAAAAGACCTTCTGTCGGTCGAGGTGTTAAATACGGCACCGTATCTTGTCACAGTCATGTGCATTTCAAATTACTAATAGAGTAAATACGAACCTATCCAGGTAATTTAGTTTTATCCTTTATTATAATCTAAAGACAAGCAAATAAATAAGCAAGCAGAAAAGAAATTTACACTAGAAAAACTCTCTCTCTCTCTCTCTCGCTCTCACACACATACACGTGTAATACAATTAAAATTAAAATACAATATAATACAATTAAAAGTCAGTATAGACACATTTATGGAATGAAATAACAGGGCATTTCATGCAACAAGTAAGACATTTAATTTTATATAATCTATAATTACAAATAAATCCAAAATATAAATAATTTATGAACTAAGCCTTTAAAAAGTGGCACAAAATTAAAAAATATATCACTGAAAGTAATGACATTTTTGTATTTTTTTAAAATTATTTTTGTTGGACTTACCGACATCAAAAACATCTATTTTTGATATTGAATTTTTGCGTGGAATATGCTTCCTCTGCCAACTCTAGATGTGTGATAGAGACAGTAATAAAAGGATTTATTCTCTAGCATCCCATATATGATGTATGCTACATCAGAATTCATTTCTTCCTTGCTCCAAGTAAAGACGCCTGATTTTATCATATTTGATACATTTTGCACTTCTGCTCTTATTTTTTTCTATCTCTATGTGCTGTGTATCTAAGGTAGAATTGAAAAACACATTTAAAGCTTGATATAGACCCAATGTATCACATATTATGCAATACCTAAAACCCTCTTGAACCCCTCTGAAAATTAAAACAATATTTTATCTCTTGAATATGTTGGTCCTTAATGACACATTGATTTATGAGATACAATTTATAGATATGTAAATAATTTTAGACCTTCCAAAAAGCCCTCTCCTCAAATTTTCAAAAATGAAAACTTTTTTTTTGTTCAAATTTGTTATGTTCGACCCAAGGAAAATCATTAAGCAGACAAATATAAATGCAACTGTCAGACCTTGGTCTCGGATTTCTAGTGGGTCTGTCTCCGGATCCTCTATAAAGTAAAGTTTGTATTGCTTAATTTGGAACACTTCAAGGACGAAATATGTTCAGCTTAACATGCAAAGTTTTTGAACGAATAATAAAAGCATTTAGTTCTACACGTAAAAAATTGTGTGACTGTTACACATGCAATTTTTTACTAGAACTAGTGAAGAAAAAAGAAAGAAAGGTTAGGACTTAGCATTTTGGGTGAGGCACTACAGCACCGCCTTCTGTACAACGAGACGGGAACTAATTTTTCGTTTGGAGTGTTACACGCGCCAGCAACAGGGAGGGAGCGGCGGTAGTGTCGTTCGGTGGGAAGGCAAATCAATAAACAAGGTAGAACGCCGCTCGCGTAGTGGGCTGTAGTAACGGGCGAGCCGGCGCACATTGTTGGCAAGTTTTGCCCGGGCCAGGGGTGTTCCTTAAATTCGTACACCACTCCTATTTTTTTTGTCGGGGGTGTCACCTTCTTCTCCATCGTCATTGCCATCATTAGCAGCATATTGGGTTTCGAGAGGGCGGTGAGGAGAGAGGAGGTGTGTTTTAATATTTCTCCCCACCCCCGAGGCCCAATTTTTATAGCCGCGGATTTTTAACCCTCAAAAGTACCGTCCACCTCATCCGCTATACAGCCAATAATTTTATACACGTGCATACCTTTTTTTTTCTTTGTTTGGTTTCGAAACAAATAACACCGTTACGTGTTCCTGGCCTACCGAAATACGCACTGTGCATTAGACTCCCCACCCCACACCCTCTCTGTAACAACTGACTGTCGCGGAGAATGGAAAAGGTAACGTTTCTATGCTGAGAGCAAAATGTCGAATGACATTAGACTGCGCAGCGGTTGTCTGACGCCGTGTTGAACACACATTTGACATTAGTCGCAATAATGAGTGACGCAGTGTTGTGATCTCCGTGATTCGCTATCGTAAAGCTTTTTCGACGATTGTGCAGTGTATGGTGGTGGTGGTGGTGAAAATGGTGGTAGTGATGATAACGAGAGATTTGGGACGTCGTAGAAGGAAAAGGACGGCTTTACCCTGGTGTGCCTGTGTACTTACTATGCTAGTGGCGTTTCTTCCTATATCCCTGGAGCAAGATGAGGACATCCCGCACAACGAGTAAGCCACAAACCTATTGCTTCTTTCTTCTCCATGCTTCTTTAAGGTTAACCATAAGATGTTCATCTGTAATAACCAAACTGTGCAATGTTTAATGAATACTTTAACGACGCAACTACTCATATACGAAATCACTCTTACGGTGAAGCATTTAACTTGAATCTATCCCTCACAGTGTTATAGAAAGCAATAAACCAACTTACACGACACTCAGTACTAATATTGTAAGGTCTTCCAGAGTCTAGCTTCACAAAAAACGTCGAAAACTGAGCAGAAACTCCATAATATGCTTTGAACTTAGCCAAACTAAACATATAAATACACCATAAATTGTTTCTTAGAATGAATAACAACACATTTAAATTTTTAAGTACCAAACTAGAACCTAGATGATTTTAAACCTTTCATGGCTAAAATACAATATTTAATAGCCACATGGTTTCCTCTGTTCCATAAAATTTTGCAAACTATTATAAAATATGATAATCATAGACTGTTAACCTCACGTTCAAAAACATTTTGTTGTCTGCAGTAGGATTAATCGCCAGTCAACAACTGGAACAATTATAAGACAGGAGCACATGAGAAACAAAGAAACCTGCACTTAATGTTTCAAAATATACTATCTGGAAAAACGTGAATGCACATAAATGATTGGTTAATGCAAGAAAAATTGACATGGTGAAAAAATGTGACGCTTCATAAATTACCCTATTATAATTTTATAACAGTTTTCAGTACATTCATTTTGTAATGACTTTTTATCTAAATTTTCAGTAATTTTTGTGAAAACAAAAGATAAAGGCGATTTTCCATGTAAAGGGGTGTTGTTATAAGAGATATTTCCTGAAGTTCATCTTGAAACTTCGAAAGATGCCAAGCTTAAATACCAAATTTGATATTTATATGCTCTATAGCCTTTGAGCTATGCGGTCATAAACAGGGATTTATAACAGTTCAATACATTTATTTTGCCATATAATTGCTTAAAACTATCAGTCATTTTTATGAAAATAAAAGATAAAAGCAATTTTCCAGGTAAAGGAGTGTTATAAGAGATAGGTATTTCCTGAACATCCTCATCAACTTGTTTCTATTGTTTCTTTTCTGAGTCAGGGTGCCTCAAAATATGTACTTCTGGTGAAACCTTAAGATAAAATTTTGGAACTGATAATAATTTTCTTCTGTACTTGTTAAGGGGTTGAGAAAGTGATTAACCAACAGTGTATGGCACCAAATTCGTTGAGGTTAATAATGCAAACCCTAAGATGCCTGAAGATCATGCAAGTGGCTGTTAGTGTTAAACACTGATGGGAATTCCCCTTGCTAATCTCTTATTTATGAAGAGGGAAATAGTGCAGCTTGAAGTCTGTCTCTCACTTGGCAGTTTGCCGGGCACGCGTGTCTACAGCCCACATATCCCTCCCTACATTTTTTCCCCTTGTATTAATTTTTTGCCTCTGTTTTTCGTGCGTGTTACGGAGTAGGAGAATGTAATATGTTAATGCATCTCACGAACGTACCGTGAAGCTGGGTGTGTATGGAGTTGCTTTCAGCCATATTCCAACATGGCGAACGCCCGCAATTTATGGTGTGCGGGTTGCGTCATGGTTTTCCGACTTACTACTATCTTACTCGCACGAATCAAGAGAAGTGGTGTCCCATTTTGCGCCCTATTTGCCCAATTTTGGCGCCGTTAGTCTCGTCCTCGGACGCGCTGATTTAAGATGTGAAAATACACCTACCTTAGAAGTGGTGCACTTCTAAGAGGTCCCCAAAGATGCAATAACCTACCACCCTCGGCAGAAATTTAGATCTGTCCCAAAAACAGCACTACATAGACGGTTAAAAGAAAACTAGGCCAAGTGACATCATTCTTTCTAAAATTAGAGTTCAGCACTTAGTTTTAGCACAGAAATGCAATAAAGCTACAACATACAAAAGAAATATTCGATTTGGTTTTTAAAAAGCTCTCCTCATATGAATAGAAGTGTTTGAAATACTCCTCTTATTATGTTGGAAGTATATAACATCTCACGTTTGTAAGAAATAACCAAATGTGTCTATTATTGAGCTATTTTTACTGTCTCGTATAATTACAGCCGGAATTCATTGCATTCCTTTTGGATTCGAAATGGTTTTTCAGAAATAGATAAAAATGTCTCTATAGCAGTTATTGATTTTGTATCTAAGCATGTACATTTGAATTACTTTATTTGCAGACTCTTTAAAAAGTTCTTTCATTTTGTTGTCGAATAAATTACTTAGGATAAATATAAACGCACAATTATTTTGCATAATTCATTTTTAGTTCTTCTTATTCACATATTATATTTACAATTTTAATTAAAATATAAGTTTACATGTTGATATGGATATTGAAACTTGATGTTGGAACTAAAATGGAAAGTTTCTCAAAATACGTGGGACGATTAAAATAACTTTAAAAAATAATGTAAGAGAAGATACCATGATGAAGTTTTATAAAACCATGGCGGTCCCAGTAGCTCTATACAGTAGCGAAATTTGGACAATGACAAATAGAGACAAAAGTAGACTACAGGCAGCGGAAATGAATTTTTAAGAAGCTTTAGGAGTCACTAGAAGAAACAGAATAAACATGATATAAGAAATCAATTAAGGATCATTAACCTAAATGAAGAAATAGATCATGGCAGACAAAAATGGTTAGAACACGTGGACAGAATGAATGAGAAACGTTATCCGAAGAAAATACTGTACTACATACCCAAAGGAAAACGAAACGTCGGAAGACCTAGCAAACGATGGATAAATCAATGAATTGAAAATTTGGAGCACCTATCAAGCCTCAGAAAAGGTTTAATGCTTGGTGGAGAAGAAGAGTTAAAATATAATTTAGTCAGCACTAAAGCAAATATTTTTTCAAATGTAAAGGCATTATTTAATCTGATTCAAGCATAAAGCAAAACCAGCCTACTTCAATTTTGATGAAATTTAAAACATTTAAATCTTTAATAGAATTTCCCCTTTTCATCATTGCATGGATTAGAAAATGATTGTCTCTCACGCCATCAGGAAGTATACTTCCTCAACCTGATATTCACAATATGTAAACAAGTGTTTGCAATTGCTGGATTATGATAAAGCTGTTATAATGGCGTATCCAATAATACTGGAGTAAGTAAATATATTTTCCAGAAAGAAATTTTAAAAAAACCCGCAGTGCATAACGTTACAGCAATATATCACCATAGATAAATATTTAGTAATGTTTTGTGAAAATTAAATTCCATTGTTTTGTCGAAAAAAAAGCATTTTTCGGCCAAAAACATGAAACAACATTTGGGGTGGCTTTTTTATAAGGGGGATTCTAGTTTTGTCTCACCTAAGGATGGTTGAGGGCTTATTTCTCCCAGCCAATATTTTTTCATTTTTATTAATAAGGGAAGGACTCATCTTTTTTGGCTGATTTGGCATAACAGATCGTTGTACGTATTTTTGTATTTTTATTTTATTTTTTGTATTATTATTATTATTATTATTATTATTATTATTATTATTATTATTATTATTATTATTATTATTATTATTATTATTATTATTATTATTATTATTATTATTATTATTATTATTATTATTATTATTATTATTATTATTATTATTATTATTATTATTATTATTATTATTATTATTATTATTATTTTTATTATTATTATTATTTTTATTATTATTATTATTATTATTATTATTATTATTATTATTATTATTATTATTATTATTATTATTATTATTATTATTATTATTATTATTATTTTATTATTATTTTATTATTATTTTATTATTATTTTATTATTATTATTATTATTATTATTATTATTATTATTATTGTTATTATTATTTAACATAACATATTTGTCCTGTTTTCTTTCTATTTATTTATTTTATTTTCCTTACTTTGAATTCTGAAATACTAAAGCGTAAATGTTAAGTAATATTGTTAAGGGAATATTTTTCAAAGGATGAGTTGAAATCCAAATGAAATACGTTTAACATATCTGCTCACTGCAAATCATAAGAGGTTACAGTGTTACCTTACCTATCTACAAACAAAACAACTTATTTAGCAGCGAGTATCTAGGATGTTATAATACTCGAGTGTTTCTGGTGAATCATGGCTTAGTTCCTCTCGATTTCTTCTTTGCCAAACGTAAAGCTTTTAGAAAAATCGCACACAGAAGGTCTAGGCATATCTCTTGCAGTGTTCACGAGAGCTTACACTTTAAGCTAAATTAATTAAATCTAACATTTTATAATATACAACAAAAGCCACATGTTAAAGCTTTATTTCATTCGCGAAACTTGTTTACATTAATTAATTCCTATTTGATTCCATGAGTTGGCGTGGAAGTCAGCTCTGAATTGGTAAGCTGGAATATTTATTTAACCCTGAATGTAATAACATATTTACTCTAATATTGATGCAAATATTGATGCATAATATTAGAAATGAATCTGTGACGTCAATCACACAACTATCTCTACCCATTACAACTTCACATACTGCATTTTCCGAAGTATTCAAGCAAATAGTGATTCTTCTATTTACGTTATGGCATTCACCATAACATTTTTCTACCAATAATTCCAGATTAAGCCTATGGACTTGGTTACTTGAAAATTACGAAAAATAAAACGCAACTGTCGGTTTTGTTATTGATGAACTCTTTCAAGCAAAATTGAAGAATCGCGTCGGATGCTATATAGGCACCACGTGACAGCCCCGCCTAGGAGAAACCTAAAGATATAACAACGAATATTTGAAAACGGCTAATGATATGAAAACTTTTTGACATAAATTGTATATTTCAATGAGCTCTACAGTTTTGTGCAGTAAATTTCTTTCTGATTGTTTATTAGTTCTTCAAAATAATACAAAAATCACTAAGAAGAAGCAGGCCTCCCAGGCTATTCACAGAAAATGGAAGATAAAACTTATCAGTTATTTTTTTTTAAATATAAGGTAACGAAAAGTGTTCTATGTAAAGGTTAATTTAGGGTGGGGGAAGTTTATTGTAAGTCTTGCCTCGCATGCTAAAGCAGTGTTTAACTCAAATTGCGAGGGGACTTCAAACAGTAAGTTACACATGATTATGACAGGCCAAGTAACTTTTTTTGAATGGTGCACTACACCGCGAGGTGGCGCAGACACACGCACTCTTTCATCATAGTCACCAAGTTTCTAAACAACGATCTTAACGTTCTATCAGCGTTCAGTTTCTCAGCGATACAAATTCCCACCTTGGTCAAGGAGGCATTCGAGGAGCGTTGTTCTTTCAGCTTACTGAACAGATGGAAATTACACTGTACATGATCTGGACTGTATGAGGGATGTCTCCATACGTCCCATTGAAGCAAAGCTTGTTGCATTGTTGTGGAGTGTTGCATTGTCCCGCAGGAGAACAGTGTCTTTGCTTAATTTCACTATGATTAGACGCAAAATTGCATTTGGTCTTTATAGCACAGAATTTTACAGCAAATCTGTGTGCAATTTCAACGTTTTGTCCACAATAATCATACAGTCCCAGGTACTTCAACTTTACAGTATGTTTCCAGTTGACGTGCCACTTCGCCCGCACACTGTGATGTACCTGTTATCAATAGCATATCAAAACTCTGTCTGCAGGAATTCCGGAACATAAACTCTATCCTCACAAAGCACTATTCTTGTTGTGCGCGTGGCACATGTGTAACTTACTTTTTGAAGTACCCTTGTATTTGTTTTTAATTACGCTATTTACACAAACACAAATACTTGTGCGTACGCGGGTGGAATATAGTAGTCTGCCTGCTATTATGTGCAAGTGGTGGAGAAAATGATCAGTAAGCAAAAATAACTGACAGTATTACCATCTAAATGAAGAAAAAATAAAAGAAAACGGATTAACCTTGGCATACAAATAAATCGTTTCAATTGTATTGAGTGCAAATAGCGCAGGTGATTGAGTTTATTAATGGAGTTATGGACAAAACAAATATTCTAAAATATCTTTCCATCTTTCTGAGGATTATATTTTCACACAGCATAATGCTCCGAAATATAAAGCTCTAGATGCAAGCTTGTGACTGGTAAAATACCACCCGATGGATACAATTCCCAGTAACCCAATAGAGAATTTGAGGAAAATTGTTGTAACAAGCATGAAGAATCATGAGATATCAAATAACATTTAAAGAGAGCTCCAATGAAGGAATATGGAGAAAATACACTTTCTGGTGAAATCCATACCAGGGGATAAAAGAAGTTATAAAGAGCAAAAGAAGGCCTATTAAATACTAAGAAGAACAAACAATGCTTACAGTTTTATTGTATTGTATTGCTAACAAAACTTATTTTGAGTTTATATTGCTGGAATCTAGTGTAGTTGTAGATAATACTACTACAAGTAAATCAATGCTTTGGAAAAAAGTTTAAATACAATTTTGGACTAAAATTGGATTTTGACGGTGGGGAAAGCCTTTGTCTAATTATACTTTTGGAGTTTTCCCCCGCGGGGAGGTCTGGCATGGGGTGCACTCAGTCTCGTTAGATCCCGGAGTGGCCAATTGAGGAAAAATAGCAGCCCCTGATCGAGAAGATCGCATAACTAGCCGGGAGGGACCAGGGCGTAGACCACGTCCCACCCTCCAGTACTGCATCCCACTCGTGATGCCTGTGGTGGGCAGAGGTGGGGGACGCAGCGGTCGGGCGAAGGCTTTGGGTCAGATGTTGTGCCACGGGGTTACATTTTTTTATCTTAGCTTTTTAAAACCATGTTTCTAGAAATAATGCTCGGGTTTATTCAATGTATTCCTTTCCATTCAATGGATGCTCTTCATTATTTTCATTTTCCATTATCTATACAGGCTTAAGCACAAACTCATTTATTAGATGAAGCTTTTTGGAGTCACTGATATGAGGTTGTTTCCTGCGGCTACGTGCAGTGAGAGTTAAACGAGATTTGTTGGATAAGTTGCCAAGGTAACTCAGGGGCTGCTTTGATTCACGTGTTGTTCCAGTTTGAAAACTATGTTGAACTCATATGTTTATTCCCAGGCTAAGTCTTGTTAACTGTGAAAATGAAGCTAAATTGGACTTTTAATGTTATAGTAAAAGAGATAGGAATTTAGTGTGCATGAAAGCATATTTATATGTACGTATCATACACTTACGTCATATTTAGTGCTTGACTAGCATAGGTCATCGGGTAAACTAGAGAGAGAGAGAGAAAGAGAGAGAGAGAACAAATATAACGTACGGGCAATACACGGCCACTTTGGAATTTTATATTTTATTTAAACTTTGAAATTGTTGCGTCTAAAATAGTGTAGCATTTTTACTTTCTCTAGTACGTGTAAGTAGGGGAAGTATTGTATTCAACCCAAAATTTCGATGTCGAGATTTCACCGGAAAGATATGTTCTGACACCTCCAGAATCCAAAAAAGCAGTTTTCGAAAATGTGCATATATGTGTATATGTATTTAAAAATCAAAGTTGGTATTTAAGTTAAATGTATTTCAAAGATGTGACAAGAAGATTTTGAAGAAAATTCTTCTGCCGTAAATTACCCTATATATGGAAATGCTTTTGAAAATTGTGATTTTTTCAAAAATGGATGTAAGGGTTTTTATTACAATTCCACATGTTTAAAATATTTCATGGCAAATTGAGTGTATATTTTGAATTTTCAGACTATAGCCCATTTACAATACAAAAAATGTAGATGTCGGTAAAACACACAAGTTATGTCCAAATACATATGCACTTTTTTTACCTCTTGCCCATGTAAAGAGAACGGAATTTCAAAGAATTCATATAGCGACCAGCATTAAAAGATTTGACTCGCTCGAAGCCTACTATATTCTCATATAGTGCGCGCGCGCACACACACACACACACAGCAATAAGGTAATTTCAGCAAATGTTTATTTCGACTAACATGAAGATAGAGGAATAATAATATTTAATGCAAAGAGTGCTCTTTGTTCCTCCTTAAAATATCCAGATTAATCTTTTGAGAATTTTTCAGTACCTTAGGCAATTGAAAATAACAGAGAGCTGCAAAAATATTAGAGTCTGGGAATGGAACGCAGATGAACAATCGTGTTAGAGGAACTATGTCGCAAGTTATAGTACAGGCAATCCGTGAATATTTAAACCACTCAATCCGAGTGGTGCTCGAACCAAGCACCACTTGAATGCGGTTTCACCCTGACCTGCGCTATTTGCATCGCTACAGAAAGGCAAAGAGGAAAGATACAAAAGGTCACTGTTAACCTTTTCTTATACTATTTTGCTTGTGCACTTCCTTTAGTAGTCGACTGAAACATGTTTGGAAATTCTAATGAGTAATGAATAATGAATAACGAATGACCTAGAATCTGCTGTGATTTTTGGAAGCGTTTGCTACTGCGAAGTTCCTTTAAGTTCTTTGTCTATGCGCCTTAAACAATCCTTGAACTTCTGCATATAAGGAAATGAGATTTTATAGATACAAATTTCAAGAAAATTTGATAAAAGTAAATACATATTGAGAATAGCTTATGGAGAGGCGCCCAAAGTTTACTACACAATAGGTAGTCCGGTGTATGTGGAGTTAATACTTTAATACTTTTAAGAATTTTGAGAATTGTTAACACAGTTCAAATGAGATTAAGTCGGTACAATGCGACGGGTTATTTCCATGGAGAACCTATCAAGGATTTAGGAATTTGGGACGAAGTGTTACTCTTAGAATTCAAACAGCAGTGTGAAGAAAATCTATAGATGGATTTCAAAAGTTTCTCAAATCACTACGAGCTTCCTATGGTTAGGGTTTTGCGCGTAATGGCTGAAATGTTATTTACAAACACTGTAAAAATGTTTGAAAACTTCCAGTTGACAAAGTTACCAGAAAATGAGAGCTATTTATGCAAACTTCATCCTAAAGGTTTACATTTTAAGGATTATCTTCCAAAATATCCACAACAGTGAATGTTATCGTTATCAAAGCCACCGTCTTATTTGCACCAATGATGAGCGTATGTTAAATTTAATGCCATCACATTTTACACCTCTATTTTATTTAGAACAGTATTCACCGGTGGAAAGAAAGCACCATTTTCTGAATAAACACCCCATTTTTGTTCATACTTGAGCGTATATCTTATATAGTTTAACCTCTGTGTTCTTAAAATATGGATCTGTGCACCATTCTCTTGGAATTATCTAAGGGCCCATGTTATTTGTCGTAATGTATCAGTATTCCCTAATATCAGCAATGAGGAAACTGGGAGAATAATATATATATATAAGCTTTGGAATTCAGAGACTTAACATGTGTCGTATTTAAAGAAATGTTATCAAAAGATTTTGGTACTAACTGCGAAGTATCTTCTCTGCAATATTTTAACGAAATTTCAATAGCAACACGTCTCAGCAAGTGCATCGTGTTAAGGATTAGATATTTTACTATATTTTATTTACTTTTTGAGATAGTATATACATAGGTTTGATTTTATATTTACGTGCTTTCAATGAAAATCAAACTCGTCTTCATAGGTATCTCCAGTGTATTTAGTTTTTAATAATTTAAGAATTGATATTAAAAGCTGTAAAGTGCACCAATATATTTACAGTTCCTTTGTATACAGTACTTTGCTGTTTGGCAGTTGTTTTAATGGGATGACCTAAGTTGATATTTTCCAGACGCTATGAAACTGTGCGGAATGTGAAACCAGATATAGGTATTGACATAGGTTACACAACGGAGAGAGACACTGCGACCTACATAGATATATTTTGACCAACAACCTCCACCGTAGCAGGAAGAGCTCAGAAGGCTACAGCTCACAGAGACGCGTGGAAGTCGCCAACAGTTCCAGGCTGGAACACCCCCCCCCCCCCCCCCCAACTGTTGGAGTGCGTAGAGAGGACAATGAACGACAGTCGACCAAGCAAGCCTATAGTGTCCACGGTGTGTACTCTTTCCTTTAAGCAAGCATCCGCTCCACCTGCCCGCCACCGCCAGATGCCACTAAACTTAGAAGCACACATGAAAGATGAGAAGGGAAGGAATGAAAGGGTAATAATGGAAAAGAAATCGCGGCAGATGAGAGACCACCCCAGCATTCACCTACTACTGGAAAACCATGAAAAGTAAAGTTCAGAGTAGTTGGTCGACTGAATCGAACCCAAGACCTCCTGAGTGCCATTTCAGACATTACCGTGGTCATCTCGAACAGATTGAGTTCTGAAATACTACCTCTATATTTTATTTTGGAATATCACGGAATTAAGCAAATACGTCTCAGTGCAAGCTTGGCCAATCTGGTTATTCCGTAGTTGGTAACAACGAATTATTTGTGTAACAAACACCGAGTAATTTTGAGCCAGATCTCACTGCAAGAATAGCTCCATGGCGAACGCTTGGCATAAACAAGATATTTTTTTTTCTCTAGACTTACCTATACAGGTATAGTAAGCAAGGGATGAATTGCATTCCACCCAACAGTTAGATATTAAACTTCACCGAAAATATGCATATACTGTGACTGAAAAGTTTGGCGCTTTTATGTAAGTCACTGTTACCAAAGCCTGTATATACTAATAATCTAGATGTTTCAAAAATATTTGAAATATATCTTAAGCATAATGCTTGCACTACTTGCTTATTCATTATCAAACCACAGGCGAATTACCAAACCAGACGTATTAAATTATATTTACATTCATTTTATTTTCTGTCCGTGTTTGCCTAGAGTTGGTCCAAATTATGCGACGTTGAACTTGGTTTCGACGAGATGTTGAAGCTACGTTCAATTGTTTATATCACAAATGAATTTTGTTAGTTCTTAGTGATGTCACGAGGGCAAAAATACATGTTTAAATGGTTACTTGTAGATGCAGCAAAGTAAACCTTAAATGCATTAACTTCTATACTCTGTAACAAATAGGCAATAATAACTTATGCCATGAAAATATTTGACACGAAATTTAACGAGCTGCATATTTTTTTCTGTAATTAGTTTTATCTCCTCTTTTGAACTACCAGATATCTATATAAAATTAAATTAAATATCTCAAGAAAAGTGCCACAAATAAAACGCACAAAGTTTATTTTTTCGGTATCCCAATACGCTTCTTTAATCAAAATCATCACCGATTGTTGAAAAATCAGACAAGTTGCATTCACATTATTTGCCCTGACTGGTATTTTCTACTTTAGTATCTTCTACTAACTATTCTTATAAAAAGTGTTTTTCTGTATCTTAATCCTAAATCAATTAAACCTTGCAGAAAAGGTTTCGTTAGGCATTTCTGTGTTAGTTCAAGGGAATATAGCCGACTAAACCGAGTCAAATCTTAACAAAATCAAATGTGCAAATAGAAATATTTTTCCTTGTAAAGGGTATTTTGGGAGTGGAAGGATTTTATTGAACTTCTTCGCATCACACGTCTGAAAGTTATTGAAATTAAAAAGTGACTATTTTTGGGTTCAAGAGAACTCAAAAAACGCATTTCCACGAAATATCTATATCAACATTTTGGGCAAAATACGATAGGTGATAGAGAAAGTAAAATTAAAGAAAGTAGTTATCATCTTTCAAATAAAGAATTATTTTGAGTGGTGATATGCCATAAAATTTATGTATATTGAATATAAGGATTAATATATGTTCTACCTTTGTCTCTCTGTCGCGCGCGCGCGCACACACACACACACACACACACACACACACACACACACACACACACACACACACACACACACACACACACAGTCACTCCTAGCACAACAACCCTTCGCGGGCGAAGGCTTACCGTCCGGCTGCGTCCCCCACCTCTGCTCACTAAGGCGTCATCAGTGGGGTGCAGAACTGGAGGGTGGGACGTGTTCAGCGTCACGAACCCTCCCGGTTGGCATTGAGGCCTTCACGACCTGGGGTCGCTACTTCTTTATCAAGTAGCTCTTCAACTATCTCCTCATGGACCTACCGAGGCTGAGTGCATCCCGTGCCAGACCTCCCAGTCGGGGAAAAATCCCCAGCGAAGATTGAAACCGGGTTCTCCCCGCCAGAGACAAGTCACTACCACTGCGTTACGGAGGCGGTCACACACATATACCCAAACAAAAACTTATTTTTCAAAGACCTTTTCCTTTTCTTTTGGGCTAAACGTACCTCAGTGTTTGCGATACAATTGTGATATTGAATGTTGGTAAGCCTGCAATATTTTTTGTACTTTAGAAAAGCGGTGGAAAAATAAACCCATAGTTTGACCACTAGAACTGCAAAGATTCAAAATAGGGACTCCTCCCACTAGGCCTCTTGGTACAACACATTTTAGTAACTTTTTGTTGAACCTTGGTTAAATTGAAGAAGGAAAATAAAAAACGGAAACCAATAATGCTGGCGCCTGTATCGCACACATTTTGGAAGATGGTTTAACAGCCACTTGTGAGTTAGACAAAAGAATGTTAAGGTGATGTAGGTGGAAGAAATGGTCTCACCTTTGGAGTTTTTAGGTTTCTGAAGGATACGGATGCTGGTTTCCTCGCTATATCTAGCTTACAGGAACTTTGCCAAACACTGTTTCGAGATTTCACTGGTAGGGCATATTTTGAGCTACTTAAACTAAGGGAAAGAGCAGCTGAGTGAGGGGGGGGGGGGTTTCTATGAGACAGACAGACACACACACACACACACACACACACAGAGAGAGAGAGAGAGAGAGAGAGAGAGAGGGAGAGAGAGACAGGATTGGTTTTGTACTTTCTCTTACATCTACCTGCATAGGTAGAGGAGTAGTTATTGTATTCTATGGAAAAAAACCGATGTCGATATTTTACTTAAAATACAAGTTTTGAGGTATACTGAAACCAAAATAAACATTTTTATAAAAGGGGTCCATTTCTCTTTTTGTGTCTTGAACAGCGTAACTCAAAACAAAAAATCTGATTCATACCAAATTTGGTATTTAAGTTAAACGTTTTCAAAGGCTGCGACATGAAAACTTCTGTATAATTTGTCCTTTCTTGTTTCCTTAGTAATGGTTATATGTATTTTGACAATTCATTTAAGATATTTGCAGGACACGGTGTATGTATATCGTGAACCTTATACAGATATTTTTGAAGTCCTCTTTATTCTGAAGGAATTCTATGTAGTTTTGTATAAATTGTAAATAAGAAGTTACTAAACTGAAAATGCAGATATCGTTAAAACATACCATTTACTATGTCAAATATATATTTTTAGTATTCTTACAATGGGATTGAGTTTTGAAATATTTTATATTTATTCAAGCGCTAAGCATTTATAGAAATAGTTCCTTATAAATTTAAACCAAGTCGATAGTCTGATGTTTAAAATCCGGGTGCCATATACTGGCCGAGATATGCGACACTCGTTCTATGACCTCGCAAGAAATAACTGAAAAGCGACAGAACTTTGAAAACGACAAAAATTTTGAAATATTCAAACCAATACAGATATCTAGGTAATATCTGATGCTACAGTAGGCATTTCAAAAATTGTGTGGTTTTTGATATATAGTACGTATTTGTGTATTTCATATGGTTAACGAGTTACATAAACATATACAAATGTTCTTCAGAATGAAGAGGGTTTTACAGAATGATTCCATAAAAGTCAAGATGTGCATTGTGTTTGTCATTAAAATATTGTAAAAGATGGCATTTGCTTCCGAAACCATTAGACATTTTTGGAAAAATCCAAAATGTTGAAAAACCTCCGATGTAAAAGAGTATTTGGGGAGGGAGATTGCACGATGGCAAGCCTGGATACCAATGGATCACACTTTTCAAAGACACATAGCACATAGACGTTTTTCTAAAAACGCTTATGATTTTGCTCAGGGGCTTCAAAGTGTGTATTTCCGGTGAAATCTCAAAACAATGTTTATACCTACTTCCTCTGTATAGTGTAAGTATGCAGTTAATAAAACCAAGGATAATGGTTAGAGAAAGTTGTATGAATGTTTAGTTTAAAAGTACTGGTAACCACCTACTTCGTTTATTGGTGCTAAATTATTGGGCATTCAGCCTAGGCTCTTTGGCAGTTATATCCAATTACAACAATTTATAAGAAATTCTCAAAAAAAAAAATCCATTACATCGTACTATACCAAAAGACCTTAATTATTACTTGGTCTTAACCCTAGTTAGCTAGCCAGATTCTACTTACGTCAAATTTAAACTCTTTACCATCTAACCTCAATCTAAGTTCCATATTTTTCAACCGACCATCTCAATTTCTTCGTAAGCTTCCATAAAAGCTCCCCTAGTTCAGGTATCTAGTTCTAGTCTTTAAAAATCGTCATAATTACAAGTCCTTTATTCCTAAATAACCATTTCCTACTTATTAAATCTTATCTGTAACAGATCACGTTTTTACAGATTTTTTCGATAAGAAAGTCTTTGTATATGAAACTTTTCTTTTTGAACGACACGTTAATCTCAAATATATTTTTTGAAAGTGAAATGACTTGAATAAAACAATGTGATTCATTAAATGTCTGCTTCACTGTGATAAGAAAGGAGTAGATGATAGATAAGTTGTGCGCAGCTGTGTGACAGAAGTGAACCAAATGGCTTCTCTTACTCGTACATCCAATACTCAGTCATTGTAAGCCACGAGACTATGGATCCGTCGTACGCAGCGTAGTAGGAGATCGTTCATGCGCAATGTGCCTGTAGTAGGTTACAGCGTAATGGCACAAAATGACCGGGCTTCTACCAAATCTATTGTCTGTGTACACTCAACTCGTCCGCCCTTCCTTACAGGCTCCAAATAATTATTTACACTGGTCTAGATGCGCGTAAAAACAAGATTTGTTAAGGAATTTATTCATTTTACGGCCCAATACGGCATACTTTATTTACGAACAATTAATAATTGGAACAACTTTTACTTTCTCTACTACGTAGAGAAGTATTGTATTCCATCCAAAAATTCGATGTCTAGATTTCACCAAAAATATGTTTTGGAGCTCCCTGAATGCTGAAAAATATTTTTAGAAAAAGGTCCATGCGTGTGTTTGTGAACAGTATAACTCAAAAATCTGATGTGTTTCACTTACATGACATTCTCTACTCTTGTACTAACCATTCTTACAAACTCTTATTCCTATATCTTCTTCGTGTTAGTTGAGATAAACATTTGTACAAATTATCTTATTGCTTATTTCCTTGTAGGTGCAAAGGGAATATTAGAATACAGTAGGCTTTGTGCGATAGTCAGATGTTTTAAAGCTTTGAGATTCTGTTCTCTTTGCACACTTAACATAAAAAAAAAAAAAAAAAAAATGAACAACGATGTACCATTTCACGAAATTTTGTTTTCCGAAACTCACACATATAAAAAGGAATATCTCCGAAATGGTTCACCCTGCAAGGAAATTTATTCTGACATAAATTGTGTATTTTAGCAAGATTCACATTTTTTGTATAGTAAGATTTGGTCTATCTCTAACGGTTTACCAGTTATGCAAAAGTCTTCCAGAGTAAATACGACTACAGGGGCTATAGCCAGAAAATTCAAGATATACATTTCATTTGTCATAAAAGTATCTCAAACATACGACATTTTAATCAAAATCTTTAGAGCTATTTTCAAGAAAATCAAAATTTTCGAAAAATTTCCTTCTAAAGGGTAGTTAAGGGTGGGGCTATTTTTTTTTCAAAATCTTTGTGTCGCATCCGTGAAAGACATTAAACTTAAATACCAACTTTGGTTTTTAACCTACTTTTCGTTTTTGAGTATACTGTCCACAGTCTGACAGACACACACACCCACCCTCACACTTACTCACCCACCCACCCTCACACTTACTCACCCACCCACCCTCACACTTACTCACTCACCCACCCTCACACTTACCCATTCACACTCACTCCCTAGCCCCACTCACTCTCTCTCACTCACTCTCTCTCACTCACTCACTCACTCACTCACTCACACCCACCCAAACACCCACCCACCCTCACACTTGCTCACCCACCCTCATACTTATTCACCCACCCACTCTCACACTTACTCACCCAACTACCCTCACACTTACCCACTCACTCCCCACCCCCACTCACTCACTCACTCACTCACTCACTTCATTCAATCATTCATTCACTCACTCACTCACTCGTTGGAGGACGTTAATTTAAAAAGAAACTCAGTCACACCCACCCAAACACCCACCCACCCTCACACTTACTCACCCACCCTCATACTTACTCACCCACCCACCCTCTCACTTACTCACCCACCCACCCTCACACTTACCCACTCACTCACTCGGTCACTTACTCACTCACTCACTCACTCACTCACTCACTCACTCACTCACTCACTCACTCACTCACTCACTCACTCACTCACTCACTCACTCACCCAACCACTCACTCACTTCATTCATTCACTCACTCATTCACTCATTTATATTTTTAAAATAACGTTCATATATGTGTATATGTGTGCCTATATAATGAACAGCTTAAGGAAAAGTTGGTTAAATATTTAACTTGATATTTAAACATAGCACCTTCTAACGATGTGGCACGAGGATTGTAAAATAAATACCATATCCTAAGCTACATTTTATATAGAACATTTTGCTAAATTGTTGAGTTGTTGCAGTCTTGTTGAAAAAAGGCAAAGTCACGCTCCCTGTCCGTTAATTCTTTTAATTCCCCCTAAAAATGGGGCAAAATTGTATTCAGGTATGTACGGGCGTCAACTGTTTATTCTAAAAAAAATTGGCACTATCACTCAGAACCTAATCTTGTTCATGACGTAACCCTTCAAGGCGAAAAATGTGGTGTATGGTGCGCCATTAGCGGAGAAAGGTTTCTCAGAGCTCCAATAAGCGATGTCTATCTCTGGGGTAACTTAAAACATAAAGAATACAAGACAAACACGCACACTGGAAGAGCTAAAACAAAATATCTGCCAGGAAATTGCCAGCATTTCTCAACGTCAACTACGGCGAATGTTGGATAGTTCCTTAAAGAGAACAAAAAGTATGCATGGACGATGGTAACCAGTTTCAGCATCTCCTTAAAGTTGGTCAGTAAAGCCTGTAAAATTAGTTTTAAAAATGTTGTGTGGTTTCATCCGCGTCTTTCTATGACAGCGGCAGACGGCAACGAGCGCTGAGGTTGCGGACAGGCAAAACACCGCGCAGCCTCTTTGAGGTATTTTTGCTCTCCCGGTATAATTGTGCAATGCGTTGCTACGTTAAAGAGCGCAAATGTTTACATAGGTTAGTTATCGAGAGTTGCAAGGTATTCTGTTATTTTCTTGTATCTTGTATCGTTTTGAATACATAGATCAGACATCATGGGTAGAAAATAGGGTTTGAAAATAACGTAACTAAAGTTTTTAAAAGTTGTAAGCTAAATTATTTTTGACACATTTCAAAAAGAGATGTACAAAGTTTTATGAAAAAGAGGCTAGGAAGATTAGTTGATAACATAGTTTGACAAAATCAGTGCAAAATTTGCTGCTATGAATAGATTCTTAAATATTTGAACCCTTGGTATTTATCCTTTTATGTTGGTTAAAATTTGCGACGTTTGCAAACAAGAAGCAAACATGTTTTTTGATATTTGCATTCAATACAAGATATAAATATGAAAAATTCTTAAACCCCATTTTTAAATGTTTGGAAGCATTTTACCTTTATGCCCTTTTGGAAGAGCAGTTCTTTTTAGTGATGGAAGAATTATCAATAGCCTGAACACACATACACACACACACACACACACACACACACACACACACACACACGCACACGCACACGCACATACATGCACACGCACACACTTGTACACTATTATATATAATATAAACATGCACAACCTACATACATACATTTGTTTAAAGTTATTTTTAGTTTCGCTCCTCTGCCCTCTGGGCTTGCGGGTTACTCTTTTGACATTTGTAACCCTTCCAGGCGTTGCGATTCCTAGCCATCCTGGTCCAGATGTTGGCAGCGATTCTCTTCATTTGGTCCGACCATGTCATTCCCGGTCTTCCCGGCCCCCCCTCTCAGGCCACATATCGTTACTATATTTGTCCAGCTATTGTTGTTGAACCTTACTGTGTGACCTGCCCATCTCCACTTCGCCACATGTGCTGCTATGGCGGCGTCCTTCACTTGTGTCCTTATTTCTGTATTTCTTATCCTATCTCTTATTAATATTTGCAGTACTTTCTTTTCCTTCTTTTTCTGGACATACATAGATGGGATTAATGTAGCGTACATAGGTTATTTTCTCTCCTCATTGCAATAGTTCACTTGGATATGGCACATTTTACCATCAAGCCCCTGAGATGATACGACAAACATCCTATCGAGTTTTTAGTGAAATCAAATTCCTAATACCCTTGACGATAACAGAGAAAAACGTACTGAACTTTTTATAGTAGGTACATTAACTTCTTTTTGAAAGAGAGAGAGAGTCAGGGTTATGTATCGCAACATGCTCCACAATATAAGCTCATGTTTATCCAAGGCATTCAGCCGAGCTCCGTAGACCGTAACATGTAAGGGGCGTCTGAAATGTTGGCTAAGGATACGCAAGACGTGCTCCTCTGTGAAAATCCTGCATGCTACTGATCCATCACCGAGCTACAACGGCAAAATATTTATTTTTTTCGTTCCTTCTTAATGGTAAATGAAGAATTGCATTCCATTCATAATTTAGGTTTGGAGGTTACCTTCAAATGCATGTTTTAAGGTACCTGAAAGGAGCAATTTTAAACAAAGTAACCTACCCTACAAGGAGAACTCGAATAGATCCAAAATTTCGGCTTCAAGGCAACATTTCTAAAACAAATACGCTTTTGAACACATCGTTTTGATTTTATTGCTTAGGATTACATATATTTACAGGGGTGCTGTCTTAAAATTCGTTGGTTGTAAGAGAAGCAGTTTCGAAAATATGACTTTCAAAAAGAAAATTCAAAGAATTTCTCCAAAATTTTCTTTAGGATACGCTTTTTGGATTTAATATTTAGTCATTAGTCATAGTCATAAGAACTGTACTATAAATATCACACGGAAAAAATGAAATTTCATATTTTGCAATCTTTTCATACATCCTTAATTTTTATTTTCTTTATTAGGTATTTACAGTAAGCAGGGGAAATATATTCTACCCAAAATTTCAATACCAAAATTTCAGCGGAAATTCATGTTTTGAAGCCCCTGAATAAAACAAAATTTAGAAACAAAATGTATGTTTTGTATCTGTCAATAGCGTAACTCAAAAACGAAAGTTGGTTAAATACCAAACTTGATAATTGAGTTCAGCATCTTTAAACAATGTGGCGTGGCACGAAGCTTTTCAGGAAAATACCTTACTCCCAACCACACTTTACATGGAAAAATGTTAGAACATTTTGATTTTCTCAAAAATAGCCCTAATGATTTTGATTAACATACCATATGTTTAAGATGTTATCAATATAAATGAATGTATATCTTGTATTTTCTGGGAACAGCCTCTGAAATCCTATTCAGTATGGATGAATTCTGAGTAACTGGTAAGCCGTTAGAGAGTACAAAAGTTTAGGGCACAAAAATTTATATATCATTACAACACACAATTTAAATAAATATTTTATGAAGATGACCCTTTTTGAAACATTCTCTTTTATTGGTTTGAATTATCTAATACTTATACTGTTGTCAAATGGGAAATTTCTCATTGTTTTTTACGTCGTGGTTGTGCTTTACATGGCCATTTTCTTGTCAGGTTTTATTTTCTGAAATGTAACTCCTATGATTTGATTAAAATACATATATTTGAGATATTTGTTTGGAAAATGAAATGTCTCTCTTCAAAGTTCTACTACTATGAATTCGTCTGAGTGACTTCAGTTAGTAAACCACAAGAGATGCACAAAATCTTATTAGGGCTAGGAAGTTCATGCATTTGCATGCATTTTTATAGGGGTTAAAAATATATGCTTTTACATTATGTGCACGAATTATGGAATTTTAAGTTATTTGGACATGATTTTATGGTGTATATAACTGCATATTTTCTTGATTTTGATAAATGTATAATATTTCAATATTATAGCTCCTATATTGCATATTCTAATGATTTTTATGATTTTTTATTATTCTTTCCATCTGTAAAATATTTTTCATATTGGTAGTATTGCACACGGTGATGCAACTCACGAAGATTTCAATATTATAGCCTTAAATTGCATATTTTAATGAGTTCTATGGTTTTTTATTATTTGTTTCTGTAAAATATTTTTTATGTTGGTAATATTGCACGTGATAATGCAACTTGCGAGGTGGCGAGAACTAATGCTGAGTCATGTTGTCATGCAGTGAATCCCCTGTTTCCATCCTTTCATTATATGTATGTGCGTAGAGAATAATCAGTGCGTTATCTTAGAGGTTTATATTAACAAAGATAAAGTGGAGGTCAACGTTTTGAGCAGCACGATTATAGCAACGCTTGTCTGCCCACCAGTAGTTGTGTCGTGGTCTTCAAACGTAACAGTGTTGTGAACTGGTTCCCACCAAATTAAATTAGGCGTATAAAATGTTAAAAAGCTTTTCAAATGCCGAAAATAAAACCAAGTTCGAGTGATAGATTAATTAATTTACAGAAAGAGTTTTTGGGAGTTTTAGTATCTACAGATAGTAGGGTACTGTTTTGTGGAGCATGTGAGAAAAATGTTCAGCACATAAACACACTAAAACACAAGGAGAATTTAATCAGAAAACTCGCAAGCAAAGAATGTGTTCAAAAACAGCTAGTAAAGTTTTTAGGAAGTAGGGTTACTATATTTTCCTATGCCTTGTGCCAAGCAGTTTTAACCTCTGATATTCCCTTGCTCAAAATTAATAATCCGACATTTAAAAATTTCTTGCCAAGTACACTCGAGAATATGTGCCTGAAGAAAGTACACTGCGTAAGACTTATGTAGGACATTGTTACAATAACGTATTGTCAAATATACAAATCGAATTTGTGGATCAGTTTGTGTGGCTGTCCTGTTGATGAAAGCCCTGATTCTGAGCGCCGTTCTATTGCTAATATAATCGTGGGTGCTTTAAATAATGAACAAAACACTACACCTTGTGTTCTTAATGTGTGTGAATTGTCGGCCACTGACAATATAACTGTGACCCAGTTTGTGATGGACTCTGAAATTACTATAGCCATGTGGAATCAAATACGACCGGTTACTTTTATTTTTTACTGATGCAGGTCCTTATATGGTAAAATCAAGACAAACTCTGAAAGGTATTTTTCCTAACTTAATTCATATAACTTGTTTGGCGCACGCTCTTCGGCGTATTTCTGAGACAATATGCGATTCTTTCCCATTGGTAGATAGATTTGTGTTCGGTACAAAGAGAATTTTTGTTAAATCCCCTGAAAGAGTTAAGTTGTTTAGATCAACAGCACGTAATACCCGACTTCCTTCTGCACCAGTGTTAACTCAATGGGGAACATGGATCGACGCAGACTTACACTATGCTGAGCACACAGAAATAATCGAAGAGGTTGTTAATACATTAAACTCGAAAGATGCTTCATCAATAGAAACTGTAAAATATTCTTTCAGGCACTGGGTTAAAAAAGGATCTTAGTTTCATATCTGCCCATTTTTCTTTCTTACCAACAGCCTTAACGGCATTGGAAGCTGTAGGACCTCCTTACTGGATCAGTTACTGTCTGAAAAAACAATATGTGATCTAAGTTTGGTTCCTGGTAGCATAGGACAAAAAGTGAAAGAGAAAGTGAATTATGTAATTTCAAAAAACTCTGGTTATAAACAGCTGTGCGATATTCGAGACATCCTCGAAAGGAAACTATCTCTCACACCAAGAGACTTGACTCACTCTCTCTGTGAAGCAGTTAACATCATTTAAATATCCCCCGATAACATCCTGTGACGTGGAAAGAAGTTTTTCACGTTACAAAAGTGTTTTGCAAGACAACAGATGATGTTTTACAGTTGAAAATTTGTGCAAAGTGTTGGTTGTTAACTGCAATTTAGCAGTTAATACTAGCAGCGGGACTACTTCTGCTTCAACCTCTAAGGAATAAGGTAACTTTATTTATTATTTATACTAACTCGTCTTGTCTACTACAAAGGAACATTACTTGTTTTAATTAAATAGTGCATATTTCTTGGCATATTTCAAGTTTTTAAGAGCATATTTGCATGCATATTTCAGTATTTTTTAGGGCATGAACTTCCGAGCCCTACTTATTATACAAAAATGTGGATCTTATTAAGACACACTTTTTCAAAGAAATTTTTTGACGTTAGCAATTTACAAGATAGTTTTTGTTATTGATTTGAATTTGTAAATACTTATAATTGTTTTAAAGTGGTAAGTTGCTGTTTTTTCGTAGTTAAGCAAAAGGTATGGGATTTCAAAGCCATCTTATGCTATCCGCTTTTAAAACACCTGATTTAGCATACTTATTCCTCTCATACCTACAATGAAAATATAATGAAAGTTTATCTCGATTAATAATAAATAAACTGAAGAATAAGCTTTTGTAAGAATTGTTTGCAGAATGTAATGTGCAGTAAGAGAAAGTAATATGAAGGAAACAATCAAAATTTTCTGTTTATTCTATTCCGTATTACTCAACACTAGTACGGATGATATAAGAAATAGGAATCTATCTGAACTGTTCTGTCTGTGCTTTATTTCTGTTTAACTACCTTGTAATTTTGTTTCAAATGAGATTGCTGCCATAAATTGACCAATTTCCTTCTTATGAAAGGAGACCTCTGTAAATTACGCTTTGTCATTTCCCTTCGGAAACGGAAAACAAATTTTGGAATTCTTCCAATGAAGTAAAATGGCAATAAAATGGCAAGATAAGGAAACTTTCCTAAAGTTATTTACTACATAATACTCCTATCGATATAGGTCAAAAGCAGTTACAGCATTATTAGACTAGGTTTAGACAATAATGATCGGTTTCGGTTCAATTTATGACTGTTCTCCCATTTTCCATTAGATCGTATGTCTTCGCCATCCTTTGGCAGCATAATTCATTGTTACGGTATTCAATCTTCTTCTGCTCTATGGACTCGTATAGATTTGTCCTGTTTCTTTTTACAGTTAAAATGTTCTTAGATGCAGTGCAGCGAAAACAATAAAATCACAAGAAAAGCAGTCTTACATCTTGGAAAGTCATAACCAGGGCGAGGCATTTCTTCAAGTTTAGTGCACGCCGGAGTACTGGCCAATGATAGCGTAAATAAGATCCTGTGCACTCAATCAAATGAAGTTACATGCAGGGCTACAAGGTAGCTATTAAATTGCACATTGAGATATAGTGAGTGTAAAAGGTGTTCATACACCTATATTATTTTGCATTAGACAGCCTGTTACAAAAAGCACAGGTTTCAAGAAACATAACATAAAAGACGTGAATACAAAACACTGTCTTTCATAAGTACACCAATAAAACCGTAATATGAGGAGTAGAAGCTTTAAAAATTAAATGAAATGCACGAAAAACGTTTAAAATAGGCACAAAAGTGATCGTACATCTGAGGCAGTGGTTCGAGGACATTACTGTCATAGGCAGAACAAGTCAGCATTCACTTGTCTGCCTACCTGTGGATAGCAGTGATAAGAAACGGAGCGGGACTAGTCGTCGGTAAAGAGAAAAGTCCAAATGGGGAACAATCGCAAGGAAACCAGCGAAGAAACAAGAAAACCAATACATAAATTCCACTAATGCAAATCGCTGTGAGAAAAATCTCAACTTGTTGAAAGACGTCCTTCCACTGTGCAGGCAATAATTGACAGGTTCTGTGTTTTAAAAATCCAACAAAAGAGAACTGCAAGACCAAAGTTGCTGACAGAGCAAAATAAAATATATACCATACAGGAAAGAACAAAGGACCCTAAACTGAGTGCTGTGAAGTTGGCTGCAGATCTGGGAACACGTGGTATTAACGTTTCAACCAGTATTGTACGCAATGTTTTTCGAGAAGTTGGATATCATGGTTGAGTACCCCGGAAGAAGTTCTGGCTAATTAAGAGATATCAAATAAAGCGATTAACTTTTGCAAAAGAGCACCGGAAAAGGGTGATTTTTTCCGACGAAAGTAAGTTTAGCATTTTTGGTTCCGATTGAAGACGTATGGTGTGGCGAAAGAAGAATACGGAGATGGATCCAAAACATCTACTGCTCACAGTAAGACACCGAGGTGGTTCAGTGATGGTCTGGGTTTCCAAGAGCGTTTCTGGTGTGGGTCGACTGCACTTTATCGATGGAATAATAGATCATAAAATGTATATAACCATTTTCAAGCAAAATCTTCATGCTAGTGCTCAGAAACCAGGCCTTGAGAACAACTCAGCAGGTTTTATAACATGCCAAACCAACTTCGTACACCACCTCAGTTACCAGATATCAACTCTATAGAACACATGTGGTCTAATTTGGAGCAGAAAATTAGAAACCACACCTTTTATAGTAAAGAAGGCTTGAAACAGGCACTTCAGACAAAATGGGACTTGATTACGCCAAACACAACAGAGCTAATAGAATCAATGCCACGAAGACTGGAGGCACTTATAAAAGCAAAAGGGAAACCTACAAAATATTAAATGTTGGTATTTATTTATAAAAATGTTGCTAATTTTAGGTATACGATCACTTTTTGTGAGAAATAATATCATTATTTATATTAAGGGGAGTTTATTAATTAATTTGTTTATGTTTTGTGATATAAAGTATGACCAAATACAATATATGCGTTACTGAATATGATTAAGGTATTACATACTTATCTACTCCTCCTGGTATTTTAATTTAATTTCGTATGCGTACATCACTAACCTTCGATTCCGCGTTTCTCATTCCAGACATGAAAGCAAATTCGTGAAAATAACTTTAAAATATCCCAATTTTCTCTAAGAATAAATTTCTCTAAAAGTTAGCGAAAGCAATAGTGAAAGTAGTGAAAGCTCTTGATAGGTGACATCAGCTTCATTTCTCCACTGGGCTAACTCATCTCTATAACTTGGTAACCTCGTTTAGTTTGTCACAAAAGTATTTTTCTTGTCACTCAAAGACGTTAAGATGCTTCCTAAAATGTAAGATCTATAAATATATAACTGAAAATATATACTGAAAACGCGAAATCTCGAAATCTCTGCTTCAGTAGGTTTCATTTTCAGAAATTTATACGAAAGCATAACTTTTGATAATAATTTCAAAAAATATAATATATTTCTGAAATTGTTGACCAATGTTTTTGCTAAACATTATTGCTGATTAGATTACTGCTGGAATTATTTCTCTCTCTGTTCTTTTCCTCACCCACATTATAATTCATCTCATGTATTACGTAGACAAAGCATCTTATGCCAGGCTTTGTTATATTATAAAATTCATAACACGATAGGTGTTCAACGCTAGGCACGCTTATGGTCTAACTAGTTGGACAAACTCTTCTTCCATCATGCATTAGACATTCCTGTCTTTAGCAATCTAGGGAAACTGTTCGTGCCACCTTTTATTTTGACTTCCAATATTGCTTATATCTATTTGTTTATGTTTTATAAAGTGCAACCACTCAGTTTTATATTTTGTTTTTATAATTCAGATTATTTATATATGCATACATACAGGTCTATTCTTACATCTTCATTTATTTTCGATCAGTACCCTAATATCTTGCTACTACTCTTCTAAGCTTTATTTGATTTAGGTATTATGAATTTCCTTTTTTGACTTATTTGCATTTTTAATTACTGGTACTAACCACACAAGAAGGTTAAAAGTTACTGGTAATTAAATGATAACTTCTAAAATGGCAAGTCTTGAGAGCACTAGTTAGTAGCGCTGAGGTAAATAAAGACAAAGGCAGAAAACTTCGCGACTTCCTTTTTAGTATTTCTTTGTCAACATCCAGTCAGTATGGAGTTTTAATACAAATAATTCATAATATTGTAAGAAGGTGACAAAATCCAGTCTTATTACTTTCCTATCAGTTTATTGTCCTCTAAAATTTTATCATAAATGCACAGGTAGTGGCGACAAACCACTTCTAACGAGTGAAGATGTGCAGTGCACGCAGCGAAACAGACAAAAAGAAGCAAATGTTAGGAAACAAATGAATGTTGTATAATCTTTCGGAAACATTGTTTCTTTTTTTCCAGCTCGTTTGGCGGTGTATCTCGTGACAGTGTGGTTCATGTTTGAATATTCTCATGGGAAGCAATGTGCGATTTAATTGTGTAACACGACAGTAATAGCATAGCAGCTGAATTTTCACACTCTCATACAGAAGCGCCCCATTCATCGCGTGTGTTTTACACTCTTTTAAAGCTCGTGTAATTATCTGAGTGTCTCCCTTATAGATTTTGGAAACCACAATGCATATACTGTAATGCAGTGCGCAAGACAAATGTGGATTTTGTAGTAAGAGGTCACTTATGATTGTGCTAGCAGTGCTGAAGTTTTGTCTGTATTTTCCTATACTGACGAGCGCATTTAAACTTTCCCTAGCACCTACTTATAGCAGGTAGAGAAAGAATTGCATTCCACTCAAAAAGTTGATATCGATTTATGATATCGGGAATATATATTTTGAGATACCTCTTATAATGAACAAAACAAAATATTAATACACTTTATTTAAAGTCACTTAAAGGAACTCTGGGACTGAAAAATTACCGAAAAATTATCAAACTGACGATTTTTATGTTTATGCATTTAAATGTTTCCCAAACCTGAAATCATCGGTGAAATTTTTAGTTTCGGCCATTTTTAAAGTTCTAGCGCATACTTAAAATGCCATGTACGCTACATTTAATCGCCCCTTTTCTGCTTAAAATATGCGTTAAAATCGCTAAAAACAACCAAATTCAGCGGAAAAAAGTAGATAAGCTAAAGAATTGCAGGAGAGAGACTACTAGATAAAAGAGGGAGGGTGTGATATATGCAGCAGGGCAATTTTGGGCCAAACAGGTAATGCGACTCATCATGATTATATGGGTAAAAAAACTGGTTTTTCTCGACTATAAATTTTTTACTTTCTTTACTCTGTATAGCAAGTAGAGGAAGTACCTATTATATTCCACCCAAAAATTCGATGTCGAAATTTCACCGGAAATATGTTTTGAGGGCCCCCCCTGAATAAAAAAAAAGCATTTTTAGAAGAAGGTACTCGCGCGCGTGTGTTATCGTGCGTGTGGCTGTATGTGAACAGAATAACTCAAAAACGAAAACTCCGTTAAAAACCAAAGTTGGTATTTAAGTTTAATATTTCTAAAGGATTCGACACGAAGATATTGAAGAAAATTCCTCCACCCTAAACTACCCTTTACATAGAAAATTTTTCGAAAATTTTGAATTTCTCGAAAATGCCTCTAAGGATTTTGATTAAAATAGCATATATTTGAATATTTTTATGACAAATGAAATGTATATGTTCAATTTTCTTGCTGTAGCCCAAGTAGTCCCGTTTGCCCTGAATGACTGTTTAAATAACCGGTAAACCGTAAGAGATAGACCAAATCTAATTATACAAAAAATGTAGATCTACCTAAAACACACGATTTACGTTTAAATAAATTTTATTTTGTAGAGTGAACCATTTCGGAGATACTCTTTTTTATTTATTTGAGTTTTAGAATGCTTAAACTTTCGCCAAATGGAAGACCGTTATTCATTTTTTATATCTTAGTCGTGCAAAGAGAACGGATTGTCATAGCTTTAAAAGATTTGACTGTCGCTCCAAGCCTACTGTATTCCCATATTCCCCGTGCACCTATAATGAAATAAGCAATAAGATAATTTCTGCAAATGTTTATCTCAGCTAACACGAAGAAGATATAGGAATAAGAGTATGTAAGAACGGCTTGTACAAGATTGGAAAAAGTCTTGCGAGTGCAATACATCAGATTTTTAATACAGTATTTGCTCCATGCGCATTAAATTTTGTGCCATGTTCTTAGAATTTTTTCCAGCATGTGCGCTATTTATCTGACCTCAACTGCAGTCTTTGGTGTCAAGATACGAAAGTTTGTTTAGCTTTAAAAAATTAAACACTCAAAAGGAGTTAAAAACGTGTTTTCAATGTGCGTCAAAGCAAAGAAACAAATTATTTTAAACGTAATTAGTTTTTCTTCTTGCCAGACATTGATGGCGTTTATAGCTTATGAAGTAATAAAACTTGTGATATTTGGTTTTTGATACGCGTGGAATATTTTGAACATTAAGCTATTTTTGCATTGTGAATAAGTTGAATAACTAATTCCCTCAAAACTGTAAAACAGGTAGTGCTGGAACTTTGTGTGGTAGTTTATAACATAAACAACCTTAAGTGTGCAAAGTTTTGTCGCCATGGCAGCCTTGTATTGAAGGAAGCATAAAAACCTGTAAAATATAGAAATTCGAATCTCAGTCCCAGGTTCCCTTAAGTACTGAGGTCATAACGTGTCTATAAACATCACTAGGCTGAACAATTCACACATTAAAAAAATTGTAAAAGCGCGCGCGCGTGATTCTGTGTGAGTAGCATAGTATAACGGTCATGAGGGAACCCAGGCGAGCAGCAAACCGACGTGAGGGTCTCTAACGTGTGATGGAGATTCTTCATCTCGACACCAGGGTTCGCCAAGCAGGCCTCAGCCGGATGGTTTTTGACAGCGGTCCCCCGGCAAGCCTGGCAACTACAAGACGCCCATCCGTCGAATACAGTAGTTAGAGTGCACAAAACTCACCCAAGCGGCCCGGGTTCGATCCCAGGTAACCGCATGTGGGATTTGTGGTGGACGAAGCGGCGCTGGGGCGGGTTTCCTCCGGGTTCTCCGGTTTTCCCCGCCATCTCATCCTACCGGTGCTCCATCTTCATTCCATGTATCATCAGTGTCACCGCCTGCGGTGTCGAAAGCGGGTGCACAAATGCCCTATACGGCAGCGCTAACTCGTCCATCGCCAACACTTCCGACGTGAAAGACTGGATTGAAATGAAGGTGAAATGAAATGGAGGGTTGGGAAATTCAGGGGATGTAATTATCCTTCCCAGCATTCGCCTGGTGACCCGGGAAAACCTCCAGAAAAACTTATTGGTCAGGAAAGTCGGCCGCGGGAATCGAACCTACGACCATCCGAATGCGGATCCATCTCGCTCGCTGTGAGCAGCATAACTCAGTAACTAAATAATTTTTCAACAAACTATCCTCATACCAAGGACAAAATCTTCATCTTTGGTTTTCTCAAAATGCTTTTAACGATATTAGTTTTAATGCAATATTAATATAAGTATAATATTAATAAAATGCAAGTGTTGACTTTTCTATAAATATAATCCTTTTCATTCCGAACTCGTTTAAATACACAATTTGTCGAAAATTTTTGCTGCATTAACCACCGAATTTTCATTTTCAAAACTTTGTTGTTTTTTCAAGTGCTAATCCGTATTCCTTCTTTCTCTGAACTAACACAAAGAACGAAACATCAAAGCCATTACGTAATGATCTTCCTTTTAAAACGTACTGCATCCTCTCTGCGCTTACAGCAAATGTGTATTAAAAGCATTTTGGCAAATGTTTGTCAATTAAAAAGAAATAGATCAAAGAATAAGGCTTTGGTGGAGGTAGAAAAGGGTGTAGAGAGAGTAATATGAATGTAACACACACGTTTTTTAAATTGCTGTCACCATTTATTGTTTCTCACTATGCCATTAACATGCTATGGAATTTGAATACCAACAAAGTGCACGATTTTTAAAGATTTGACTATTGTTCCAGCGTCCTTTATCCTTTTTGTACAACAACGGAATGTGCAATAAAACTATTTAGAAAATATTATACCAATAGTATGAATTAGAAAGTAAAATACGTTATTAAAATAATAGTTTGTATATTATAAATATAATTTGTATAAAATAAAAAGCATTGGGTAATGTTGGATAACTTGCTACAAATCTGGTAGTCATTCGAATTTTCGTGTTTAGATTATGCTGTTCTCTCTTTCACACACACACACACACATACACCCACTCACCCTCACCCCTCCACACAGAGAGGACATTTTTATGATTTTTTGAGTACGGTGGATCTCAGATTGGGTTTTTTGCTAAAGTCTTCACATCGAACTTCTGATTTGGATCGATACCACTACCACCTACTATATCCAAGTGGTAGAGAAAGAAGTGGCATTCTTTTAAATGGCATGTCTTGAAACATACAGAGAATTATAACTTTTTTTTTGTGACGAGTACCGATCTAACAGTTTACTTATCTAGAAACCAAAAACCTGTGGAGGTTTAATCTTTTACACTTCATTTTTGTTTCCCCAAGCTCGTCGATGAAAAATGAAAACTAAAATATACTGAACTTTCATACTAAGTCCTCGTTTACACAATGGAAATTCTTTAAAGATCAGTAGTATTCTGTGAAAGTATGGTTACAAAGAATCTTTGTGTGTTATTTCTGAGAAAGAGCAATATTCAGATATTTGAATTGTTTAATAGTTCCCTGGGAAAATTAAGATATCGTATAGTGTCTTTTATAACGAAGCTTAAGTAATATTGTGCGCGATTATACAAACCTAAAAAGCAACACAAATTAATTTCAAATAAAACGTGAATGAATTTAAATTAGAACCAAGAAAAATTACACATATAAGTATAATTTAATAGTGTATGTCTAGGAATAATCTGTTATGATTTGAATTCCTATGCATAAACCTAAAAGAGAACCAATTCACTGATAATTTTGCTGTAGGCACAGAGGAGTCTTAGCAAATGTTCAACTGTTAAGTAAACACATAATATGCTGAGATGGTAATACATGCGCTGATCACTGAGATATTGAAATATAGAACGACTACTAATTACCATTTTAAAATCCACTGCTTAAGACATAGGAATATTTAAATGATGCATAAGCAATATTTGAGATTCAGAGGGCCTCAAAACATATTCCCTGTGAAATCTCGACATCTAATTTTTGGGTGGAATACAATACTTACTCTACCTACTACACGTAGTAGAGAAACTAACAATATTATAACCTCTAATTACTTTTTTCCATTAAAACTGCTTGCAATGTCTACTGCTTTAAATATTAAACCATTCATATCGAATTTGGCATCTAATGGAATACTTCCTCTCCCTGGGCAGAGAAAGTAATGATTTTTCACTGAAAGAAGACATGTTCTGTATTGAACGTGCTTGTGGCACTCAGTAAACCCACAGATAATACCCCGTTTATGCTTTCATGATAGTCATAAATATTAAAGACAATGTTGGGGCAACTTCAGATTGCTGTAATGAATAAATCCTACGCGACATCGGTTGTGTGGTCTCCAGAGACAAATAGTCTGGGTGGTTCGAAGGAATTGCATTCAAAATGGTCTCTTCTACTTTCTTGACCTTTCTCGTCATTTAACATTTAAATTCATTTATACCGTCCTAATGTCCTTTTAAGATGCAGATAGGGAATTTCTTTTGAGGCATTTCGTGTCTAGAATCTAATGGCAAATTCAACTTACTGTAGTTTATACATAAGGTAGATCGTAAATAGTAGATAATCGTATTCCTAATGGCACATCAGTCACTAAATGTTATAGCTCTGAATTTTTGAACGAGAAAGTGCGCCAAGAGTACGCCAAACTATACAGCAGCAATTGGATCTCATGTACTACTTCTCCAAAAAGTTGCAAGAGGGCGTATTGCAGAGATTACTGGGGTATGTATTGACTGATGATAAATGGGAAACACCCTACACGCAGCATAAAGTCCAAATATGAACCCATCCTACTGGGACATTTGCTGCCTTAATTACCTTAACATATCGTGCTAACTGCCAAGGGAGAGCTAAAGATATCCAAAGTTGGCAAGTAACCATTAAACTCCAAAAGAAATTCTAAACCACGGTTCAAGAAGATTGAAGGAAGTAAAATACATAGATCTGTGTGTATATCTGTGCAGATGTGTATGTGCGCGCACGTAACTTGTCTGTCTCAATAACGAAAACTCGTTTAAATACCAAATTTGGTTGCTTAGCGTCTTCAAGGATACGAAGTAAGCAGTTTCAAAAAAGGTTCTCCATGCCAAATTACTCATTTATATAATATTAAGAAAAATTTGATGACTAACGAATTTCATTAAAATACCCACATATTGAAAAAATTTCCATGACAAAATGTGCATCTTGAATTCTTTAGGAATAATATTTGAAGTCACATAAAAAAATCTAGATCTTAAAGTACACAATTTAGATTAAATACTTTTTGTGGAGTTAACTGTTACCGAGTTATTCCTTGTTATTGGTTTGCATTTTCCAATAATTATACTTTCCTCAAATAGGAGCTCATTCTTTGTTTTCTTTTTCTTTTTTTTCTCCTGATCATGCAAAGAGAACAAAATTTTAAAACAACCCATAGCGACTAGCTTTAAAACATTTGACTACAAGACCTATTGTATTCCCTTATTGCTATTGATATGAAGAAAGTCGAAGAATAAACGTTTGTAAGAATATTAATTGTATAAGCGTGAGTAGACAAGTTCATGTGAGCACAACTATGCACATTTTTTAAAATATGAAACACATTCACATTCATACTTCCAGACTCTGAGAAGGATAGGGAAAGATTATAATTTAATAAACATTCCCCCGTCCCTGATTAGAATTGAACATGTAACTTCTGGGTTGAGAAACCAGAACACTGGCTACTCAACCACAGATCAGTTCTTAAATGCCTTTATACTTTGAAATGGGACAAATATTATTGAACATATCATTGTAATGTTACTTCCACCAAAACGTGTATTTACACCCTCTTTTTTAAAAGAAAAACATTCCATCTGTACATCATTTGGAGGTAACACATTTTTAATTTAATTAACTTTATACTTGAAGATACAGCGATTATAAAACACTTTATCACAATTTCAAATATCACTTTAAAGTTTTACTCAAAATAAACACGTAGATTTTCAAATTCCCTCACCTAAAACCACCCTTTGCATGGAAACGTTTCGTTATTCTTGAGTTTCTTAAAATGGTTTAAGGATTTTCATTATAACACCAAATGTTTGGAATATTTGGATGAAAAATCAAATACAGACATCAGATTTTCTGGAATAACCTGTGAAGTCCCTTTTATTTTGGAATTAAGGCGTGCTTTTGTATAACTGGTATACCATAAGACAGGGTCATTCAGGATGTATGAACCAGTGCACTGAAGGCTGTAAAGTACAAAATGTGACAACGAAAAGTTGACCTCAAGTCGCTCTTTCGTTGCGCTTGTTTCGCTCGCTTTGCCGTCTCACCTTTTCTCATTTTGAATACTGTTTCTTCCTCACTGCGTAATGCTTAAGTGCAATGCAATATTAAACTGGTTAATTTGACTTTTTAAGAGCAACTCTAGTTTTTTTGTTTTAATGATCTAGTACAAATCTCATTTTTGGATACATAATGCCCTTCTCAACCTCTTTAATTCTTCCTTTCTGGCGTCCCCTGTGATTTCACTATATGTTTCTGTGCCTACTCTGTTACAGTGTCTTTCAAACATATGATTTTCTTACACACGTAACTATTATACCGCAGATGAGGCATTTGGCTCTATCGTCACGATTTTCAAAAGCGTAGGAAAGTCCTGATTTAAATGGACTTTCGGCATTCCTTGTATTCTTTAGAGCAGGTGGCTTCATTATTAGGTGGGTAAATAGCACGTATTTATCTATTTCATTGATAAGCGAGCCGTCTACTAACACACGCTTCCACGCTTCTTCGCTCTGCAGCGCGCGAGTTGAACCGAGTCACCACGATGCAGGATGCAAGGAACCTCTGCACGTTAGATTGCACTCGCTGCGATTTTAAGCTCTGAGAGACCCTCATAAGAGATAGACATAACTTGTTACATGTTAAAAATCGAAACTAGGGCCTCCCAAATGTAAGCTTCACACGTTAACAACTAGCTACATTGCTTGGTTAATAAATATTGTGATGGCGGGCAGCCCCACCCAATTGGTGCAGCGCGTAAAAAGGCTCTCCACACCACTCACGAAAACGAACACGTGACCAACAACAATCAAGCGGTAACACAACGCTTTTTCGAGAGCATTTGATGACTGTCAGGCAGCCGGCTTATTTGTGGGCGTTCGAGAATGATCTAGCTACGCCATCGCCGGTATAAAAAACTTGCGGACCACGTGCAACGAGGCAGTTTTTGAGTCGGTCAGTGTGTTAGTGACTGCAAGACAGCTGTGAAAGATACGTCGCGTCGAAGTGAAGAGGTTTTAATGAGTGTGGAGTGATTGTATCGTCGGAGTTTGTGTATGAGATACAGAAAAAATGTAGAGAGAGACAGGATTGAGTCAAGACTACGAGAAGAAAATAATTGTGAGTTGCAATATCTCGAAAGATTGTAGACTGTGTTAACGTCAATAGAAGGAACTGTGTTTTTGTGCAAAAGTTTAGACGGAAAATAAAGTGATAAAAAGTAACGAGTGAGTTTTGTTAATTTGTCACAATATATAAGGGCTACATGCAGTATGTTTCTGACTTGAAAAGGTGAGAAATGAGTTAGCTTTGCATCTATAAGCACTGTCATTGATAATTATAATTGCAGAATTTGATTTTTATTTCAGTGCAAGGAAATTAATGTGGATCAGACGTTGCACTCAAGAAGCGCTGCTGGTAAGTGGTAAGTATTCCGCATCTCGAGACGAGCTGGGCCGGGCCGGATCGCTCCAGCTCGTGTTTAGAACCGGGCCAAGGGTCTCGTTTTCTCTTCTCTACAACTAACATGTTACAGTGCACCACGTTTTCCACCCTCCCTTACTGATTAAGCCACGGTCGGTTTACTGCATTGAAGCCCATTGCAAGGGGATGGCGAGAGAATTTTATCGCGGATGGGAGACGACATTGGGATGACGTTGGATGAGGGATCTGGTGACAAAGCCTTGATCAGGCACCAGGGGAATGTCATAACGACATGTGGCTCGCGAGCGATGGATTGTTTATTAATGAAAAGAATGATATTTCGGAGCAAATGAGCCAGCGTACAATGGCGCCCACAGCTACCTGACAAAACTGATGAAAATTCCCGGGGGCGAGAAACTCATTCACTTAAATTACTTGACTTTATAGGGAATCGATGCTGATGATGTTGCTGATGCTGATGGCGGAGCAATAAAGGTTATAAGAACTACATGTGTCTTCACTGTAGAACGTTTATTGACGCAATAAAGTTTGTCAGCTTCATACAACGCACTAATTTTATTCTGACTTATAAAGGTTGTCTTGACTGCTGTAATATACAGGGTGGAAGTGAAATGATCCGTCAGGCTTTAACAGTGAATTTATAATGTTGTGAATAACAAGAAAATCTAATACCAAAATGTTGAAAAGTTTATAGTTTTCTAAAAAAATATTTTTATCACAAAATTTATAATCACCTGGCTGAATTATTATTGATTGGAGGTTCTTGACTTATGGCTATATTCATAGAAAATTGAATAAACGATAACTTTTTCCTTTGGTGTATTTCAATAGATTCAATGGCTTTTGTGTAAATTAAATTTAAAAGAATCCACAATTTGTTGCCTTTTTGTTGCCATCCTGTGACCACCCATCTGAGGAAACTATAAGTATTGGAAAATTCAAACTAATTACAAGGAATATCTCGGAAATGATTAAAATAAAGAGATGTATTTGACAAAAATTGTGCCCCTTAACGAGATCTACAGGTGATAATGAAATGTGATAAACTTTTCGCGAATGAAGGCTGTCATTGGTTGAACTTTTAAATTGTTATGCACATGATTTGTTGATTTCAACCAAGTATGAGTAGAATAATAAAAATAATTTGGCACTGGGAATTTCCATATACTCTATTGCTTTCAGTGTCTTAGTTACAAAATGGTTATCATCTACATCATTATATATTTCTTTGAATCAAATATCCGCGGTATTTCTCTTATTTTACATGCATATTCTTTGGGATAGCAACAAATGTTTTCTGCTCCACGGCTTTCTCAGGATTTTTCGCAAGTATTCTATTTTATAAGTCAAATGTGTTCCATGTAAAGCATTTTTAACCTTTCACTAATTTATTAAGTTAAATTAAATATTTTATCGAACATATCTGCAAGAAAAATGGAGTTATCAATGGCGAAAGAATCATCTAAATCGGTTGAGTGTTTTAAAGCTTTCCTTACATCTCTATACGTCCATGCACATTTTTATCATAATATTAGTGTCTTATATAAGGGCAATCATTAATATAGATCACTATTTTGTTAGGTAGAAGACAACACGTTCATTAATCACGTTTTAAAAAAATGTTTAAAATCTTATCAAATATTATCATACAATTATCGATTTTCACTTTCGAAAATAAAATTATTGTATTATTGTGTGAATTTATCCATCCTGTCTGAAGGTAAAATTAAGCAAAAATCTTAAAATCTTAAATTTCAAACACTGCATTTTTACTTTTTATTGTGCTTACTTTTTATTATGGCACCTTGGATTTAATAGCATTGGCAATATTTAATGCTCTGTGGGGACTTTTAAATACTCCTGAGCGCAGTGCTATAGTGCACATTCCAATTTTGAGTGTTATCTTAAACATTTTTCTCTGTACTTTTCGTTATTTAAAATGAACCACGTGTAATTTTTTCCCCGATTAGTTTAGTTAAAGGTCTTTGAAATTTTATAGTTACGTTATTTTTGTTAAGTATTTTCAAGTCCGAAATTCCTAAAATCGAAAAGTGCATAAATCCAAAGCGGTTATCTTTTTTATGGTGTAGCTTCATTTGAATAAGAGAAATCTTTATAATGCTGCAAAATAAAATTCTGTATAGAGTGCAGTAAGACATTTGACACATGGGATAATTTTAATCAATATACCTGATTGAAATGTTGTATTTGGTCTTCATATTTTGTCACCATACTACAACACAAATATGAGGTGGCTTAACTGAAATTATTGTTAATTTTAGATTTTTTAATAACCTCAATACCTAAACCATGACTAGGTTTTAATTATTTTGATGTATTTTTCTGATTTATTTGAACGCCACATTTTCTTTAAATTCGGAGTGGGTTGCTTCAGACTCAATTGTACATCAAGAATATTCACTTGAATTCTTTGGAAAGGAAAGTTCAGAAAGTTCCATCTACCAAGTACGGATTTGTAGGTGCAGTAATGCTCCACATATGGTGCACATTATCATCTCTTCATTAAGCTGGACTCGAACACGCGCTACCATACGTGTGGATCGTCATCACTTGCACAGTTGGTATGCTTTAGTCATATCCGGTCGTCCTGTTTTCTTATGCACCTATGCTACATTAGTGACACTAATGACTTCGCTTAGCTTACAGTATCAGTCCGCCAGGGTGAACTGGTTTCAGTGTTCGCTGTCACTTCAGTTTCTTTCACGATGTAGCAACGTTTCGAAATACACCCGACGTAGCCTCTTCTTCAGGATCGTTCACTCGCTGGGGAGTCGAGCACAAGACGTCCCTAATTCCTTGCAGTGTTTCACCACACTTTACCAGTCGTCAGAAACTCACTCGGAGAATACCACTTTTCATCCCAACAGTAACACATCTCCATGGGCGTCGCGAAGGGGGGGGGCAAGGGAGGGCCGCGGCCTCCCCTTGGAAATTAATGAACTTATGTGCTGACTATTAAACTATTATTTTAATTTTTATGTAAAGAACAATTTCTATTTAGCGCTAATTTATACGGTTATCCGCAACAAATTCTATAACTTTTGACAACAAATACTATAACTTTTGACAACAAAATAATGAATTAATATTATCTGATTGCAAAATTCTAACATTTGCCCCCCCCCCCCTGGAAAAAAGTCTGCCGACGTTCTTGCACATCTCGTTTCATGAGATTCACTACCTCCGTCGTAGACTGAATTTGCGAGAGCGCTCACTTATTATACAGTTGCAAGTTTCCAAACAGTTCCGAAACGTTTTAGATGTCGAGACGTCCAGAAGGTTCTGATTTTATGGCGATAGTGCTAGTCGAGTTTACGCTGGTGAACACGGCTTATCTTGTTTATGGTCCCGACTGTCTTAGCCGCCAAGTGTGAAGCTTTCTCAGAAAGTTGCTACTACAAAAGTCCTGTTCATGGTTAATTGCTAGACAAACCTGTGACGGTTCTGTGTTCTCTAAAGGGTCACTTTTAAATCTTTAAAGCGCGATTAATCTATTATGAACTGATGAGGTTGTAAAATAAGCAACTTAATTTAAATAAACGCACTGGTACTCGAGTCCTGTGACGCGTACAAGTGGAAGTCCTATCCAATAGTACTTTATTCAACCACTTCCTGTTAATTTGTTCTACCGCTACATTAGCAATAACATTTATCAAGAATTCAAGTTTTCTTTAGACTTTTTTCTAGTACTTATTTAACTTGAAAGTCTACACGCTTTTAAATACCGCAATTAGAGTTGAAAAACTACCGTAGGATGCCGTAGACTATCTAGAGTAAGTGTAGACTAGGGTAGTTTTCCTAGTGGAATTGATCAGTTAAAGATCCACCCACATTACGTGTATGTTGGGTGTGTTGCAACCTTTCGGGCGTTACCTCATATGGTCGCGTTGTGTGATCATGTTTTGCTAAATTCCTCTAGAAATGGAAAGATTGATCTTTGAACCTTCTCGAAATTGAGAGTGTATTTAAAGGGCTGCTTAACCTTAGGAATATTAGTGTGCTCAAAAACGTTGGTAATCTCCTCTAAGTGTACTACAGTTCAGATCCAAGACACTGGTAGGAATCACCAGTAATGTTATTTTGAACCGAAGAGTACAGTTTTATTTTGATTACAGTAACCACAGACATGGTGACAGTTTATTATGTTTAAATTTCTCTTAAAGTTTCTTAATTTGTTGTATTTTGTATTATGCTCCTTTCCCCATCAATGCTACCAATACATACTAACAATACTACCAGTAATCATATCATTTTCTACGTCACTTAATGCAACTCAAACCACAGTAAATAATGCATTGAAACAGGTAGGGGAATAGTATAAATAGGTGGGGATCGCCGTTCCCCAATATTTCCCCAGAAACTAAACTGTAAGACTAACCCTACGAGCGTCACGCGATTTCATGTCAAATTAATATCAAATTGTATTACACGATGTTATTAAATTAAACATCACGGTGTACCTCTCTTCTCGTGACTGGTGTTCATTTAAAGTACAATTTAATACATGTTGTCTTTGGAAGCTGCAAAACAATTCACTCAAAGGACTTGTTGTTAAGTATTGATCAGGAATACTGTCTGTGATTCTTTTGTCTGTTCCTGTCTACTTTCTGTTTCCTGAAACATGACAAGAGTAATTTTTAAAATGAGAGAAAGGAAGTGGCAATTCTTTGAAACAATACTCTCTCTTTTTAGCGAGATTCCTTTAGTACAACAGTGCTTCTTTAAGCCGTTTTCACGATACTAAACTGAATGGTAAAGTTCACGAAGTCTGTTTTAATTCTTTTAAGCGCCGAAAGATTCTCACACAACAAAAAATGTATTAACCCTTTGAGGATAAAATATATAATACACATGGGTTCACAAATCAAATAATATTCAATAAAATGTGTTATTACAGTTACACTTATATACATCTAGCAGCACTTTTGCAGAAGTGGCGGCAATCTTTGATATATTCATCGTGTACAGTGTTATATTTAGCCTACTTCTACCTTACCGTGACCCGAAATTTCGATGTCCCGTGTAATCTTCAGTCTTTATGTTAATTATAATAGAAATCCACAAAAAGAAACGTAGTTGGAATCTTTTAACTATGCTTTATTCTCTGTCTTGAAATATATATTTCAACAGCATCATTAAATCCTAGATACAATATGTGGTGGATACATTTTCTAATTTAAATGAAAAATAGATGCTTTACAACACTACTGCAAAAATCCCGTCAATGTTCAGGGATGCAAATTACAGTTTTATGTGGTTCTACCCCGTCCTTTACCGAAGACACGATAGCACAACAGTGAGGATTCCAACTTATTTAACCTCCGCAATTCAAATTCTGATTAGTAACGTTCAGTGCTTAAGCCAACTAAGTTTACAAATACATACCATATATCGCCAGATTTGAAAAGCTGGTTTTATCGTAGTAATACGAAGAGAGGGGTTCATATGATGATTTTGTGAGCGCGTAGCTCGAGTGTGGAGTATTCCGCAAAATAATGAATTATTAATTTATTTAATATTGATAGAGGTTTAAAAGGAAACAAATTGCAATAAAATTCATACATTTTAATTATGATTTATTTTCACAGTTTCTAGATTTAATGCAGTAGGTTGTAAGAAGTACAACAACAATAATAATTTTAGCGTTTAATCCAGGAAGATGAAGAATTAGACATATTGTGAATATAAATGAACGAATTTGCGTTAGTAGGGTATACATTAAACGTAGGTCTGCTATATTTACGATTATAGTTGTTTGACTTCGCCTCTTGAATTAAAATATCAATATCCTCACTAGAATATTCGTCAAATCTTTTGTCTGTCACATTTTAACGGCTCACTAGTTGTTTTCACTGCGCATGGATACTTCAGATGTTTAGAAACCTAACCAAAGGTGGTGAAATAACCAAAGCGATAATACCACGGCCAAGAGCTGATAATCGGGCGTGAGTGGAACAGTCACATAATATTAGAATTAGAAAGCACATAAATATACACCAAGAAGTTACCTTCCTCATTCTACAAATAAAACAGTACCTAGGTGACAGAGTTTCGCTCGGCGTTTCTTTTCTTTTCCTTTTTTTTAATCGTGTTCTTTTGGGAGAATATACTTATTTATATTAACTTTAAAAGGAAAATGTCAACTAAATGTAAATTTTCATCCTAATTTTGGAGCTGTTTCCTTGACGAGACATTTAATATCCTGGGTTGTTTGTTGAAATTGGCCCATTAACATAGAAATTATGGCCAAAATAAGGTTTCAAATAATTGTGACTGTTACGTGTAGACTAATATAACTAAGTAAATGTTCTTTAGGTTTTATGAAAGCGTTTGACAAGACCTTTAATATCCTCGCTTATTTGCTTAAATTGGCCCATTAACAGAGAAATTATGGCCAAAATAAGGTTTAGAGTAATTGTGGCTGTTACGCGTAAAATCCCGTTTTTTTCAGGAATGACACCTTTATAAATAAACTTAATAAGCAAAAACCCTATGTGAACACAAAATTTGATCGAAATCGTTAGAGCCGTTTCCAAGTTGCGCAGAATATATTTATATACAAGAATTGCTCGTTTGAATATATAAGATATTCAGTGAAGGTTGTACGTGAATTAGGTACTATGTAGTGTGTGCATACGTAGGAATTGATCAGTGCAACTCATAAACGTAAAGTTTAGTACATACCAACTTTCTCTGTTTATTCAAGAGTAACCATTATTACACTGTTTATAGAAAGCTTGATTCTTTTCTCCACTTTACATAACCCGCAAAAAATGTTCACCGAGAAATGGTTACATTGTGCTAGTTTAATAAAAATTATTAGAGGCATTTGAGAAAATGAAATACAACGAAAAAGTTTCCATCTAATGAGTTTTTGAGTTGGGAAATTTCTTCACCTTGCATCTCTCTCACCCTCTGCCTCACTTATACTTAGGGAGGAATATTGAGTTTTTCCAAATTAAAATTTCGGTTGAATTATCCTCTACCTAGGTAAGCTGTATGAAGGTGTAATAGTACTAAAACAAGCAGAGAAGATAAAAAATACATTGTTTCATTAAATGCATTTTCAAAATGTGTACGTTTGTTAGGGTGCAGTTTTTATTGAGAGTTTAGTGGCTATAATGTCTGGATGGAGGGTTGAAGGTCATGAGGGTGGAGAAAAGTAAATTAACTCCTCTTCCGCTACACCCCACAATTTCCATACAAATAGCCGTTGATGAAAACAATTTTTAAATCCTTTTTCCTCCCGCAGCTATTTTTTTCAACTGATTTGAAAGCTACTTGTTCAGTCCAAAATCTGGAAAATTAGGGCTGAATAAAAGTTTCACTTTACCCTAAGTGAATAAGAGACTCAATGAAAAAGGGGCCTATGCTATCTATTAATGTATTTTTAAGTTTTTGTCATTATAAGGTAGATCTCGCGGTCTAGTATCAGTTTTTGAGTAGTGATGAGTGCTCATTTCTACCAAAAGCTTTTACATTACCAATAAAATTCCTTGTAAGGCAGAATTTCAGTGAGGCGCATATAGATGATAGGGGTGTAAGTCCAGATGGTTATAGAGTCTGTTTAGTCAACGCATGTGCAGTTGGAACACAAAGAAAATTTGCGATACCCACAACAATGACTAATAAACCCATCTCCGCGCCGCAGAAAAGGGAAACTCCTCCCGCTTGTTCTTTAAGACCAATAGCAACTGGCACGTGGAGTAAACATGTGTCTGCCAGGTCCTTAAAATCAGGGTTGTTATTGGTCTTAAATGAGAAGGGGGAGTTGTTTCCCTTTCCTGCGGTGCGGAGATGAGTTTGACACTCGTTGTGGGTAGCGGCTTCCTTAAAGAAAGCGGCCGAAGTGCACACGCGTTGAGTAAACAGACTACTGGTATTTGACAACAGCGTAGTGAACAATATTACGTTAATGTTTGCTTCATTAGCGAACTTATAATTTTACTTATTAATTTTCAGATTGATTAGTAGCTAGGCGTGGCATAGAAGGCATGACGCAGAGTAAGCCGTTCTCGTCATAACGAATGGTGTGGTGCACGGGTGCGCAAGTATGACTCTTTGTCACGGCTCGGTGACGCAATCTCTCCCGCTACAGTCGTCCATTACGTCAGCATGACGTCTGATTGTGTATTGAGCACAGAGCAGCACTAATCGCCGACAGCACACAACAGGGAACAGGATGTCAATAACGTAACGACGTTTTCATGCTAACTGGGAAAATGGTTCTTTTGTTTTTAATGTAAACATTGTTTCATTAACCGCGTCAGTAAATGCATTATAGGAAATTTAACAAGATGGGATAACTATCTGTCGTTATTTCCCCTGCATACAGTCCTTAAGGATTACAAATCATTAGTTTGCTACAAAAAAACCTACTACATTTGTATCCAAATTTCCTGCTCTAAAATATAAGAAGTAATATCTGTCTATCCACAAGCGCCTTCAATTTTCGTTCATTGTTATCATCGTTTGCTCTACAAGACAATTATGAAGTGAGTTTCCCCAAAATACGCTGCTTTGCAGCCCACCTAGTAGCAATTTTCGGCACAACATACTTGTGTGAACAAAATTTTCCAAAATAGCCAAAAGAAAGTAATGTAAGGTCCACATTAACTGACAAGCATTTGGGAGCGTTATTTTCGTTATGTGCAACATCCTCGGATATTGAGGCGTTAGTAAGATCAAAACGCTTGCAATTGTCATCACAGAGAAGTAGGGAAATAAAATGCACCTCATACAAAATAATAAATAATGATTTTGTCGCGGTTTAGAACACAAACAATCGTTTACAGTGCAAAGAAGATTTACATAGTTCACCACAGAAGAAGTAGGGGAGGCTTCATTACGTCACAGCAGTGACTGAAGCGTTTTCCCTCAGTATTGTGATTTGCGCACCCGTGCTACAGCAGAACTGACTTCCAACGCTTTCTGCACTACCTAGGCCGCTAGGTCACGCATTGCGTATGGAGCAAAACGGATGTTACAGGCTGGGACACAGTTACAACCATGCAAAAAGCATGAGATAGTAAACTTTGTAATTGATTTATGGGAAAATTGTTAGAAGAAGAGATAAAACAACTAACACACCGAAGTGGATACATATTAAGGTGCCAATTATCAAAATATATGCACTTATACCTCTAACACCCTGTATAAGTTGGCTCACACGAAAGGAAGCCTTACTCAAGACCTGGCACTCCCAGACTTTTCATCTCGAGTTAATTTAAGTCCACAATGTACAAAGGAAGGATCAACATCATAGAAGAACTAAACCTTCTAGAACTGCGGCAGCAGGAAATATCGTAGCAACTCTGCTGCAGAAATTATTCCGCTCGATATTGATGCGAACTGTATCTATGTAGAGAAGTTAAGAGAATTTTGTAATTAAACTCCCTTTATGTAAACAAAGTTTGAATCAGTACGTATTATTGTTGCTAAGGATAAGCTTCCTGTCTAATAAATTGGCTTTCACACGGCCCTGAGGTCGGGAAGAGGGAAAAAGGTATTTGTGTTACATTCTCATTACTTCGGCACCCACTCTTCTACAAACATACTTTCATAAATATTGCTTAATTTACTTCATGATAGTCGAAATAAATGCTGCAGAAGCATTCATCACACATTCGCTTATTGGTATCAGAGAGATTTAGTAAGCCAAAGTGTAATCAGATCTTTTAAAAGCGGGTTGCTCTTTGCATTAGAAAATGTATTAGAAAATATGCTTAGGTATTCGACAAAGAAACAGACGAATGAGAATATAATCCAGCTCGCAAATGCTTATATTTTTGAAAATGTGCATGTAGTCTTATTTTTTAAATTGGATTTGTTGTTACACCCTGACTGTGATTTTTACTCGTAGTTTTAGATTACCTGTGTCACCCCTTCCCCTCTCCACACTATCCCACACATACTCGCAGCGAGCACACATTGCAAACAAAAGGATATTTGTTGCAGCTCTGGTTATTACTTAGAACTCGATCACTGTGTATAAGCGATCTCAAATGAAATGGTTCACCTATGCAACACCGGCACACCTTTACAGTTTACATTCTTATATCAATTCCCCGTAAACTAGAAGTACTTCTTAGGTCAATCGTTTTTCCGCATTGGAGTTGAACAATCCACTCGACAGTTTTGTATGTGAAGAGATAATTAGCCTTTCAGACACCAACGTTAATCTGACAATTGCTGTTTCACATTGGCTGTATGAAAACTGAAGTAAAAGCTTTGTCGTCACGGTAGCTTAATGTCAAAGCACTGGTACAGCAAGTACCTCCAGTTGAATTTTCCAACTCTGATTTAACTTTGTTGCTTTAAAGGTTTTTATGTTAGTGGCTCCCTCCTGCTGGCGAACGAAACGTTCTATTTGTTAAAGTACCTATTGCACTAAACATCTACTTTAAGTTTCGCTTCAGATACAACCAACAGAAGGCATAAATATAATGTGCGGAGGGATAATGGTGTGCCATGGGAGATGAAACTGTTGATATTCTCAAACCATCAGTGTATCCTGAAGCGTGAAGATGTAGTACCGAGCTCTCCTGGGGACCTTATCTTCGGGAGAGCATCTACCCAACATTTGTAGCTGAGTGCTTTAACAGGGGGTATATAGTCGGGGAAAAAGGAGGCTTTCTGACGTTTGGGGATTTCAGTAGTGTAGTTCTCAGACAGCAGACTGTCATCTTCCTACCACCCACACGCCTGCCATGTGTTGCGTGGGAAAGCTTCGTTTCTACTGGAACTGTCGCGTCAAACTGATATTTACACAGGGAAGCATCAAATTTTACGTTCCAAAGACTACCTCGAAATTCTTGCAAGATAAGCTACATATAGTCATAACTTCCATACTGTACACTCTATGGTCTGCTGTTCAGAAGGCAAATTTAGTAAAATGCAAGGGTATCATGATTATTTAACGAGGTCTTTGTAGCTTCCCCTTCTTCCTCTCTCTTTACCCCTCTCCAATGACACCAGCATTCATGCTACTGGTTGGACATAGTTGTAATCAATGACACGTTGGCATGAAAGGGGAGTATTTATTATTACCAATGGCTCACTAAATCATTATTCACTAAGTTACAACTGTTGATTGTTTCATACCATGTTATTCGCATCAGAAGGTGCACGTGACCAGATTATTGATCTTTGGGAAGCTGGTAACACAGTTTGACAAATTTTAGAAGTAACGCTAATTCACAGAAATGTAATTAATCTTGCCACGCAAGAAAGCCGGTTTATTGCATAAGTATTACAAGAACACCTTTCATTCGAAAGCAGAAACTGTATTATAAGTAATAGACAAACGCGTTTGGAGCTATTTCGATACTAATTTTAATTCCAGTATAAATATGGGGGGGGGGGGGGGGGGAATTTGTAGAAGATTAAAGTTTTTTTTTCTTTTTTTTTCGATATAATGTTCCATTCTGTTTACTTTAAAGCTTTACACGTTTTTGTGATTCTAAGGACAAAGTTATAGCTTTTCTTATAACACAGAATCGTTTAACTCAGTGATTCTTATTTCAAAGAACATTTGCAACTTTTTCCATAATAAGCAATAAAAATTTGGAGCTAAACCTAAATAAAATTAAAACGTCTTTTCTACGAGGCCAGGGCTTATCTATCCTGCCCCACCGTTCCTTGTTCTCATTACAGCGCCACACCTCTAGCCTCGTATTGCAACTGTCTGCAGCTCATTGGTCACTAGTTATACTTCACCCCTGTAAGACTCCGTAAGACGATAAGAAACTGAGAGATGCGCCCATACAATGCAGTTTTCTAAATATGTTTTGTTTACTTTAGCACCCCACCAGTTGTTTCATTCTTTTGAATCTGCTGTCTTCTCATTACCGTAGCCTTTAAGCCCTTATCAAAACTTTGTAGAGCAATTCGTTACTTAGCCAGCCAATAGTTGTATGTAGTTTTGATTTAAACTCTTCCAATATTGTTTTATACTTGTCTAACGATTTTTATTTTCTCTGCCAAGTACCTAGATGGAGAAGGTACTGAATTTCACCCAAAAATTTGATATCGAAATTTCACCGAAAGTATATGATTTGAGACCCCGTGAGTAAAGAAAATGGCGGAGGGTCAATACGCAGTCAGCGCTTTTGTTGCGGCGAGGTAGAATGAGGGTAGGTTGTATATCTATATTAATTAAAATTTACCTACACTGTTTATACCGCACAGTGAATTATAGGAACTATTACAGATAAGTTTAGTGTTAAAAATAAATAAAAAAAAAATAAAAGAAAAATATAAAATGTTATCGAGTTATAGGCAATGTCGAGTTATCGAGAGTTGAGTTATCGAGAGTTGAGTTATCGAGAGTTGAGTTATCGAGAGTTGAGTTATCGAGAGTTGAGTTATCGAGAGTTGAGTTATCGAGAGTTGAGTTATCGAGAGTTGAGTTATCGAGAGTTGAGTTATCGGGATTCCACTGTTTACTTCCTCTACTACATGTAATAAGTAGGGTAAGTATTGTATTCCACCCAAAAAATTCGATGTCGAAATTTCATCGGGAATATGCTTTGGTCCTCCTGAATAAAAGAGCATCTTTAAAAAAAGGTCCACGCGCGCGCGTGTGTGTATCTATGTGCCTGTGTATTTCTATGTGTCAGTGAACAACTCGAAAACGAAAATTCGGTTGAAGGGCAAAGTTGGAATATCTTTCAAGGATGAAGATTTAGAAGAAAATTCCTCCACCCTAAATTAACCTTTACATGAACAATTTTTCGAAAATTTTGATTTTCTCGAAAATGACTCCAAGATTTTGATTAAAATTCCATGTGTTTTAAGATATTTTTATAGCAAATGAAATTGTATTTTGAATTTTTTGGCCATAGCCCACATAGTCATGTTTACTCTTGATAACTTTCGCATAACTGGTAAACCGTAAGAGATAGACCAAATCCTACTATAGAAAAAATGTAGATCTCCTTAAACCACACAATTTATGTCAAATGAATTTTCTGTGGAGTTAACCATTTCGAAGGTATTCCTTGTTATTTGTGTGAGTTTTTCAATACTTATGCTTTTCTCAAAGCGAAGGTCGTTATTCACTTTATCTCTTGGCCGTGCAAAGAGAACGGAACTTCAAAGCCTTTATACAACGACCGCTTTAAAAGATTTGACTATCGCTCAAAGCCTACTGTATGCCTCTTGCACCTACAAGGAAATAAAATAATTTCTGAAAATGTTTATCTCGACTAACAATGAGAATACAGGAATAAGGGTTTGTAATAATGGTTACTATAAGAGTAGAGAAAGTCATGTGAGTGCAACACATAAGATTTTTACATTTGTAATGAACACTGCGTCGTTTGAGGTACAAAGAATTTGTCAAGAATGTCCTTATCTGCTGGGGAGAGAGTTTACACGCTCGGTCTTGGTCAGCCAAGCACTAATGTGTAAAATTGCATACTCTAAAGTAGGCCCCGTTGGTTCATATTCTCTTTGTGTTGCTTGCCGTACTGCAGGGCGAGGTCAACGGGGATATGTGGGACGAACGATGCTAAAAGAGAAGAGAATAATTTCACAGGAAACCACAAGAAAGGAGGAGAAACGTTTGGACAGGAATATAGTTGGGGCGGTATGTAAGTGGGAAAACCACAGTAAACACAAGTTTTTTACATCCTGGACTATGGGGGAAGAAAGAAGCGCCGTGGAGTTTTTGTCTTTCCCCGTAGTTCCATAAATTTCCGGGAGAAAGGTGGTTGCAGAAGCTCATTCTATATGGTTTATATGACGTACCCCTTTTTGTATTGACAGAAAATTTCGGTCGATACTCGGCTTTCGTAGCCATGCTGCGTAACTAACTTTCTTTTTATCTAATAAGAGGGATACGATGAAATGAAATTACTCCAGTAGGAGACAGAAATGAAGTAAAGAATCTTGATTGACAATAACCTTTATTGTTAGCTTTGTATTGTGATAATTCCAGTTGTTACGACAGTAGAAGTATTTTAACAGAGGTAATAGTTGCAATTGTTATTTTATTATTATTATTATTATTATTATTATTATTATTATTATTATTATTATTATTATTATTATTATTATTATTATTATTATTATTATTATTATTGTTGTTGTTGTTGTTGTTGTTATTGTTGTTGTTATTATTATTGTTATTGTTGTTGTTATTATTATTGTTATTATTAGTAATAGTTTGAAGTATCGTTGGTATTTTTAAAGTTTGAGCCTTTTGAACAAAATATTTACTTATTTTTCAAAATACCTACTTATATAAAGTACAAATCACAGATCTAAAATTGTTTAGAATATTTTATATGCATAACATTTAACTGTAGAACCGTAATATTAATATTGTAAATATAAAATTCTGTGAGTAAATAAACCAGTGCATTTGAAATTAATAATCCCAAGGTGCAACAACCCTTTCTGGGCCTAGGCCTACCGCCCGACCGCTGCATTCCCCACCTCTACCCATCACAAGCGTCATGAGTGGGGAGCAGTACTGGAGTTGGGATGTGGTCAGCCGGTTACGCCGGTTATGTAACCAGAGTTCGCTTCTTTTAACTCAAATAGCTCCTCAATTAGTCCCTTAGGGCCCTAACGAGGCTGAGTGCACTCCGGATTAGGTCTTCCAGCGGGAAAAAATTCTCAGACTGGTACTGGAATCGAACTCGGGTCTACCGCTTCGTAAGCAACAGCACTATCACCGTGCTAAGGAAATTACTTCACTTGAAATTATTAGTTTTAATGTCTAGAGTTTAGAGAAAAATGCCCTTATCTATGTGTATGTTGACCTTCTTCTACTTCTTAAAGGCTCAAGTGTATTTACACATTTACTCTGGTGAATCGACTGTTGAATTCACTTATTCAGTTCTTAAATATTAGTGACACAGACCTTTATAAGTATTCAATCTTCATTCTTTAAATTCTTATAAATAACAACAATTTTTAGGAAAACTTTTTATAAACCTGTTTTGGAATATACGTTGGCGAGGCTCAACAGTAAATTAAATAGTACATTTGATTTCTATTTGGTCTAATAGGTTTTTTGCTATGATAAGTCGAAGCATTGTATTTCACCCACAAATAGATTCGGAGACTTTATTGGAAATACAGGTTTTAAATAAAACAATATTTATATGTTCCATGTAGCTCTGTATGAACAGCTTATTCCAAACTGGAAAAGCCAGTTACATACCAAACTTGTTATTTAGTCGCATCAAGGATATGATGCGAAGGCTTTAAGAAAATCTGCACACCCCAAACTGCCCCTTATATGGAAACTATTTCGTTATTTTTATTTTATCACTGGAATGACTTTTATTAAAACAATATTTTCAAATTTAAGATATCTTCATAAAAATACAACGTGAATCTTGAATTTTCTGCGAATATTCCATAAAAATATTCATTTGTATTTTACTTTTCGTAATTTTGCATAACTAATTAACCAAAAGAAAGGACAAACTCACTATACAAACATTCTGCATGTACTAAAACCATAATGTATACATCAAACTGATTTTTCGTGACTCTAATAATATATATTTGTTACTGGTATGAGTTTACAAATACTTATTTTTCAAATATTTCCTATTCATCTTTTCTTATGTTCATACAAAGAACTTCGAAACCTACTTTGTTTTAAAATATTTGTCTAGCTCCAGCGTACTGCGTTTTGTTTGTATATATCTACAACGAAATATGTACCTCAATAAAAGCAGTTATGCAAACTTTTAGCTGAAGTAGATACCGTAGAAGAATAAGATTTTGTAAGAAAACATTTCTACAAATGTCTAACATAAAATAGATACTCGTAGAAGAACAAAGTTTCATAAGAAACGCTTTTTAGTGGAATGGGTAGGGAATATTATGTGTATATAACACAAGGTTATGTTTATTTCGTCACTTTGTTACCTTCGGAATCATGCATATTTCTTTATTTAGTATTAGATGAAACTCTTTATAAGTTCTTTGGGTTTTGCTGAAAACCGACACCAATGTCTAAATGCATACAACGTTCGATTACTTTAATGAAAACACCATCAAAATACAAACTGAAATACAGAGCAAATGATGTCAGTAAATAAAGCAGTTTTATTTATTGAGCTTTTTTTTCTGCCCTAGGCAAACGGCATAAATAGAAATGGGTCAAGGGCAATGTGATGGAAGTTTGAGTTTCATCAGATTTTCAGTGTTTGTATATTGGTCAATGATATATGTATATTCAGCTTTGAATATAACTAACTTTTGATGATATTTCTGTATGCCTCGGTCATATAGCGCTATAAATTTGATTTCAAATTGAATTTCAAAGACATCAAACATGTTGACATCCACTAGTTGATGCAATTTGATAGTTTGTTGCTTTTGTTAATATCTGCTCGCTGCTGGTTAGTATAAAGCAAAGCATTCCAGACCAAATTCTTTGTTCATGCGGGATAAGATATTAGCTGTTTATAGCAGTTTCCTTCGAAGTTTTATATTTATAGATATGATGCGTACTTTTTCACATATACAAGTTATTTGAGTTTAGCTTTATGTTATATATGAAATAACATTTTTTGATCTAGAAAAAGCATACATCTGGGTAAACTGCATATTTTGGGAATTACTCTGATGCAATGGATACTCAGTGAAAGTGATAGATGCGTCAGTTTATCGCTAAAGCTATCATCTGCAGCTGCGTATTTCTTCAAACTTTCAGCAGCGGAAATTGTTAGTGTTATAGGTAATTATTTGACTGTGTAATATTACGTGCTTGTTAATACATCATACATAAATAAAATTGAGCAGCAATGTTATTATTATTATTATTATTATTATTATTATTATTATTATATTATTATTATATTATTATTATATTATTATTATTATTATTATTATTATTATTATTATTATTATTATTATTATTATTATTATTATTATTATTATATTATTATATTATTATTATTATATTATTATTATATTATTATTATTATATTATTATTATATTATTATTATTATATTATTATATTATTATTATTATATTATTATTATTATATTATTATTATTATATTATTATTATTATATTATTATTATTATATTATTATTATATTATTATCATTATATTATTATCATTATATTATTATTATATTATTATTATATTATTATTATATTATTATTATATTATTATTATATTATTATTATATTATTATTATATTATTATTATATTATTATTATTATTATATTATTATTATTATATTATTATTATTGTATTATTATTATTGTATTATTATTATTGTATTATTATTATTGTATTATTATTATTGTATTATTATTATTGTATTATTATTATATTATTATTATTATATTATTATTATTATATTATTATTATATTATTATAATATTATTATTATAATATTATTAACATATTTATTACTGTTACTATTAATGTCTCAAACTTTATTTGTAGCTGATATGATTTATCTTGTTCTTTATCTATTGCACTCCTCGAATGGAGAACTGACACCTCCTAGCACTTACAAGCCTATACGGGTCAAATGCCTGTCGGGGAGCAGACGAACCTATGGACCATATCGGAACATATTTACACTGAATCTATAGATTCATCATGAACTTATCGTTCGTACAGTGAGGGGCACTAATTTCCGTAGTCGGTAACACTTTCATTTTGGAGTTATTGGCAGAAAGGATATACACAAGGGTAGTTGCAAATCTCGCTAATACCTAGAATTCTTTTTATTTCAACATAATCTATGGAAAAAATTAAGATACAATGGGAATTAGTAAAGGGTAATGTGCAGACTCATTGTACTTATTTTGTTAGAAGTTATTCCGTGAGGAAATATTGCTTATGAGAGTTATAACGATTATGTGTGTTACTCATGATTTACTATAACCAATGCCATTTCCATCACTTCAGGTCAATTACGGAAAGTGTCTGAATATGAACGTTTCGAAATAATTGGACTTCTAGCTGTTGACACTCATATGTATGAAAAGATCAAATATTAGAAGAGGAAGTTGTTTGGAGAGATACCTTCGCCTAAAATTACATTCTCCAAAGTACAACCGTACTCCTAACAACCGTTTGATCATCAATTTCGTGATTATAAACTGGTTAAAATCGAAAGGTCGAGTTTCATCCCCGGTTCTTCGAAGGACAAGTATAGTTTCTTAGTTTCTTCCCGCTAGAAGGTGCTCATAATTATTCATTTTCAATCATAATATAGTAACGTAAAATTCTCTTTAATAAGAACACCTAATTGACTACTGTCTGAAAGATTAATTTTAAAGTCTGGGTGATATTAATTTTCTATGATATTTGCTAAGATATAGTGTTATACATTTTATTGTTGTCAATTAAACATAAGATACAAATTGGCAGATAGAGATTGCCAGGAGGTTTTATCATTTGTGACACGATAAATAACATTTTAATTATTATACGTGTAACTAGCATTAACTGAGGTATTGCTGAACTTTTAGACGTCATTTGTTGTTGCTGAAGTCCAATACTTTTTTAATGCTTGTAACTTACAATTATCATAAATACGTTTCTAAATTAATGAATTAAGTGCTAATAAAACTAATTAATTTTCGAGCAAAAGTATTCTTTTAAGATTGATCTTTGCGTTCAAATGCGTGTTTAATTATACAACACCGCAAGGTGTGGCAAGCCTCTACCATCTGCTGTTAAGTTTTATTCAGCTATAATTTTAAACGATGCTTAAAAATTAATGACACACAAATCGTGTCAACAGTCAGTTCTCGATAAGCTTTTCATTTATAAGAGGAGAGCACTAGTTTCATGTTTGGGGCGATCTGAACTACCGTACACAAGAAGCATCTTTAAATGTCTCATCTTCCATTCAATGGGGGCAGGTCTGGTCATCCTCATCTTGAAATCTGTAAAAGATCCGTTCCATCTTTTTAGCTATCGATCCTATCTGTTCTTTGGAATGTTTTTGAGAGACTTGCCTGCTCAACCCACTACTGGGAGACATTTAAGCCACCACGCCCATCAGCTTGGGTTCCATCCTGGGCATTAATTCCCCAGCAGTTCCTGACTGTGGCGGAGGCCGCTGTCTTGAATTTCCATCACAGGCATTCACGACGGCTATGTTCTGGACGTCCACCTGCATGCATTCGGGTCTCTTGCATAAAATTCAACTGGAGCTAACAACTAATCTCATAACCTCTTAGACGCCTATCTCAAAGACCGCACCTTTATCCCAGTCACAGTTAGTTCCAAAGGCCTTGTATTTTCAACCACGCTTTTCAGCATGGCCAACTAATCTACAAACAGCGCGTCAGCAGAGCCCAGTGTGCTGAAGATGTGTTGTTAATCTGTACAGACAGAAGCTTTCTCAGACTTCAACGCCATAGAACACAACAGGATTAGTGCAGGGGTTGGCATAGGTCCGTTAACTCAGACAAAAGTCTCGCCCTTCTGCTGCCGAAGCACCGCATTTGCAGAGTCATTCTTTGGACAAATGTCATAAACTATTTGGGGGTTAGGCTAGACAAAGGTCTAACTTTACAGCAACATATCTGAGATCTGTCGCACGGGTCATTTGAGCTGCATTGTGCCCCATGCTAAGATTAGAGAGCCAGGTGCCCTAAAACTACGCCATTTTATAGCCTTGATAATGCCATGATAATATCGCGAGATCATACTTCGAAGTGAAATTATTCATCATATGAATGATTTGCTTAGATGACGACCCATACAGTCTCATTTCTGCGCAAAATGGAATCCCAATGGAATAGGAAAATCAACGACATTTTTAAGTAATCAAGATTACAAATGGTGAGTGTGACACACTATTTGAATGTTCGATACACCGAGTTCTTATGCAATGTCGATGATATACCTTTGTGCTTCGAAATCGCCAAGCCATAGGTCTCTTGGTTTGGCTTTGTGATGGAGCAACTGAGAATCTTCACGTTTCTCCTTTATCAGTTCATTGATTTAGGTTCCTTTTCTTCCTTTCTTTCGGTGAAAGTATTTCAACCTTTCTCAGAAGAAATTCCTTCACTCTCGGCTCCTGATCCAATTGAAAGTCCTTCAGTATTGAACGTTGTATTTTTCGGTTATACAGTTGAGACGGGAACTTCTACGTATATATTTGTAATTTTAGATTAAGAATGTACATAAATATAAGATTTTAGATATAAGTATAACTTGGTATTGTGCAAAGAAATTGCCTTTTGAAAGTAGGTTGACCTGAACAAGTTTCTAAAGGCCTCTAGAACTAAAGAAATCAAATCTATGTCCTTAATTAGTCACATTAGAGTTCATTAAACAGTTAAATAATGTATCGAATGGACAGTATGGGAAATCGAGGTGCAAAGTGCAACGGTCTGACAGTTGGGTCTGGATGGCGATGTGCCCAGGAGTGTAAACCTCGTAGCGCTAAATAAGTATAGCTTCGCGCCAAAAAGGAACGTCGAGGTGAAAAGTGTAACGGTCTGACAGTTTGAGTCTGGGTGGCGATGTGACTAGAAGTGTAAACCTGGTATCGCTAAATGAGTATAGCTCTCGCGCCAAAAAGAAACGTCGAGGTGTGAAGTGCAACGGTGATTAGTGAACGTAAAGCAGTTAGCAATCTAAGAGAGAAGCACCAGAAACTTGCTCAGGTCGGAAATTCGAGGCAAATGAAGTGTTGAAGAATAAACTTAGTAAAAGCCTGTGTTGTGTTGTCATCTAACCTCGCGCCCGAGAAACATCCTCTCATGCCTACCTAAATCCGGCACCCAACGTCCAGAAACCGCTACAAACGGCGCATCCAAGTCACGATCCCGTTACAAATGGCATCCCAACGTGGTGGCTCGACAAAGAATGACAACCAGAGGATCACCGAGGGAAGCAGTTGACTCGGCGAGAATAAATCGACGCGTAGGAAGAAGGCGAACTTCAACCCAGGGACAGCAGTAGAAGCCGTGGACGCGAAAAGGAGCCGACGACCAAGTAACATCACGAGCGACAGGAAACAGCCTCAAGACCTCGGAGGAAAGGCGCACGAGGTGCTGTTTTCAACAAGCGAGACAATCAACATCAGAGGACGACCACATCAACCCAGCAACGCAAGTCACCGAAAGGTTAGAGTTAAACAAAACAATCCTAGGTAAAGACAATATATATCACAGTTAAAATAGTAGATGCATGGAAACAAATGTGTGGAAGAATGAGAGGACATTATATACTGTATGATTGAATGGGGAAGATTAGAATAAGGTAATTTTACATAGATGCTCCTTCGTAGCGGAAAGCTAAGTAGAAATACCAAAATGGAGTCGTTAGAACAGAGTAAAGAAAACAGTGCTGAGAGCAGCGATGCAGTAGGGAATACTTCGGGAGATTGCTTTAAGATACTCTTGAAAAAAATAAACGAAATGAGTACTAGAATAGAGAATATGGGTGAGAAATTGGAAAGTAAAATTAGTGGTCAGGGTAAGGAACTAAACGAAATGAGTAGTAGAATAGAGAATATGGGTGGTCAGGTTAACGAAATGGGTGAGAAATTGGAAAGTAAAATTAGTGGTCAGGGTAAAGAACTAAACGAAATGAGTAGTAGATTAGAGAATATGGGTGGTCAAGTTAAAGAACTCTTAGACGAAGGATTTAGGACCCAAGAATCAAAGCTCAAAGAACATTTAGATCAAAAGCACCAGGAATTTGAGGAGAGAATGAGGGAGCAATTAAATACACAGCAGGGGAGCATTTCCGAAATCCAGGAAGGGTTAAATTCCTTTAGAATTAACGTAGACGAAAATTTAGAACGTATGAAAGAGATGTGTGAAAGAAAAAATGTAGAAACTAGGAAAATGCTGACGGATGAGCTAACAGCTATTAAGAACGCAGTGCATGGGGAGGTAAATGAAACTTTGCAGGTAGTGCACGCTGAATTAGAAGCTGAGGGACAAGAAATTAATAAACTTAAGGAAAACACGGAGAGACAGCTATTAGCTCATCTAGAGGTAGATAACCGTTCAAAAAAGAACGAGAGTAGAATAGTGGAAATCCAGGGATCTGTAGAGAGAATAGAGATACAATTAAGAAGTATTAATAATGGTAATGCGACAAGCGCAGTTGACAGTAATGGAAATAACTCAATTGTAAATAGCGCACAGCATGAGGCTGTAGCTATAGAAAATGTGACACCTAGCTCCTTCCACGTGAACCCGTCTAATACAGGAAATAGTCTTAGTCAATATGGCCAATTACTGAATGAAGTGTCTGTTCCCATTTTTGAAGAGTCTGAGGACATAAATCCTAAGCAATTCCTTATCGACTTAGACCGCTATTTCGAGATAAAGGATATACCGGAACAGCTCAAAATGTTTGTTGTGCGTAAGGCTCTGAAAAATAGATCTCTGACGTGGTTAAGGCTTGTTTTGGGGGAAAATTGTTCTTACGAGTATTTCAGGCAAATGTTCCTTAACAAGTACTGGAACGCGACTACGCAGAACAAAGCCAGATCAATATTGAGCAACGGCCGATACAATGAACACGGCCGACAGTCGATGGCGGACTACGTGTTAACTTGCGCGCAAAATTGCAGATTAGTCGATCCTCCTGTAAGCGAAGGAGATTTTATTTCGCAAATTATTAAACATTTCCCTCAGCAGATTACAAATTACCTGATCGTAGCGAGACCGAAAGATATTACTGAATTAATAGATCTTGTGTCAGCTTTTGAAAGTAGCAACTGGGAACGGGAGTTTGATCATGGTTCGCGGAGAAATGAAAGGGGGAGCTGGCGTGGTCAGCCGAGTTCACCGCGCGTCAACAGAAATTACAATGGGAACCATAACCGAGACGTTGGTATCAGGGAACGATACCGAGATGACCCGCCCAGATTCGAGGGTAGGCCAAGAAACGGCAGACGAGAGCATCAGGTAAATTTAATTAGAACGGAGGCGAATTTCCATGACGGGCCGTACCGACCTAGGGGACGTCGAAACGGGCATAATCCGAGAACCCCGTGGAGGGCCCACGACTCCGACGAAGAGCATTACCGTAGAGAAGACAGGGGGAATTACGGTAGCGGATACAGCTCGCGAGGAAATAACCGACGGGGCCGCAGAGCGAATGAGAAAGAGGGCGGATAGACGTAAAGAAAAACATAAGGCGAAAATGAGGAAAAAGTGGAAATTACACAAAGGCGATCTCGTATTGGTGAGAAACAAGAAACTTTCTAGCGCCATAAACAAATATAACCAGCGCATGGGACTTTTATACAAAGGTCCGTATAAGGTAGTAGAGGAATACGGAACTGACACGTACTTGCTTATGGACTTGAACAGCGGTAAACTAGGGGGAAAATGGCATAAGCAGCTTTTACGTCCGTACCTTCAGGACGAGATCAGAACCGAAGAAGAACCAATAAAGGAAGAGCACGCAAAAGTACATAAAGAATAAGTATTCGAGGTAAGATACGCCGAGTCGGCCTATCAATTCGAGAGTTTCGTCATTACAAAATAAATGGTGTCAGGGGTCTAATTACTTATCAAAGGGAGACCGAAGATGCGGGAAACACTAACAAGCAACAATTGAAATGAAAATGATGGTTTAAAATACGCGCGAAGCGGTAAATAAGTTTAAAAAGACAGATGAAGGAACAATGGTAAACTTGGAAGGATATAGGTGAAAATAGGTAGAAATAAGTGTACAATTAGTAGCTCGTAAGTGTGATTAGATTAGCAGTGCAGAATGTCATTATATGAAACACTGGTTTAAGAATTAAAAAAAAAAGAAAATGTAAAATTAGTAGCTTGTAAATGTGAGTAGATTAGAAGTACACAATGTCATTATGTGAAACTCTGGTTATGAACTAAGGGACCCTGGAAGACATTGAACTCTTGTGTTTACATGGGCCAGGTAGACAAGGAGAACCTGTGTCAGTGACCTATATGTGTGATATTGTAAAGGAAGAAGGTGAAAGTCCAAGACAGGTAGATAATTGAAAGCAAAGGTATACTACGAGGAAGTGGACATTTTCATGTGTAGGTTAAGCTGAAGTCAGGACTTCGGAGGAAAATAGAATTTGGTAACCAAAAAAAAAGGAGAAATCTCTCAAAGATCTTCCTGTTTTTCTTGTTACAAAATCCGGCGCATTTGAGACGGGAACTTCTACGTATATATTTGTAATTTTAGATTAAGAATGTACATAAATATAAGATTTTAGATATAAGTATAACTTGGTATTGTGCAAAGAAATTGCCTTTTGAAAGTAGGTTGACCTGAACAAGTTTCTAAAGGCCTCTAGAACTAAAGAAATCAAATCTATGTCCTTAATTAGTCACATTAGAGTTCATTAAACAGTTAAATAATGTATCGAATGGACAGTATGGGAAATCGAGGTGCAAAGTGCAACGGTCTGACAGTTGGGTCTGGATGGCGATGTGCCCAGGAGTGTAAACCTCGTAGCGCTAAATAAGTATAGCTTCGCGCCAAAAAGGAACGTCGAGGTGAAAAGTGTAACGGTCTGACAGTTTGAGTCTGGGTGGCGATGTGACTAGAAGTGTAAACCTGGTATCGCTAAATGAGTATAGCTCTCGCGCCAAAAAGAAACGTCGAGGTGTGAAGTGCAACGGTGATTAGTGAACGTAAAGCAGTTAGCAATCTAAGAGAGAAGCACCAGAAACTTGCTCAGGTCGGAAATTCGAGGCAAATGAAGTGTTGAAGAATAAACTTAGTAAAAGCCTGTGTTGTGTTGTCATCTAACCTCGCGCCCGAGAAACATCCTCTCATGCCTACCTAAATCCGGCACCCAACGTCCAGAAACCGCTACAAACGGCGCATCCAAGTCACGATCCCGTAACACAGTAAATGCTTCCTACGTTAGAGACGTATCTTCTCCTTGGTAAGTAGCCCGCTCACTTCATTTGCAATCTTGATTATCAGAATTAAAATATGCAATGAGATAAAAACAATACGTTATAATCAGAGTATTGTGACATAAACCAACCGGTTTTATGAGTACGGTTGTGCCCAGAAACATTTATATTAGAGGAAATAAACAATAGAAAAAGGAGAAGCTATAATCAGCAGAGTTTGGAAGCTGTTCTCAGTAGATGAATGCATAAAATACATCAATATAAGAGCATACTCATTAAGGCTAAGAGAAAACATCTAAAGTATTTACAGTAGTGTAAATGTAATTTGAAATGTTGAAAAAAGTAAAGTTATCTGCAAAACCGTTTGATCGACCACCGCGAAATTCCGCACATATATGTATTTTTTTCATGGAAAAGGTTATTATGCTATCCATTTTACTATGCAACATAACATTCGCATGTTTTTTTCTACTCGCTTTTATTTTATGGACATTCATATGTCCTTCTCTACTCGCTCTTCGAGACACAGCTTGCACAATTTTCTATGATTGAAATAGAAATCAACACCTTACAGTCAAATAGCTTTCTGTACTTGTTTTTATTCCTGTGGTATTTGGAGTTGTTTTTATTTATTTTGTGTTCTTTATAGAATCCAAATTAGGTCTAAAAGTTGTAAGGATAAAATCGTCAAACCATGGGCAACGCCGGGTGTTTCAGCTAGTTTTAACATATGCATAGAGGACGATATGAAATAGTGAAATATAAAGTGTAGATCCTACTAAAGTTAAATTATTGGTAACTCTTCAATGCAGGGGCGTCCATATAGAATGAAATGCCCAACATATTTTTGAAGCCAGAACTTAAGAAATATCAGGAAAACTACACAGTCAAAGTGCTAAAATATCATGGCTGGCTTTACTGCATATATTACAATATGAGGTGAAGATACAGTTTCTGAGAGTAATAGTGGTTTATACTATACCTCCATTTTATCTTTCTCCGTTGTTAGAGCTTCAAAACACAACATAGCTGACATAACCTGCCGGTGAAGTACAGAACTAGGGTGTTCAAGATGATACCATTTTCTTTTAGGCAGGCATTGTAAGGTCTGAACTCATTTTGGTTTAAGTATTACTTCTTAACTTCTGAAATTTAAATGTTTATTTACTTATTTATTGTGTTCTGCATTTCAAAGAGTGCTCATGGATTTGTTTTACAGACTCCATAAATGAGCGAGAAAAATATTCCTATCTTCGGTAAAAAACATGTGATTCATGTTTTAAAAAGTAAAACAAATGAACATGGTTTGTTTTGTAAACATATTTGATGTATGGCAGAAGCAAGGGCGCTGAAAGTTTAAGGTCAACGTTATAGACATACATCTGCAGTGAAGCGCAGTTCAATTGAACAGAACGGAAAACCGTCTATTCAGTGACTACGCATGTCCATGATTGGTATGCGGGTCAGACTTTCCGTAAACGAGCGGAGAAACATAAAAGGTGCCATCTAGGCCAATGTGTTCCACCTGAGTTGCTCACCAGTGTGTAACGGCGAACGCGCCGCCTTGGGTAAGTAAACTTGCAACACTCCACACAGCTCTGCTCTGGGGTAAGCTGCCGATGGGTACTGACGGAGACCTGCGACGGGGAATGAGTGAGGTTACTATGATCTTTGCCCAGTGGCGTATTGGCTATTATCCTTCTCCGCCCTCCCTCTACAGCCATGCTCCGCGCAACTCTAGGTTTCCCTACTCAGTATAAACCTTGCTTGTTCTGATACATTTCATCTGCTGTTACTCATGTTAACTTCCACACATTAATATTGACAAAGGGATGACTTTATAGAACTTTAGTTGTGAATGATTTGTTGCTTAAAATGCTTATCGTATACTAGAATTATTTGTATTTATCTACTTGTTATGTATTGTGTGAAGGGTGTCCTACTCATGCTCCGCACATTTTGTCAGTCACTTGTTTTTAAACCTTTCACCTCACGCGCACACAGCAATACATCAGGAGCTGTTGTGGAAAGGTAAATCGGATGTAAACCTATGATATCCGGGAGGATGAATGAAATTGTATCCTGTCCCGCTTGCTTTCTCTGGCATATTTATATCCGAGAGCATTCAGCCTCTAAAATTGATAACCGATGGCTGCCGCTGAGATATTCCGGAAATCCAGGAAAGTGAAAAATGTTATACGTCTGATGGAGTAATTGGTTTTAGGTGTTGGAAGTGCTGTATGCAGTTAGATGGTCGCTACTTAAGTACTTAACTACTCGCAACTCAAAGTATAACTATGGACTGTGTCCCTTACGTGCGCAGATAAAAAAAAAAAAAAAATTAGTACGAGGGTATTCATTTATTAACAAACTTGAAATGTTTAGAGCTGTTATATAAAAAAGTGAATTACCAAGGCTTGATTCAAAAGCGACGACGATGTTGTTGTTGATGATTAAAAAAAAATGTTCTTTAACGACGCTGTCAACTGTCAGGATCACATCAGCGTCGCCGGTGTGCCGGAATTTTGTCCCGCAGGAGTTCTTTAACATGCCAGTAAATCTACTGACATGGAGCTGTCGTTTTTAAGCACACTTAAAAACCATCGGTCTGGGCCGGATTTGAACCAGCGACCTTGGGATTAGTAGGCCAGCGTCTAACCAACTGAGCCACCCAGACCGACGATGATGATGATGACGACGATGACGATGACGATGATGATAATAATGCTGATAATAATAATAATAATAATAATAATAATAATAATAATAATAATAATCATAATAATAATAATAATCATAATCATAATAATAATAATCATAATAATAATAATCATAATCATAATAATAATAATCATAATAATAATAATCATAATAATAATCATAATAATAATCATAATAATAATAATAATAATTAATAATAATAATAATTAATAATAATAATAATTAATAATAATAATAATTAATAATAATAATAATAATAATTAATAATAATAATAATAATAATGCTAATACTAATAATACTAATACTGATAATAACAATAACAATAATACATCAGGATTGTTCGCTCTATCTTAATTTTGCACGGCCTATATTTCGTTTCCCTCGTGGTTTATAATGAAGTGCCTTCTTGGGTAATTGGTTTTCATACATTCTATCTAAATGTTACTTCAAACTTTTAAGGCAGTTCTCTACACGTTCTATCACTGCTTTCATTTCTAATTCTCTTATAATTTCTTCGCTCTTTTTATGTTCAGTTACAGACATAACAGTCACTGTTTTTCTTTATCTACCCAAGTCTGCGCAAATAATTATGTTGGCAGTGCCACTGATTGATAGCATTTTTACTTTCTCTACTGGTAAGTAGGGGAAGTATTGTGTTCCACCCAAAAATTCGATGTCGAGATTTCACTGGAAATATGTTTTGAGACCCCCTGAATCCAAAAAAAGCATTTTTAGAAAAAGGTCCGCGCGCGCGCGCGCGCGTGTGTGTATACGTGTGTGTCTGTGTGTCTGATAGTCTGACAGCATAACTCAAAAACGAAAAGTCGGTTAAAAACCAATGTTGGTATTTAAGTTTAATGTCTTTCAAGGATGCGACACGAACATTTTGAAGAAAAGTCTCACCCTAAACTAACCTTTACATGGAAAATTTTTCGTAAATTTTATTTTCTCGAAAATGGCTCAAACGATTTTAATTAAAATGGTACATATTTAACATATTTTTATAGCAAACCAAATGTATATTTTGAATTACCTGGCTACAGCTCATGTAGTTCTGTTTACTCTGAATGACCTTTGTATAACTGGTAAACCTGATAGACCGAATCTTACTATAAAAAATCTGATGTGTTGCGCTCACATGACTTTCTCTACTCTTGTACTAACCATTCTTACAAACTCTTATTCCTATATCTTATTCGTGTTAGTTAAGATAAACATTTGTACAACTTACCTTATAGCTTATTTCCTTGTAGCTACAAGGGGAATATTAGAATACAGTAGGCTTTGTGCGATAGTCAAATGTTTTAAAGCTTTGGGATTCTGTTGTCTTTGCGTACTTAATATATAAAAAAATGAACAACGATGATCCATTTCACGAAAGTTCTAAGTTTTCCGAAACTCATACACATAACAAGAAATATCTCCGAAATGGTTCACCCTACAAGAAAATTTATTTAGACATAAATTGTGTATTTTAGCAAGATCTACATTGTTTGTATAATATGATTTGGTCTATCTCTAACGGTTTACCACTTATGCAAAAGTCGTTCAGAGTAAATAGGACTACAGGGGCTATAGCCAGAAAATTCAGGATATACATTTCATTTGTCATAAAAATATCTCAAACATATGACATTTTAATCAAAATCGTTAGAGCTATTTTCAAGAAAATCAAAATGTTCGAAAATTTGTCCATGTAAAGGGTAGTTTAGGGTGGGCTTATTTTCTTCAAAATCTTCGTGTCGCATCCTTGAAGGACATTAAACTTAAATACCAACTCTGGTTTTTAACCAACGTTTCGTTTTTGAGTTATGCTGTTTTCAGCCACACACAGACCTTTTTCTAAAACTTCTCTTTTTTGGGTCAGGGGGGCTCAGGGGGTCTGAAAACATATGTTTCCGGTGAAATCTCGACATCGAATTTTTGGGTGGAATATAATACTTCCCCTACTTACCAGTAGAGAAAGTAAAAATGTAGATGTTTTTAAAACACACGTTCTAAATCATATTTTTTTTTTTTTTTTTTTTTTTTTTTTTTTTTTTTTTTTTTGGTAGAGTGAACCATTTCGAAGATATCCCTTTGTAATATTTGTGAGTTTTGGAGGACTTAAAACTTTCATCAAATGGAACATCGTTGTTCATTTTTTATATGTTAGCCATACAAAGAGACCGGAATCTCAAAGCTTTGAAAGATCTATCTCTCGTAGCCAACTGTATTCACATATTCCCCTTGCACTTAAAAGGAAATAAACAATAAGATAATTTCTGCAAGCATTTCTCGCAAATAACACGAAGAAGATATAGGAATAAGAGTTTGTAAGAATGGTTGGTACAAGAGTAGAGAAAGTCATGTGATTGCAACACACCAGATTTTTAACGTTTATTGTATGTTGTTTTATTGCCTATACATCTTGTTACCCGACAAACGTATTCATATTTACTGAGCTTTCTTCTTTTCTGGTATGATACTTTATATTCCAGCTATTTTAACGTGCTCACTTGTTCAGTCATTTTTTAATCAATTAGTCTTCGATCCTTTATTTAGGGATCCGAAAAAAGCAACTGATTTATTAGTTCCTGTACTACCTATAGTAAAGTAGAGGAAGTATTGTATTCCACCCAAAATTTCGATGTCGAGATTTCAGCGGAAATAGATGTTTTGAGACCCCATGAATAAAAAAAAAAGCATTTTTAGGAAAAGGTTTGTGCGTGTCTGTCAGTCTCTGTGTCTCAGTCTGTGTCTGTTAGTCTGTGAACAGCATAACTCAAAAACAAAAAGCTGGTTAAAATCAAATTTGGTATTTAAGTTTAATGTCTTTCAAGGATGCGACACGAAGATTTTGAAGAAAATTCCTCCACCCTGAACTACCCTTCACAATGTAAAGTAAAGTTTACATGGACAATTTTTCGAAAATTTTGATTTTCTTGAAAATGAATCTAACGATTTTGATTAAAATGCCATTCTTTTTAGATATTTTTATGACAAATGAGATGTTTATCTTAAATGTTGTGACAATAGCCCCTGTAGTCGTATTTACTCTGGACGACCTTTGCATATCTGGTAAACCGTAAGAGACAGACCAAATCTTACTATACCAAAAATGTAGATCTTGCTAAAATGCACAATATGTGTCTGAATAAATTTTTTTTATAGAGTGAACTATTTCGGAGATATGCCTTGTTATTTGTGCGAGTTTTGGAGAACTTATACTTGTCAAATGGAACATCGTTATTGAATTTTTTTATATGTTAACCGTGCAAATAGAACGAAATTTGAAAGCTTTAAACATTTGAGTATTGCTCAAAGCCTACTGTATACACATGTTTCATTTGCACGTACAAGAAAACGAGCTGTAAGATAGTTTCTGCAAATGTTTATCTCAACTAACATGAAGAAGAAGAAGAAGAGTTTTTAAGAATGGTTAGTACAACAGTAGAGAAAGTCATGTGAGTGCAACACAATAGATTTTTTTAAAATTCTGTTACCACCTTCCATATTGCCCGCCATCTGTACTTATTTTCTGAGTTAAGCGTTAGTACCTGGTCATCTGCAAAAAAATGTCTAATTTGTGATCATTTATAAATAAAAGTACAATATAACAATTCCGCCATTTTTCAATGGCGTCGTTAATATGTAGGGGATGGTGTTGCAACTTGAGCTACTTTTTAAAATATGCTTATAATCTTGATTTATTAGAATATTTTGCTTTTTTAGGTTATAATATTATGTTATACTTTTTAAACTTATCTTAACTGAAAAACATCAACTCAGTCAAATAAACTATCAGGTAAATAATATGCTCGTGTACCTAGGGACAGCCATGCTGTACCGTGGACCATGCTTTGAAAGGAAGATTTAAAACAATAAGTCAACATATTTTTACAACTGTTTAAGAAAACAAACGTTTTTGTTGTTGTTGTTATTTATGAAGCACAAACACAATACATGGCACTAGAAAAAAGCACAAAGGTCACAACAGTAAGTTTTCCATTAATTGACTTCAACCCTAGCACAAAGATAGTGTCTAAGGACCACATTTGATGCACCACTTTTCTCCACTACAATCGGATTCTTTAGAATTGTTGCAGCAAATAAATTATCTGCACCATCGTTGTCGTAGTCATTAGATAGAAGGGGAATGAACGCTGCAGACCATCTCTCCATAATGTGCTGCCTCTTAATCAGTTTTAAATATCCATTCCTCTTGATGGTTCTGAATATTCAGTCATCTCCACAACCCAGAAATTTGTTTAAATGCCTAAAAAGACTGACATTGAATACTTTCTCGGCCTCCCTATATGACATTTTATTTTCTGGGTCATTAGAATTGCTTTAAAGGCGTCTTTCAAAGCATTTATGTCTACAGGTTCCCTTTTCTACTACGAGTCATATTTGTCTATTATTCCGGTACTGAAAGACACAAACAGAACATGTTGAAACCTGTTGTACGATGGACCGCCGGCACAAGGTACATGAATATGTGTTAGCATATACATATGGCAACCTGCATGCTAGCTTATAATATAATGAGAAATTGTAGGCTCATTTTACTGAACAAATAATGTGGAATCCAATACACATTCACACAGTAAACGTTGTAAACTGGTTAAAATATAGTGCACAAACAACTGTAGTCAGAAAAAAATACATTTGAGAAGAAAAGCAGCTTTTTGCTCTTGTACACACAGCCGTTATGCTAAAAATTCAGACTCACACAGATACCGCTCTAGGATACAAAGCACCATATGCTCTTGGGAGGACTGGCTAGGTGGCAGCAGCTCTCAGATAAAGAAACTGGTTCAAGGTACACTATGGTTTACGTACAGCACTCTCCCATATGTTAGGAAGAGCGTGTGGTAATGCATATCCTTAACGAAGAACGCCACCATTTCTACCAATTGCTAATTTGGGCCATTCTGGTGTTAACATAGTCTGCGTGTTGCGGAGGGCATCCTTTCCCATGTAGTATTTACCATATTTTTGACCTTTTAACTTCATCAAATCCCTTCATTTGAAGATACTTGATTAAATTTTGTGCTGGCACATTCATAAAGTAGATGTCAGAGATGAGCTCAACGCATATTATTTATATGAACTCGCTATTACTTTGTTACTTTGTGAGCCCGTGAAAACGTTGGCAATATTCGAGCTACTACGATCGTTGGCAAAGATATAGATAGTTTTTCAAGCCTTTGTAGGCATCACATAAAATTAAATAATAAATTGTGTGAAATGTTGTGGAATGTCAAATTCTAAGGTAGACCGTAATGTTTGTCCTGTGTCGAAAGTTATCTGTGCAAAATTTGGTTTGTAATCGGTGCAACGGTATAGAATCTTATAAATATCACACACACGCACGGACACACACACACACACACACACACACACACACACACACACACACACACACACACACACACAAAATACGCGCACGGTCGCACATCAAAGAGGGTCGAGTTCAATTACCTCACATTGCGCGGCGAGCTAACAAGGTAACAATGGAGTGGCCCGGAACAAGCAGCGATTTTAGACTATTGGAGAATCTTTCGACTCCCAGCTTGTTTACGAGAAGTTTCTATAGAAAAGGTGTATTTTCAGAGAATTCGCCGACTCAGTGTTAGACCAGTTTTAGTAGCTATTTTGTGTTTAAGTGTTGACGCATTTTCTGAGTTGCGTTCAAAAAGTGTTTATTGAGTGTGTCATCGAAGCTATCTGTTTATGAAGGAGGAGTAGAGAGGCAGTGAAGTGTGTGTCAAGGTCACGACAAGTTGTAATATGCGTTAACGATGTGATTCAGTTTTAGATGAGAAATCAAGAGACAGAAAAAGTAATTGAACTTGGTGTTACGAGTGGGATTTGCCACATTGTCATTTGTCACAATATTAACATTACTTGATTAAACGTAATTATTCCAGAATCTTCTCTCTTATAACTGAATAATTATTTTAAACAATTTAAATTTTAAATAAGTTTAAAGAAAATAACCAAGCAATTTAGGTTACAGCTTTTTATCAATGGCTAATAGTCATGGAGAAACGTTTCGTGAATCCTGTAAAGTGTCGTCGATGTCTGCACTCGAACCATAAATGCTAAGTTATGTACTAAAAGCACAAGGTCAACGAGCAGTACAGTTAGACACAATTAAGATAAGGACTGAGATTCGTCACCTCTTCCTTCCTTGTAGCCAAAAGAAAGGATTAAGAAGACCTCAATTTTCCAGGTCCTGAATTTGAACACTGTTTTATGGAGGGAAAGATTGCATCCCTCTTGAAATAAGTTTACTGAAGTTTTCTCTTAATCATCCCCCTCCCTACTCACCCTGCTAGTAACTGGAGATTAATGATGCTCACGACGTTTCTGCGGTCCGCCATGTTGTCGACGGTGGTGATTTTCATCTGCTGATTAATGGATAGGATCCAACGCGCCCTCTCGCTCTGTTTGTAGCATTGTTTTGTTTCAGTTTAGACTTACGTTAATGGCTGCAATAACACCATCTGGCGAGGGCGAGCTTTCGATTATAATCGAAAAGAGGAGCTCTCTCAACCTGTTCATTGTCTTAAAGCTGTTAATTCGGGTTTTCTTTCCAGGAGGCGCCACCTGTTATACTCACAAGAGTATATCTCCAAAAAGGGGTTGTCAATTGTTCTGTGAATCTATCTACATATAATTGTTTATCAATAGATAAGTACATATTAACTGAATAGGTTTTTCGTATCTTTCGAGATATTGAAATACCATTATTCCTGTCTTGCATAAGGTTATGATTCTAATGTGTATCGCCTGCATCTTTCTTGCCGTTACATATTAGACAAAAACTGTTTTTTACGTCTTGGTGTTGCCAAAGGCTTAAAAAGAGACAGAAATGACATATGATTGCCAGTTTGGTGATTTTATCCTGTTTAAGACAAGCATATCCCTTTAATGAACGCTTACATAGAAGAATTTCAAATACAGATATTGAAAACTTCATATGAAAATAACATTTGTAGTCTAATGTATAATTAGATTAAAAATTGATATCTTCGCTGTAAAATAACGCTTAAGCGGATAGCGCTTAAACAAACCCGGCTTAATCGAAATAGCAGAGCAGAAAATTCATAAGAAAGAATTAACGAAAAAATTATATTGTACTCAAATTTGTGCTGTCAACATTACTGCGACAGTTGGTAATTTTATTCCAACCCTAAAAAACTTTGTATTGGATCTGTTAATGTTCGATGTTAATGTTTATCAGGTTACGAACGGAACCATTTATTCATTTAATAGATTTGTAGCACTTTACATCCCTATATTCGTGTCTTTTCAGAAACTGGGATGTAGGTCAGAAAGCGTAAGTACACGGAAATTAAACTTAAAGCCAATTTTTATTTACGCCTATCAGAAAACGTCCTATTAATTTAAACCGTAGTTATTTTATTGAAATGGATTTTCAGCTACAAATAGGTATATGCCGTGATTTATCAGGGTGTGAAATAATATACAAGAGAACGAGAGCTCAAAGATACCTAAGCGCGTTCTACAGGGGTTAACAGTTCTGCATTATCACAAAAGATACGTTTCGAATTCTTTTGATCTCCAACCTGTGAGTTTAGTGCCCGTGACGCACGTGCTTCTGTGAGCCAGAATGGAAATTATCTTCAATGACGGTTACATAGAAAGGTTACTTTCGCAGAGTGATGTAATATAAAGGTTTCTAAAGGAAAAAGAATCCCTCATGTATGACATTTACATGATTTTCTCTGACCACTATTATTTATATCTCTTATCAAAACTAGTTACCCTTTCTTTTCTATGGATGAAATGTATTTTATCCACAAATTTTATATCGAGATTTCACCGTAAATACGCGGCTAAAGGTTCCATTAAAAAGAATCTTAAAAAAGGGCACATACCCACCCAGGTGTGTGTGTGTGTGTGTGTGTGTGTGTGTGTGTGTGTGTGTGTGTGTGTGTGTGTGTGTGTGTGTGTGTGTGTGTGTGTGTGTCTGTGTCTGTGGACAGCATAACTCAAAAACCAAACATTCAGTGAAAAACTAAAGTTGGTATTAAGTTTAATGACTTTTAAGAATGCGACATGAAGATTTTGAAGAAAATAGCCCCACCCTAAACTATCTTTACATGGACAATTTTTCGAAAATTTTGATTTTCTTGAAAATGGCTAACGATTTTGATTAAAATGCGGTATGTTTAAGATATTTGTATGGCAAATGAAATGTATATATTGAATTTTGTGGTTATAGGCTATGTAGTGATGTTTACTCTGGATGACTTTTGAATAACTCGTAAACCGTAAGAGATAGACAAAATCTTACTACACAAAAAATGCTATAAGACACAATTTATATTCAAATAAATTTTTTTTAGAGTGTACCATTAGGAGATATTCCTTGTTATTCGTGTCAGTCTCGGAAAACTTAAAACTTCCGTGAAATGGAACATCGTTATTCATTTTTTACATGTTAAGCGTGCAAGGAGAACGGGATCTCCAGGCTTTAAAAGATTTGACTATCGCTCAAAGCCTCTGTATTCTAATATTCCCCTTGCACCTCCAAGGAAATAAGCAATAAGATAATTAGTAGAAATGTTTATCTCAACTAACACGAAGAAGATATAGGAATAAGAGTTTATAAGAATGCTTAGTGCCAGATTAGAGAAAGTCATGTGAGTGCAACACATCAGATTTTTTAGTGTTAAGTTGTTATTGACCTTTTTCTCTCGTTTGCATTTTAAAGCTATCTCATGATAATCTGGTTTTTAAAGATTTGTCTGTCGCTTAGGCCTCTGCGTCCATAAACCTGGAACAATTTGTGTAATAGAGACATTTCTGCAAACGTTTATTGAATTAACAAGAATTAAAACAATAAGGCTTTGTGTAATAATTGTCTGTAGCATAATGACAAGAGAAAATTGTGCGAATGTAACATATCCGATTTTGTTCTCTCTGCTTAATGTTATTTGAGATAAGCGTTTGTAGAAATTGTTTCATTACACATAGTGAAATGGGATACTAGGAGGCTGAAGTGTTAGCCAATCTGTTAAAGGAAGAAGAAGAGGAAGAAGAGAACGCTGTTAAACTTTGTATGGCACCACAAGAAACAACATTATGTTTACTTATCGCTTAAGATGTATAACAATTAAGCAATTCTAACTAATACCATGAATAGCTTGGAGATGGATAATAAAAAAAAATGAAAATTTTACATGTAGTAGACCATTTGTATGACCAGGTATGGTCGACCAGTTGTACGGTATTATATAAAATTAATTCTATTAGGAAATTCCCACTGGATTATTCGCAGAAAGAGAACATTATGCACACTTTATTACTCGTGCGAACATTATAAACATGTGACATTTTAATCAAAATTGCTAGGGAAATTTTCCGCTGAAATGATGCTTTGGGGTAGCGTTGTACTGCCTTCAACTGTACTTGTTTACAAGGGAACTGCAAGGTCGCCGGCGCTTCCATTTCCCGTTGTACATAGGTGCACGTTAACTTGATGGATCTTTTACTAAAGCCCCATTCCCTGATCATGACACACTTGCATTTTACTAAATGTGCTTTGTGTACTTCGCCCAAACATGCTTAGAGGGCCCTAATGACCAAGTTGTCGACGGGCCCTTAAACCCGACACACTCACTCACTCAAACATGCTTAGAAGCGTAAAATGGTAGTGGCAAACGGTCACTCATCATTACCAAATAATTCCAGTGTTGTATAGGAACTGCATTTGGAATAGCATGCAATAAAATCAAAATATGAAATGCACTTCTGTGTCATCTTAGGTGCAAAGTTCTCTGCAGTAATCAATAAAACAGCTTAGTATATACAGCACCCACCTAGTTTACATTTTACATAACAAAACCTAACGTCATTGTCAGCATGAAAGTTACTAATTAAATATAACAGTGCTGAGAAAATAAAATAAAGCGAAAGTCAGCAGATGAAAATGTTAGCACCTGGCAAAGGAACTTCGTATACTCACAGCGCCTTGTTCGCTGCAATAAAGAAAGGTCTGGCCCACTAACGCACCGCTAAGAGTGGATGAACGCTCTAGACAAGGAACATAGGGCGGGGCTCTGATTCAAGCCAGGTAGGCGAAATTTGTGCGGCCACACAAAGCAGACAGTATAGCTATAGACAATCGGTCGGTACGAGTTAAGATATAATCAGGGATTCCAATACTTGTCATAACCAGAAGCAAATAAAGTTACTTATGTTCATATAAGTAATTTTCTTCCCGGCTAAGCTTGTAAAGACTTCTACAGAATAAAAAGACATGCCAAAAAATGAGACAGCAGGTTATTATCCTCTTTTTCTCCTTCCACTTGCTTTGGCTTAATGGCGTGCCATGCGGGGTAAAGGTGACTGGCATTGGCTAGTGTGGTACGCCTGCACCCTTTTGAGTTTCACAGAATAAGAAAGCTAGTGCCGGGTGTCAACAGGCCCCGTTACAAATATCAACCGGAATGCTCCCAGCATTGTTACTTGCCCTCACATCTACTATACTAAAAAACCCACAAAACCCGCAAAAAATTGTGGGTTTTTAAACTTAAGTTACACAAAAACCGTTGAATCTATTGAAATACGCCAAAGGAGGAGTTGTCGTTTATTCAGTTTTCTATGAATATAGCCATAAATCAAGTACCTTCAATGAATAATAACTCAGCCAGGTGATATTTTTTTAATAAAAATATTTTTTTGTAGAAAACTATAAACTTTTCAACATTTTGGTATTAGAATTTCTTGTTATTCACAACAAGAGAAATTCGGTGTTAAAGTCTGACTGATCATTCCACTTCCATCCTGTATATGGTAGAGAAATAAAAAGAAGGTCCGTGTCTGAGAAAAACAGCTTTAAAGTTTATGAAATCTAGAAAGATACTAATAAGCTAAATTAAACTTCAGTATAATGAGATATTAGAAGGGAAGCACAGCTTTTAATTATTATCATATTTATAATACGCAACCAAATAAATAAAAGCAAAATATTTTAATTATCCCTTATTTTTATCATTTTTGGAGCATAGCTTCCCCTTCATGGTCGTCTAAAGAGCTAAAAAGGTTAAAGAAAGGAGAAACCATAGTTGTAAAACACCGCAGACTGAAGAGAGAGGTCAACTTTTGTTTTTGTTCATCAAAGGGACGTGAAGCGGCGACAGGCAGTTATTGTCAGGCTATGTGGGCATTTTAATTTAACCGGATTACAGAACTTAATGGAAAAACAAAAGAGTTGTGGAGAAAAAAGGATTTGAAACTACTTAGGCTTCTCAAAGATAACGCCAGTCGCACTTAAGCTCATTTATGAATACTGGTATTTTCTTGGTTCTGTCGCACGTTTGTCGGCAGTCGGAGTGCTTAAATCCCTACCAATGGGATGTATTATACCGAGCGGAATGACTCAGGAGTTACCGTCTGTGGTTTGCATTCGGAAGGTAGCGTGTTCCATTCCCGTGGCCGACCTTACCATGAGGATTTTTTAGGGGTGGGGGTTTCGGAGCCACTAGGGGAATGCTGGGAAGAATAATTACATCCCAAAATTTCCAGTCCCCCTATTTCACCTCACTTATCACTTACCTTTATCTTTAACCCTAGTTGCCTGTTTCAGTGTTCTAAGTGTCGGAGGGGGTTTCGATATGCATAGCACAGAATTTTCTCTCTATTAATTCTCGTACTCCGGAATGGAGGTCCTCTGGTTCCAAGTCCCCCAGTGGATATGCAAGCGCATGGGGGGATGGCTTTACGAGCCACCACCAGGGAGTTTAAATCTGTAGTTGTTAGGGACCCCCGCCTTTCTTCAGGTCTGGCAGATGTATCTTCTCATCTCATCTCTTTCCCGCGAAAGGTGCCGCGTCAGACGCATAGGCACAAAAGATCTTCCATAAGTCTAGGTGCACAACGACTTTAGTAATATGCACTATTTGAGACCACATTATCGTCTTACGGGGTCTCGCAAGGCATGGGACATAACTAGTGACTAATGACTGTTGCAATACGGAGCTAGAGGCATGGCGCTGTGATGAGAACAAGTGTTGGGGGGGGGGGGGGGGTAGAAGGGTAGATACACCTGACTTTCAAAAACCACGTTGTAATTTTCTTTACATGTATCTCCAAATTCTTAATGCCTATTATGGAAAAGGTTGAAATAAGCAGCATTTATTGAGTTAAATGATTCTATTATAAGAAAAGCTTTAACTTTATTCTTAGGATCACAAAAGTAGGTGTAAAACTTTACAGTAAACAATACAATATTATATTGAAAAATATAAAAACATTGAATCTTTCTACAAATTCTCTATGTTTATACTGGATCGTATCGAAATAGCTCTGAACGTGTTTGTCTATTATGTTACCTATGCATAACACAGTTTCTGCTTTCGAACTAAAGGTTTTCTTGTAATGCTTATGCAATAAACCGCATTTCTTGGGAGGCATTATAATTTAATTGTTTTTTTTTCCGTGAATTTGCACAGCTTTTAAAATCTATCGAAACATATTACTAGCTTGCCATAGACCAATAATCTAGCCACTTGTAGCTTCTAATGTATACAGTATGCTATGAGTCAAACAACAGTTGAGTTTAATGAGTAAAGATTTGGTGAACGGCTAGAAAAAATCAAGACTTTCCTTCAGACTAATGTGTCATAAGTTATGACTATATCCAGCCATTAGCATGAGTACTGCTATCATTGAAGAGGGGTAAAGAGAGGGAAAGAAGGGGAAGTTACGAAGGCCTCGTTAAACAATCATGATACCCTTACATTTTACTAAATTCGTTTTCTGTACTTAGTCCCTCTTCTAACCTTGTGAGAGTAAAGGCTGGTTCTCAACCAAGGGTAACCACAACGACAACATTTTGGTTCACAACAGCCCTGCAACGAGGACGGCAAGATACAATATCAATAAGCGTATAAATAGAAAGTGGAGGTCGATATTGCGCATTGGGAATTCATTTGTTTCTAACTGATCAATGATATTTTCTTCTAGCTTGTGACTAGAGAGAGCAGAGTACTAGCAGCTGTTTCATGGCGCGGCCGCCTTGAATAATTTCTAGAACGAAAGTCTAATACGCGCAATATGAATCTAACATTAACTCCTGTAACGGGAACAGAAAATGAAAACTTGGCCACGTCGTCTTTCCCATTCCTGTGGCCCAGGAGAGCTTCCCGTCGGTTGTGAACATTCCCATTAGAATACACGTATTTCAGTTTTCTCGTTGTGGTTATCCTTACTGTTGTCTGTGGTGCTGAGCCAGTCTTCATAGTCACGCATTATCCATGCAGACAACTGAAATTCTGTTTGTTGAAACTAAAACCTTATTCCATTAAAACTTAGATTGCAGTAGAAATACACGTTTTGAGATCCTCTGAGGTAAAATAAAAGCACTCGATTGTGCATGAGAGCACGTAACCGCCCTCGCGTGCGCATGTGTGTGAGTGTGTGCGCGTTCGTAGTTGCACGTACAAGCATGTGTGAGAGAGCATATATTGTGTGAACCAAAAAGAACGGTGAGCAAGATTTTCAAAATTATACGATATTGGAGAAATGAAACCTAACGTAACGAATAACTCGAAATTAGTTAGTCATAAAGATTAATTTCATACTAGCCTGTTTTGAAGAATACATTTTGCCTGTAGGCCTTTGTTTGCCCTTTATTGTACGAAATTAATTCATAATATAAAGAAGTCTATGGGTTTTTGGTAAGAACTTCAAGATACACATTTAATGAATCATTTATATCTTAAACATGTGCTTTTTAAATACAAAGTTATTAAAATCATTTTTAGTACCTAAAAATAATGGAAAATGTTCTATGCAATTGCTAGTTTTGGATACGGAAATTTTTATAAAACTCTCCCGGTAACATCTTTGGAGGATAGTGACACACACACACACCCACACACTCCTCTTTACTCAATGAATTTTGTAACATGTAGGTATATAATCTATAATGGATTAACCAAAAGACTTACCTCTCAATGTAGATAGCTTAAAAAATCCACTTATTTCAAATAACTTTTTGTGGTATGAGCCACTTCCAACGTATTCGTTATTATTCGTTTGGATATTTCAATACTCTGTCATTTTTAAAGTGTTGTCGCTATTCAGCTGTTTCTCGCTATGTCCCGGAAGAATTTTGGAATTCCAAGGGCGTTAGGAGTATAAGTGTAGATATTTTGATTCGTAATTGAGGACAGTGTAATGAGCAATATTTCATAAATGTTTTTATTAATTTGCGAACTTATAGTTTTACTAATGAAGGGTAGTATGTTTTTAGGGTAGGCGTGGCGCAGAAGCATGACACAGTGGCCGATCTCTGATAACGAATGGTGTACCGGAACCGATTCCAATGCTTCTGCAGGGCCAATGACCTCACAATACCTAGGCCAGTAGAATCACGCATTGAGGTTTGAAAGAAAACGAATAGTCTATGTGACAGGCGTTATTCATTTTGTGGCGCAGTTGCGACTATGCAAAATGTATCAGGTAATAAACTTTGTAATTGGTTTCGGGGAAAAAGACTAACACGCCGAAGTGGACACATATTAAAGTATCAGTTGTCAAAGCGCTTATACCCCTAACAACCTGTATACAACATTAAGGATAAATATAGTAATGTGAATATAGCACCTATTTATTTCACCGCAGGTTTCCATGTTTGGTTATAATGCACATTGTCGTATCTAGAGTTGTGCTCTAGCAAAACTATGGTTTGGTAGTTTGGTACAGGTCATAAATGAACTAGTAAATGATAGAACGACCGTTAGTATAGGTAGCATTGGTAAAGAAATAAACATAATACAAAATATAATGAATTAAGAAATTTAATGAGAAATTTACACGTAATGATCATCAAAAACTGTGATCATAAGTTTGGTTACTATGATTAAAATAAAAATTGTACTTTTGGGTTCAAAATAACTTTATTCGTGATCACTATCAGTGTCTTAGTTTGGAGCTGCAGCAGACTTAGAGGAGCTTCCAAATCTTCTTGAAGGCATCAATGTTCTGTAGGTTAAGCAGCCCTTTATATACCCTCTCTTAATTTCGGGAAGGTTCAAGTTCAAGCGTCCATTTTCTAAAAGAATCTAGTAAAACATGATCAAAAACATAAACAACGCGTTTGACGAGGTAACGCCTGATAGATAGTTAACACACCCAGCGTACAGGTAATGCGGGTAGGTTCTTAACTGTCCAATTATACTAGGATCGTAGTCTACACGATAATCTAGGGTAGCCTCTAGCCCTACCTATCAGCAGTTTCATTAAAAGATCTAGAGACTGACTTCTCTGTGTTTGATTCAACCTTAGACTTATGACAATGCATTACATTCTGTTTTAAATGTCGGTTTTATTCAAACTTCTGAGATGATGCTCCTGACGGTCCATAGCACATCTGGCATATACCAACTCACATTAATAGGGTACGTTACTGAGAACGATTTCACTCCTGGGAGAATTCCCAGTTTTACGCCTTAGAGAGTGTACTCGCTGTATGAGAAAAGATTTATTATAATTTCCAGTATAGGGCGGGACAATCGCGCGCCCGGACCCTCCGGATGTCTTCTTGGGAGCAGCGAGCATCTTTTGTTTCCGCGATTTCAATGTGCTTCATTAGCACCAAGCAGCAGATGAAGAAAGAAAGACGGGAAGAGCGTTGATGCTATCTCACTCGCAGTCTCCCCGCACAAATTGCGGTTTTATACGTACAACTTGAAGATGATGGCAAGATAGTGCTAAAGAGGTCAGTCTATATCAGCCTCTTCAAACAAATGAGAGGATTCTTTGGGGGACTTTCAAAACCACCACGTATAATAAAACTCTGACCAAAATGTCACTGACAAGTTCAAGTTTTGGATAAATAACGAAGGTTAACGTTTATAAAAGGCTGAACTGAAGTGCATGTACTTTATATTCTATTAATAGACTATGAAGTCCTCATACAGGATGTATATTTTGTATTTTTTATAACTTGTAAATCGTAAGAGCCACACAAAAACTTAACTGCATACAATTTAGGTCAATTATAATTTTCATAGTATTAAACATTTCCGAATAATTCTTTATTATTGGTTTGTTTTCCAATAATTGAGGCATTTTATTTTATCTACTGCTTATCTATGTAAAGTAGAGAAATTATTGCGATTCACTCAAAATTTGCATATTCACATTTCATCTAAAGATTTAGAGGCCCCTGAATCCAAAATAAATAGTTTTAAAAATGCGCATGCGTATGTGTGTGCATAGTAGTATTAAAATCGAAAAGTGGTTAAATATCAAACTTGATATTTAAATTTAGGATGTTCCAAGGTTGCTACATGAAAGTTTTCAATAAACCCCCCCCTCCCCCACCACAAACAAATTTTTATACGGAAAAATATTAGTTGTGTTTTATTTTCTAAAAAAATTTCTAATTATTTTGATTAAAGTATCATAAGTTTAAGATATTTACAGAACAAATAAAGTTATACATTGAATTTTCTGGATATATTTGTGAAGCCCCTTCATTCTGAATAACCTCTGTATAACTGATAAACCGTGAAAGAATCTCTTTAAAGCACACTATTTATGTAAAACTGTTTTTTGTGGCGTTAGCCCTTTCAGAGATATTTATGGCTAATAGTTTGAATTTTCATACACTGATACTTTTTCTTTCTGGTAAATCGTTATTCCTTTTAAAGTTGTTTATGCAAAGATGATGTAACAGTTCAAAGGCACACTTGGCGATATGCATTTTAAAAATCAGACTACGAATTGTTTATTCTATCCGAATACTAATATAAGTTTTTAAATGTTTAATTATGGTTTATCTAGATTAACAAGAAGTAGATATAAGATAGTACCTTTTGTAAAGGTACTTTGTAGAATAATGAGTAGGGAAATTAATGTAAATACAACACATCAAAGTTTTTGAAATGCTAAATCACTTAATTTATCGAGCACGTACATTCCGGTGCACGGAAATTTTCCGATGCTGTTAGTGTCTTTTGGTGTGTTACTTTATTTAATGTTGGCATAACCTTTTCACCAGTCTTGTTCCACACCAGTGCTAGCTGTGCAAATCTGTTATTGGTTTGTATCAAAGTCCATTAATACAATCAATGACAGATGAACAAGTGGCGTGATCGAGGTGCGTAATGCAAGGTGAGGAATAGTGAGGAATTTAACCCGAGTGGAACGATTGTCACCATCATCTCCTGGCTGTGTCCGTCGCTCATTGATTTGATGTCATAACTTTGGGATTCGGTTTTGGGAACCGGGGAGAAGGACAAGGGGTGGGTCGCACGAAACAGCTTTGTTGAATATATTGTCCTCTATACTGTCCATGCTATTTGAAGTGAGCAAACGATATGGATAACAAGCCGAAGGTAATTGCGCTTCTTGAACAAGGATGTAACTCTGCAAGGGCTGCGGAAGTAGTGAACTGCTTTAAACTGGTGGAAGAAATACCGAGAAGGGAGACACTGGACACGTGGATTAATTACTAGAACATTATCGTCTTGTGTTTTACCCTTATGTTTGTCTACGTGACGAAAGCATGCTTTTGTATCCTCGGTATATTTTGTGTAGATAGAGCTTAAGTTACAGCTTTAAATTATTTTGTAATGAAATGATATGACTCAAAATAAATATGCGCAATGTGGAGTTCAAGTTAATATACATATAATAAAACAGATAAATCTGCCTCATCACCCTTCCCAAGAAAGCTACACAAACCTGAGAAGGTTCACTGTTCGAAAAGGATTGGCAATCTGGCGTTTGCTCCTATCCTCAATAACCGCTGATAGAATAATCAAAGTCCGATGAGACATATTCTGAATTATATGTTTCAAAGTATCTTAAACTGTCTGGGCTTCTGGTTCGCTTCCGCCATCGCGAAACAAATGGCAGACACACGCCTTCCTATCGCTGACGGGTTTAAACTGGGGGCGTGGTGCCATTCACTATCAACCTAAACATCTGTTCCTCATATCGGAAAGTTTCCGTGCACCGGACTGTACAGCCATGGAAAAATGTTTGAGCACAATAGGAGAGCATTTGTATAAGTTCTATTTGTATAAATACAAATATGAATGATGAGTCAAGATACAGTCTACTTGTGTGTCCGACAGACAATAACATATTATGAAACAGAGACTATTAATAAACCCAGATGCATGTTGGAAATATCAACGTGTATAAATCGCGTTGCAACACTTAGAAATATTCTGCTCTCCTAATGTGCTCAATCGTTTTTTCCATGGCTGTACCTACTATCATTTCATTTTAGAGCCCATCTGACGTCATAGTACCTAACTTAAATTTGCACGATTATCTGTGGCTTGTCATAGTTCAAAACTCCTGATTAATATGACAGTAAATAATATGAACAGTAAAACTAAAGAGGGTTGTAGTTTCCGTTTAATTTTGTGTAGTAGGTTCACCTCTCTTCTGTAGCGAACTCTTATTTTCTCAAAAATGGTTCTAAAGATTTTGATTAATGTTGTAAGGTATTAAGTATAAGATATACATATATCAAACAAAAGTATATCGTAAATGCTCTAAAATGGCTTGTTAAATGTTCAGTCGGAAGGAAGTTCTTATAATTTCGTATAATTGGTAAACCATAAGAAATAGTCAAAAGAATCTTACCCTCAAAAACGCAGATTTCTTTAAATTACACAATGTATTTCAAATTATTTAATGGTATCATCTATTTGTGAGATAACTTGTTTACGTTTACATTTTTCAATGCCTTTGTGTTTTTTGAGGTATTGTTATCTTTCAGTTGTTTCTTGCCATGGAAAGGGTATGGAATTTCAAGTCCAGAATTTATAGCGACCGGCTTTTGAACATTTGATTATCGTTCATTCTTCTCTATCCCTTTTATATATAGCTACAATGAAACGTGTACTGAAACTATTTATCTAAGCATTTATCTCGATTTACTTGAAGTAGACATGCAAAAACGGACTTTTAAAAGTACGGTTTAAGCAATACAAGTAAACCACAGTGAATATAGAAAGTCATGTGAATATAGAACATCCTATTTTTAAATAACAATTTGTCACAAGTAATATAAAACGTCTGGCCTATGGGACGAATCCTCGAGCGGAGCCAGAGAATTTATCTGGGATGGTCAGACCGTTGAATGATATTTATCTGGACTATTTAATAAAATGTGAATTTAAATATTATATCAGAACGGTTTGACCAGAAACATAACATTCTATAAAAATAACCTAAAATGTATTCATTTCGATTAGTATTTGACTTACCACTGGCAAGTGAGGAAAACGAAACCCAAGAATTACACGTATTTCGATCTTGTCTTGTTATAATAATACTACTAATAATAATGATAATCATGGTGGTGATGGTGATGGTGATGGTGATGATGATGATGACGATGATAATAATGATGATGATAATAATAAAACCTAGTTTATAACCTCAAATAAACCTTACTTTATTTTAATATTAATAAATAACCTTTCTTCAGGAAAAATAAATTAATTATTAAAAGAACAGTTGTGAAATTAAAATGGAGTGCTATTTGATTGTTAATCGATTGTGATGTCGAATAAATTGTTTTTCAGCGATATATGAGATACAGTTGGCGACGCTGACTAAAAAAATGATCTAGTGATAATTTGTAGAAAACAAAAGAATGATAATTCGTATATAATTCATATTTAACAATTCGCCTCTACGTATAAAATAGCCATAGAAGTTAACTGTAAAATCCGAACATTATAAAAAACACTTAAAGAATTGTACATCGCCTTTGAAGTATATCCCAAACAATTAGAGTTAGCTTTGAAGGTTTGCCGGGATTGTAGAATTAGATAAGAACGTACCTTGTGCGCAGGGCATCCAGCCATTGCAACCCAGGCCATAAAGAGCCGTGGCGTTGCAAAGTCTAACTCAACTTCCCTACTTATGGTTGGCATGAAATGTCAGCCATCAAATTCTGCAATTAGTCCGCTTCCGTAGTGCAGAGCTGTGTGTCTACCTCTAATTCGAATCCTGATTAGGGTAAGTTACTTGGATAAGGTTTTTCCCTGCGTTTTCCCTTATCCTGAAAGATGAATGTCGGGTAACCTTAAGCTCTATGAACTCCGGACTCATTTGACCCATTTCATCGTCCTGTATGACCTAAACTTTTATGACGTAAACCTTAAAAAAGTTCTGAAGTTGTTTTTAATCATTATTGTTAGTATTTTAAAGAATCCCATTAATAGTTTTATAATTTTCGAACTAATAAATATGTATACTGTTATTTTTGACACTTTAAAGCTTGTTCTTGTTACTTACGGCACTGCAGGTGGTGAATGTTGATAGTGCATGAAATGAAATGTATTTAAAAAGGAAGTTTTTGAAGAAAGGGTTCCAGACTTAAGTTTAGGGTATCTCCCCGGCATTTGCCAGTTGTGAGAACTGAGGAAAACCTGGAAAAAAACTGTCATGAAGGATGGTCCTGGCGGTATTTGAACCGTAGATCTCCCGTTCTAATAACCTCGTCTGTTCTTATTATTCACTCACACGATTAAAATATTTTAATTCTGGTAATTACCTACATTTAAAGAATGCTTCTTTATTTTTTATTATTGTTTTTGAAAAGTTTAACGTTCTATAATCTTGTAGGTCATAACGGATGATGAATGAGTGAAATGGATGCAATGATGCTCAAATTAACCCGGGTCCGTATAGCTTAAAGGTACCCTACATTTGTTTCTCTGGAAAATACTCGGAAAAATCTTACCTGGAAAATTCGTCCTGAGATTCGAGCTCGAGACGTTTAGAATGTGAGGCAGACACGCTACCCCTACAACGCAGAGCCAGTTTTGAAATTTTCTTTTTACTTTCCCTACTACGTATAGTAAGTAGAGGAAGTATTGTATCCCACCCAAAAATTAGATGTCAAGATCTCACCGGAAATACGTGTTTTGAGGTCCCCTGATTCCAAAAAAGCATTTTTTAGAAAAAAGGTTCGTGTGTGTGTCAGTGTGTCTGTGAGCAGTATAACTCAAAAACGAAAAGTTGGTTAAAAACTAAAGTTGGTATTTAAATTTAGTGTCTTTTAAGGATGCGACATTAAGATTTTGAAGAAAATTGCTGCACCCTAAACTACTCTTTATAAGGAAAATTTTTAGAAAATTTTGATTTTCTCGAAAATGGCTCTAACGATTTTGATTAAAATACCATATGTTTAAGATATTTTTATGGCAAATGAAATGTATATTTTGAATTTTCTGGCCATAGTCTATGTAGTCCTGTTTACTCTGGATGATCTTTTGCATAAGTGGTAAACCGTAAGAGATGCACCAAATCTTACTATACAAAAATGTAGATCTTGCTAAAACATACAATTTATGTCCAAATCATTTTTTTGTAGAGTGAATCATTTCGGAGGTGTTCCTTGTTATCTGTGTGACTTTTAGAATACTTAAACTTCTGTCAAATGGAAGATCGTTATTCATTTTCTCTGTATCTTAGTCGTGTAAAGAGAACGGAATCTCAAAGCTTTAAAACATTTGACTATCGCACAAAGCCTACTGTATTCTAATATTCCCCTTGCACCTACAAGGAAATAAGCAATAAGATAATTTCTGCAAATGTTCGTTTGAACTAACATGAAGAAGACAAAGAAATAGGAGTTTGTAGGAATAATTTGTACAAAATTAAAGAAAGTCATGTGACTGCAACACATCAGATCTCTTTTGTTCCATATCACCTTTAACTGTGAAGGTCATATTGGCGGACTCTCCTGTGGAATATATTGCCTATCGTTTAACACTGGGTTTTGTATCTTTAGGGTTTTTGGTACATTAGAACACACCCACATTCACAGTCTTATTCATACTTCCAGACTCTAGGCAGGGTAAGTAACATTCTTGGCTGGAGAAAAATTCCTACCCCGTCCGACGGGATTTGAACCCGAGACCTCTTGCACAGTAGGTAGGTGCTCTACCGACCAAGCTACGGCGACAGCTGTTTTTTTTTATTGTTCTTAATTAGATGTCTGTAAATTACTTTCTGTGATAAAAATACTCTTATTCGGAACTTTTTGGTTAATACTTAACGATTAAGTCTTTTGTGTATTACATCTCATGTGGTATTCGTGGTGAACGAAGCGGCGTCTAGGTGGGTTTTCTACGGGTTCTCCAGTTTCCCCCACCACTCATCCCACCAATTACTCCATCATGGCCTTTTCAGTCATCCATCTCGCCTGCATTTCACGTCATACTTTTCCTCAGTCCCATACCTGGTGCTGGGCTGATCACTCGCTTCCAGGTGTTCACTCTGTCCGGTCCATTGGTTCCTGTGCTCCCCGACAGGCGTGTAACTCTAAGTACTGGCTTGTAAGCCCTAGGGGGTTAGTCCTCCATGTGGGAAGGGTAAGCAGATAAAGAAAGTATGTTATATCTTGCCGTACAACATATATGTACAATACAATTATTGCCAATAAAGAACCGTTTCACCGGAAAAAAATTTTATCAAATATTTGGAGTCATCTAGCTTCTTGGCAAATGGATATAACGGTTTATTATTTTACTAACTGTTACCAAAGATTGTGTGAACAATCCGTAATGGATTTCTACCTTAATTCGAATGAATTTAAAATGTCGTGCAAAGTTTAATTTCTAAGAGAGGCTTGGCAACGTCACATTAACATAAAAATGTGACTAAATTCATTCTAATAAGTTCAGAAATGCATTACAGCATTGTTTACACAAGGCTTGAGTGACAGTGAAATAATAAACTGTTTATATTCATTCGTCAAGAACTTATGTAGATGGCTCGAAATATTTGACAGAATTTTTTTTCGGCGAAACGGTTCTTTATTGACAATAATTATATTGCACATATTTGTTACTCATCATGTAGAATCCCTGATTAGCGTATGGCCGAAGTAAACCTTCCATCCTGTATATATAAATTTGAAGAGTTGTTCCTCACTGTGTCATTAGTTTTACACTAAAATACCTGCACATTTGCTGATGTAACGGCCGCAATCTGCATAACATAAGGTGTTGAAATATACCACCGGAATATGGACCCTGATTGGTCGAAACACACCTCATTCCTTTATTCGCAAATCAGAAAGTACAACTTCCGGGCTGTATGTTGGGTGAGGCAGTAATTCCATTGCCTCTAATTCCTGGATTTTTGTTGGGTCAGTCTGGATCGATGGGCAGGAGCACAGTCTTGTTGCAGAATGGCGCGCTTTCTATTGATTAAACCCTGGTAGCACTGTCTTAAAACTTCTTAAAACCTGCCCAGTTGCTTACAGTAAAACTCGGCGTCAACTTCACTGTTTGAAACCTCTCGAAATGAACAACACACTGAGAAAATTCCATCTAAAGTAGAGCATCACTTTTTCCTAAAACGCCTTTGATGAACCACTGCTTCAAGTTATTTCCCAAGGGATATACCTACACATTCATTTCAACAGAGGAATCCTTCGCTACAGGACATTGCTTTCGATCCCGATGAATGTAGGTCGGAGACATAATGGTCAAAATTATCTAACTGTGCTACCTCAAATGTCAGGTTCATGTCAAAGTCACCCGGGTGCAGGAAATTTATCCTGTAGAGTGCTTTCATATCTTACAGAAACCCTGTTTCCATGGGAGCGCTGTGGTTATGCAAACAATTATACTCAACTGCTGCGAAAACGGTCCAAATTTATTCTTATTTCTCAGAATTTTTACCATACACTTATAACATAAAACGTATTGCAATGATGTTTTAACGATCTCTTTCAAACTGTTGCTAATCCTGTAACGCCTGAATTATTTTGCTATATATATCACTCTTCTTCTAATTTCTAAACGATTTTGGTATTCCGTCACAAGCAACTTAATGGAAGCGTTTAGAATAGCCATAATCGTTAAGGCGGCACGAAATGGTCTGGCCATCCATACAAAGTCGAATGTCCTGAGTTCGAATCCCTGGTGACTGCAGTAAAATGCACCTGTGGTAATGGATGGGGAGGGCCCGCGTAAAATAACCTATGTGATGATATGATGGCGAAGTTACATTTGACTGCAATTCGATGTATTTTGCATTTTTGTTCCAAAGAAAATACAACAATGTTAAATTAATTGGTATATTTATGATATAAAATAGCCAGAAATATTTGTATTCTTAAATGCTAATATGAAATTAACAAAACAGTGTTAAATATTCTAAAACGTTCATTATAAATATTTGTTGCCAAATAGCCACATTAGGACTTAAAGGGTTAAGATATTGTTTTACTTGTATTACTAATCATTTCGTGGCATGCCAGCATGAAATGCTTCGCAGACCCTACGATTTATCGTATCGCTCCCAAATTTTTAATTTGAGCGTAGTATAAATAAAATGTTGCGCGGAAATTTCTTATTTTAATTAGTTAAGAGAAAAACAGTCAAATACATACTACTAAGCTTTAAACTTTTTCAGTGTGGTTATAGAAAATAACTAATTTCGAGTGACCTATTTAATTCTTTTAACTAGTTCACAACGAATTTTTAATCCCAAATCCTAAAGCTCTTTTAAAAATTTCAAATTAATAAATTTTAAACTGTCCATGGAGCATTTTAAATAGTCCTTAAAAAAAGGAACTGAGAAAAAATAGTTTAAAGTTCAATGCAGTGCTTTACTTAAATGGTATAGGACCGAAAGAATAGCAATTTTTTATTTTAAACTGTTTGTATTAAAACCAGTTGTACAGCATGAAAGTAAAAATATAAATAAAATGTTAAAAAAATGTTATTTACCAGTTTCGTAAATACGTCATAAAATTGTGCACGGAAACCTCAGTTATTGGTGCACCAAGTAATTGATTGTTCTGACCTATACTTTTGTTTCCACACACTGGAAATAGTTGTCGAAGCTTTTGGGAATTTTCAGTGTTCTGCTGGAATATATTGGGCGTTTAATTAAATTGATCAGCTTGAGCAAAACCTCTTCACACAACTTGTTCACATTCTGAATAAATGCATTCAAGTAACAAGAGTCCAAAAATTAGTTTTAAAATACAAATCATTCCTTGAATGTCAAAGAAACTTTCAAGAATATGTGAGGTTTTGAGCAGCTTCGCTGTCTATTGCTGCTTCTACTCGTACTTTACATCCGCGAGCGGGGAAGATAAAATATAACTATTGTATTTTATTATACACTTAGTGCGAACAAAGCGCTCATTGAGAAGAACATTCACGAGAACAAAAGTTGCAATTCTAGGAAACACTAGAAACACTTTGAAAGATTTATAAAGACCGAGAAAAAAAAATCCCCTTTGAGTGTGGATTTGACCCTATTAGATCATTGGTGCACAAAATTTATAATTGCTTTTAATAAAATTAGGAGGAATTAATCAGTGATTTCAAATGAATGATTTAAAATCTTATTTAATGGAAATTTGATTTGTTTTCATCTTAGTAATCTTGGCTCACATTACATATTAAGGACGATTTTTCTTTCTTGGAACAAAACTCAATTCAGCTTCCAATTCATGCAACTGTCCTCTTCATCTCACTTTGTAAAATAACCTCAGTAAGGAGTTTTACATCACTGCATTTAATAAAATATCGCCAGTGGGAGAAATGCGTTTTACTTGAACTCTGCGTTTTAAACTTTTCTTTTCTGTTTGGTTTTGCTTGAAGGAAGAAGTAAGGAACGCAGTACGCCCTCTTCTGTGCTTGTTTGAGTTTTTTCCCTTCGGCCACTGTAACTTAATGATGTCGACAAGGAGAATTCACCGAACTTCTGACTTTCCCCTAGAGAGTTAAGTTCCAAACTGGCTTCATCATTTGGACCTGCTCTCCCTGTGGTTGCATATGGCGCAGAAACACATCCGGATCAAAAGAATTGAACCCCAAGGAAAAACTGTGAATAGAAGCAGAAACTCTCACCAATTCCATAGATATAATTTATCTTCCTGTATATTTGAACAACAGAACAACACCTGCTCAAGTAGTTGAAAAGCACAACAACTAGGAATAATACGATGTTTTAAATTTTGGAAAAATTCGAAAACTTTGCTAAAACACCATATTATTATAATATTATCTGGACCCAGTTTACGTAGGTCTGAAACCGTTACTGGAATAAGAAACGCGTACGTTGTCCACGATATGAATGCACCTGGAGGAGGACGCCACTGTTTTGTTAACAGTGCACAATTCATCAAATTAGCAATCAGAGGGGAGTGAGGGGCAAGATGATAGTAGGAATGTACAGGTTACAATGAAAACAGTAGGCCTCTGCCGCACTAAGAAATAGAACACAAAACTGCGGATTTTCCCTTGACTGAGGTGGTGGGGAACAAGCATGGCTAACGAGATAGGCTATGGCCCGAAATGTAATTCTCCTAGTCCAATCATGGCCCAAGGAAATGAAACTACAATCGCCTAATACACTCATATTATACATAAATAAAACCCGTTGAATTCATACAAAAGAAACAGATTTATCGTGGTGGTTTTCAGGTTAGCCACGGAACAAGCGAGTGATGTCAGAACCCAGGCAGTCACATATACAAGCAGTGTATGTTTGCGTTATCACAGTCAGAGCAAGTTGTGTACTAATCCCCATCTCTCCTAATATGCAAGCGGGTAGGTCTCTGCTATTGTGCTTCAGGAGTGGGGGAGTGCCACAACGAGCTGGATGGGCTGTACTCAGCACACTGGTACAGTGATAACTCCAAGGCTTGCATTCTGGGTGCATTAAAATTAAAATCCTTATGCCGATCAACCTCTCTCGCAGATTTTCACAATCGCGCAGATGAATGGCGGACTGGTATACAATTTACAAGAAACAAAAGTTTCTGTTGCAGCAAGAAAAGGAAAACAGCAAGTGGAAGAGTACAATGAAAATCTAGATCAGCTACATAAACAGAAACAAGACGGGCTCACACAGTGGGCCGTGCAGGTGGAATCAGGACGGAAAAATTAAATATAACACGGCTTGTGTGTTTCAAAACACCAGCAGTAAGCTTGTTGGCATAAATAAATAATAGTTATACTTGTTTTCTGAAGAACAACAGTGTTGATTGCGCGTATTTTGAAGACAGCGCCTGGGCCACAGGCGTCTCGGACTGCTGAAGTTCAGGTTATGTCCCAGGTAAATGCAAAGTTTTCTACGCCCACTACTGTTAGCCCACATATTAAGTTTTCGTCGACAGTTGTGTGTACACCCTGATGATTTCAACAAATTCCCTGAGAGTTTTCCGATAAATTTTGGAGGGCACTAATTACTGGGTGTATTTTCTGACATACCCACTTATGCAAGGCAGAAGGTCATTTAGAACGTCAGTGCAACAAGGAGTCTAGTGAGCCTACCATCCTACCAAACAAGCCATTAGCAAATTCTAATGATTTTTGTCATTTATCTACAGTATCCCATTACCACTAGGTCCTACTCAGGCTTCATGTTTTGATCTTCAGAAGAATACTGCTGAACATTCTGCTAATCCCGGACCATCTGTAACAGCAATTCCACCATTTCCAGCTCCTGATGTTAATAGTGCATCCGCAGGGTCCTCTGAGATTCCAATGGAAATTCAGAATACCGCAAACATACCATTTCTTCCTCCAAGAGCACTAATTCTCAGGGGATTAACCAGCTACACGAGCAATCTAAACATCTAGATGAGTCATCTGATGTCAACGCCACTAGTTTGAGGTAAACTACTTCCTAAGAAAATAAAATCCTCATAAAACAGTTTGACTTCTAAGTCCCTCATAAAGAAGATTCCAAAGGAATATGTCCTCGACTTTGCTCAGTTGTCGAGTTTTTATGAGATTGCTAAAGGTGTGTTGATATCCCAAAACTAGCATTAAATTATATACCAGAATTAGAAAAATTAGCTAAAATGTTGCGCAAAATATACCCGTATCTGAAGGGTAGCAATACAAAGAACATAACTACTCGGATGGAAAAGAAACTACGGAGTTCTATTGGAGACGTGCGCAATTTGCACCGAGACATCCGTACATCTATGAGAACGAGATTTACTGCACCTTGCTGCCATGAATAACAGCTGCAGTGTAATTCAGTGAAACATAAATGGTTTTTTCTCTCAGAATATCTACAAACGCTTATATTCACACACCAACCCAATATTATCTGTTTACAGGAAACTAATTTCAAACACGAAAACCTAGCTTCACTAAGAAATTGTTCTGGCTATAAACGCAATCGTCTTGAGACTCGGCATGCTAGTGGCGGCGTAGTCACGTATATTAGTAATAACCTACCGCATAAAGAAGTGCTCCTTAAAACATGCATGGAGGCTGTAGCTGTGTCAGTGTTTTTGACTACATCTATTTGTTTCTATAACGTTTATTTGTCTAACAGTGTGGATATTCATTTTATTGCTCTTTCTGAGTTAATATCTCAATTACCTCAATCTCAATACTATTTTGTTGTTTAACGCTGTCAATTGCCAGGATCACATTAGCGTCGCCGGTGTGCCGGAATTTTGTCCCGCAGGAGTTCTTTTACTAATAAAAAGTGAGGAATTTATATTTTAAATCTAATTTACATTTTTATCTCCAGCACATACTTAGAGGCAGAAAAATTATCGACCTAAAAAAATCTAATATTTCACCGGAAATATAGGGTTTGAGGTTCCCTGAATCAGTAATGTACTTTTAGGAAAGTATGTGTGTATGTAATTTTCTGTAAACAGCATAGACCAAAAACGAGTAATTGCTATTTCAGCATTTTCCAAGTGTGCGATGCAATTCTAAAGAAAATCCTTCACTCCGAAGCACCTTTAGATGGATAAAATTTAATTTTATCAAAACTACATCTAACTATTTAATGTAAATACCATTAAAATGTTACATCTTACATTTTTTAACATATTGTGAAATTCTCTTTATTCTGAATAAACTTTGTATAATTATTATAAATGGCAAAGCATGAAAATAGACAAAATTTGTACTCGTTAACACTTGCAATAAATGTGAGATAAATTTGGTTTGCATTAGCATTAATTTATATTATGTACTTTAAAATTTCCATTTTACTCATCACAAACTTTTCATGTATTTAGTTGTTTCTAACAATGACATGTATGGAATTCCATGGAGAATTCCATATCAGTTATTACTGTCAGAATTTACATTTTAAAAATTATATGAAGCATGTACATTGAAATAACAGGTAAGCATGGTTTCTAAGTTCCCTGCTGTAATATTGATCCTTTTATCAGACGAAATATTGTACACTAAAAGTGCTCCTTCACAATCACGATTAGAAATTGAAATATAGTTTCATACACTGTGGTTCTCAGTGTCCCATTCTACATAAGGCATGAAAGACCACTTAATTTTGCCCATAGGCCTCTCTATCAAGCTTGAAGTGTTTTTACATGTAAATCTATGACACGGGACCATCGGTTTTACTTCACTTCCGAAGGAAGCCATGCTAAGAATTTTTTACTTCTGTAAAAGTTCATCGCCCTTCGCCGGGTTTGAACCCCCGATCTAGGGAACCAGAGGCTAGCATGACCACGGAGGACGACGTTCGTTGCCATGGAAACTTTCAAACGCACATGTGCACCTAGGTATCAGAATGGACTTGTTTTAATGTAACTGCACAATCGCGCACCTTGGCTCTACAGTTTGTTGTTTAATGACGCTGTTATTTGCCAGGATCATATCACCGTCGCCGGTTTTCCGGAATTTCGACCCGAAGGAGTTGTTTTACATGCCAGTAAATCTACTGACATGGAGCTGTCGTTTTAAGCACACTTAAAAACCATCGGTGTAGTCCGGATGGATGAGTTGGCAAGCGAAGAAAAACTCAGTGTTAAACTCCTGCCATGTTTGGCATTAAACTCGCGCTCCCTGCTGTCTACCTCACCCTTGTGTAAAATACGCGTGAACTTATCGTTCGACGAGTCTAAGCTATGTGTGTTTCTGGAGTGCGGAAAACCAGAATGGGGCACTTTACTCCAGTGGTGGTGCTTTAGCATGGAAGGTATATTATTCTATGCTTCATTGAACGCTCACGTACACCACTGGTTATTAAGCTACTGTCCCTGTCACTCTCATATACCTTTCCTGCTAATTATAAACATGGTTGCATTTCTCCCTGCCACACGGAACTGCACTCGACCTTCATTTCGCATCTCGCTTTCTATATTGCAAAAAGTGAAAAATATATTGTTTTATTCCTAAAACAAATCTTTTAACCTCAGTTTCGCAGAAGCATTGCAATGAAATGTTAATTTCATGTTAAATCGTAAATAAACGTTCATTTTGCGATTGATTATTACAATAAATTATTAATTTCTTGGTAAATCATAAATAAACACTCCTTTCGTGAGTTGTATTGAAATTTGCGTTTAATCGCGAGAGTAAACGTTTGTAATTATGTGGAAAATTGCAATAGAATTGATTCTGATACCTTTTCATTGCGATTGTCACATTTCCTGTCATCGCGACCCACCATAAAATTATGTCCCTTCTTATAAACATTCACTTACCAGTAAACATTTAAACATAATTTAATGTCTTTAAGCTGTGTTGTCCTTTGCTTTTCAGTTTCGGAAACAGAAATGATCACTTCTTTTAATTTAGAAGCTTCAACAACTTGTATTTCTATTTATGCATGTCGGTAGTGAGCTTAATTACCATAAAAGGTTCAAATTTGTGAAAAATATAGGTTTACTTAAGCGATAATTCAAATGTTGTCTCCCCCTACGTCAATTTTATGGGGTTTACTGTACAGCCAAGATAGAGCCATTAACGCAGAGTACGCACATTCATTGCCACACATAAATTACACGCCTGAAACACCCCATATATGACAACGTGGGGCCCGTAATAGAACCTGAGCACATTCACAGCAGAGTTACATCAGCTGAGCATCACGGAGCATTTGCTAGTACCTACGTGCTAGCTTGGTGAACAGAATAGCGGATGCCAAGAAACGACACAGCTATCTTCATCCATAATGAAATCGTTAATTTAAAATGCTCGCATTTTCTAACGATCAGAAATAAAAATATGATGTTGATTCGCGTGATTTTCTCTTAAAATGTGTTCTTCTACCTGATTCTTGTTAATCGAGATACCCTTTTATTACACATTCTCGATTTCGTTGTACTTATAAGAAAAAAAATCGATGTGTTGCACTCGCAGGAATTTCTCTACTCTTGTACTAACTATTCTTACAAACTCTTATTCCTCTATTTTCTCCATGTTAGTCGAGATAAACAATTGCAAAAAGTATCTTACTGCTAATTTTCTTGTAGGTGCAATGGCAATATGGTAACACATTTGCTTTGAGCAACAGTAAAATGCTTTAAGAGTGGCCGCTATATAATGACTTTGAAACTCCGTTCGCTTTGCATGACCAAGAGACAAACAAATGAATGACAACTTCCCATTTGAGAACGGTCTATAAGTATTGCAGAAGTTTGACAAATAACAAGGAATATCTCCGAAAAGGTTCACTTCACAAAAAATATCATGTGACATAAATATGTTTTAACGAGGTCTACACTTTTGTATTGTAAGGTTTGGTTTATTTATTACAATTTATTAGTTATACAAAAGTCATCAAGACTAAACAGGACTACATGGGCGACAACCAGAACATTCAAAGTATACCATTTGCCATAAAAATATCTTGACCATAAGACATTTTAATCAAAATCGTTAGAGCCATTTTAAGAAAAAGAAAATTTTGGAAACATTTTCCACATAAAAGGTACTTTATAGTGCAGCAATTTTCTTGAAAATCTTCATGTCGCATCCTTGACAAATATTTAACTTAAATAGCAACTTTGGCTTTTAACCGACTTTTCGTTTATGAGTTAAGCTGTTCTCAGATACACACAGGCACATAGGACCTTTTTCTTAAAATACTTTTTTTTTGGATTCAGGGAACTTCAAAACATTTATTTCCGGTGAAATCTCGACAGCGAAATTATGCGTCGAATACAATACTTCCCCTGCTTACTATACGTAGTGGAAAAAGTAGTGTAGCAGGTTAAGCGATAGTCAAATTTTTAAAAAGCGGTCTCTCTATAATGATTTTGAAATTTCATGCTTTTTGCATGACCAGTAATGAAAGCAAATAGCTATTTACCACTTACTAATAACAAATAACATCGGAAATTGTAATATTGTGACAAAATTACTCGTTCGGTTTCCTTTTAGTTTGCTTCTTTATTATTTCCCCCTCAACTTTTCATCCGTGATGGCCTCACATACACAAATAATCACAAACACACACACAAAACTCTTTTCTTAAACAAACTCACAACCACGATTTAAAACTGGCTAGAAGTTACTGCCTCCTGAAAACCTGACATCAGTCCACGGAACATTTAAGCATCAGGAATACTTCCGCACGGAAGCTTAGCGTTTAGTGTTGTCAACGCCACAATATTTGACATAACTTATATCCTTAAGTGAGGTTTACACCTTTGTATAGTAAGATGACATCATCTCTTACAATTTACAAATTTTACGAACGAAGAGGACCTCGTAGGCTATTCCCAGAAATTTCATGATTTCAAGTGTATTTTGTTCATGGAAACATCTTCACAATGATTAAATATCTCAAACTCGTTAGAACTATTTTGAGAAATAAAATATATCGAAAATTATTCCACAAAAAGGGTAGATGGGGTGGGAATTTTCTTTGTAAGAATAATTTGTTGAAGAATGGGCAAAAGTCGTATGAATGTACCACTTTCAGTGGTATGAGGCACTGTATCAACCATAAACTAAAAGCTATGTGTACAATGGATATGTTATTTTGGATTCAGAGTGCCCAGAGGAGCATTTACCCTGAAATCTTGATGCCGAATTTTGCGCAAAGGCATCCTACCAAAGTAAGGGGTAAAGATAATGAAAACATTTTAACAATATAGGGTTGGAGAAGACGAATACTTCCTCCTCGACTTTTGTTTCAAATTTGAGATTGCCTTTGGAAGGGAGAAATGGAAAGAGGGCCGTAATGTGACTTGGCGCACTCTTCCGTCCGCCTGGCTTGCGTGTAATCTTCTACACCCTCGTGCCATAAACGGCTCATTTTCTTGATCGCGCCTGCTGCCTGCGCTGCCGTTTTTATTACACTAGCTAACGCCAGGTGACGCTCCAATACAACTCATCTACAAGTTAATAATTTGATTCATCCTTACACGCAGTAGTACATGGCGTGAAATTCCAAATTCCACATCTGAGCTTAACTTCAGTAGTGGAGAAAAAAAAATATTCGTCGTTTTATTGGGTTTAGGCCACCACGATCCGTTACGAGTCTATTCATTACAGCGTGCTTTCTTATTGGAAACATGTTCCAATAATTGGCACTGAAAATAAGGCCATTTCTTTTGCAGGTTTTTTCAGTAATTTATAACAGCTGCATTACTCAGAATTAAAATATTGTGCAATAGAAAATTCTATCGAATACTTTCAAGAGAGAGAGAAAAAAAAAATCAAACATTTTTAAGCTTATGTAAAAATGCTACTTGGAAGACATTTTTCAAAGTTGTAGTCAATTCATAGTATACAAGAGTGCTGAAGTTACCTAGTTTCGTCCTTGTATCTTATACCATTTGGAAGAAAAAATATTTTATGTTCACAAATATCCCAATTTCTTAAAATTTCACTGTGTTTGAAAATCCTGGTTGAAATACAAATTTTTGAATTGAGATACAGTAAAGTGGTAAAATAAAATGTTTACTCGAGTTTTATTATACTTCCAAACATGAATGATATTGTGTTCTCACCTTCCTTTTCTTTGTTGATCCTCGGACTAATTTTTAATTGAATTGAATTTTTTATCTTCCATATGGGATGTTTTTTTTTTTAATGAAGCGTTATTACTGTGTTTTCCCTTGTGCTTTACTTTAGCAAGATAAATTGAATTGCTTTCGTAATAAATATGAAGCTGAAGAATAATTTCATCTTTTTTTCCTTTTCTATTGTCACTACAGCTGCAGTGTTAATTTGACGATTGTTTTTCACTCAGAGCAATGGTCTCATAACTAAAGTTTTGGCTTTCAGATAACACTTTAAATTTCATTAACAATTTAAACTCTTTTATTTTGCAATACTTTTAATTTTGAAATAGGACTGATTTATAAATAATTCCTCTCGTTTTTCCACAAGCTATAACTAGTTCTATCGTCTTGTTTTACTAAGTTTTCAGTGTCTCTTGTAAGCAACACTTCTTGCAATCACTATTGCGAAATTTGACGTTTGGACATCGTTACTAACATTTTTTTCTCATTGAATTATGGGAATAAATTTTAATACATGTTAGAATACCTTTCTTTGTATTCTTGAAAAAATGCACAATACTTTTATCAATTTCCCCAAGGATTTGTGTGTATGAGTGTGTTGTGCTCAAAATTAACACATGTGTTTGCTTTAATGAGAAACAAGTCGGTAAAAAGTACTGGAAGACATGCGCGATATTAGGGAGGGAGCATGAGATAGTGTGTGACGTACCACTGGGACTTGGGTGAAGTGGGGCAAAAAAGTAATAAACAACTCTTCCTATGTTATTGTAATGTATACGTTAACAATATTTATGCTTACCAGTTGTTGCGAAATGCCCAATGAAGTTCCATTCATCACAACCATTTATTTTTGTGAACATTCGTCTGTTCCCTATTTCATTAAGGCATTACAATTGTGACAAACTTTAAAACCCACATTTTTATTTTAGTGACTTAAAATTTTTAATACGTTATGTTAATGTAACATTAGAATTGCAAACAAAACTATGCGTATTTATTCCAGTGATTAATTTTTTGTTTTGATTTAATTCATTTTTATATGCTCAGTAAAAATGTACCAAAAGTATTTTCCATTCCATTCAAAGTTTACTTTTGCTTTAACTTACCAGTCTAAAAAACACACTAGTATTTAAAAACCTATTCAAGATAGATATAAAGATGAAAGTTTTTATTTTAATATAACAATGTATGCAAATATTTAATTTAAAATAAGAAAATAGGCAATTTAAAGGTTGGACACATCAGCCTGTTCAGTAATCATTGCTATATGGAAATTGAAGATTAAACGGGAAACAATTTTGACGCTTAAAGGATTTTACTAAATAGAAATAAACTCTTTATTTCAAATTGCAATATACAATACAGACCTATTTTCATGAGAGAAATACTTATTAATAGAACGTCTATCATCCAGTTAGGTTGAAAATTGATCCACAGTACATAGAAATTACAAAAATTTTAAATTTATTTACATTGATTTTTAAAATAAAGTATCCTAAGCATTAAAATTGTTTAAATAATAATAACAATAATAAAAACATGCTGATTATTTATATCCTTTTTCATGTTTATAAATAATTATCATAGATAATTATATTTTTCTTTAAGTATAAATTAAAGTCTAAATGTTGGGATAGTAAAAGGCAGAAAGAAAATGTTTAGCATTGACATGAATTTCTCTGCTTGCTATTTTACGAACTATTCTTACAAAAAATTATTCTTCTGTGTACGTCTAGTTAATAGAGAAAAGTCCCATACCATTTACGTAAGTTGCTTGTACGTATAAAGAAGTATATATTAGGCTAAAACGATAGTCAGAGTTTTTAAATGGGGTCACTATGTGATGGCTTTGATATTATATCCTCTTTGTATTACTGCAAAGAAAAAAACGAATCGAGACTTCTTCCTCCTCGTTTCAAGTATTAAGCCCTATGGCCTATGACGACTCATAACGCTTGTAAAAGTTATGCATATTTGAAAATATAAATATAAACAAATAATACAGAAATTCTCTGAAATACCCAACGCCATAAAAATTCTGTCCTTTAATAACATCCATAATTTTGTGCAGGAGTATTTTACTTTTCTTTTACGGTTTACTAGTTATAGGTATAAGAGTAATACAGAATGAAGAATTATTTTTTTAGTATATTAACGTTCTCCAACGTGATTTCATATCAGACGATGAATGAAATGGGTGAAATGATGCTCAAATGAACCGAAGATCCATAGAGCTTATAATTCGAGATTCGTCTTTTCAGGATAAGGAACAATTTAAAAAAAAAAAGTCCGCTCACCCTAACCCAGATTCCAACTCGGGACCTCTTGAGTGAAATGTGGACACGCTATCACCACACTACAGAGGTGGGCTAAAGGAATACTTTTATTTGCTATGTAAATATCTTAAATATACTGTATTTATTCAAAATTGTTAGCTATGTTTGAGAAAATAGAAATGTAGTTTGAGGTGTGTCGGTCTGGGTGGCTCAGTTGGTTAGACGCTGGCCTACTGTTCCCAAGGTCGCGGGTTCAAACCCGGCCCAGGCTGTTGGTTTTTAAGTGTGCTTAAAAACGACAGCTCCATGCCAGTAGATTTACTGGTATGTAAAAGAACTCCTGCGGGACAAAATTCCGGCACACCGGCGACGCTGATGTGATCCTGGCAATTGACAGCGTCGTTAAACAACAAAATAATTTAATTTAATTTAATAGTTTGAGGTGGGGATGTTTTCTTGAAAATTTTGGTGCAGCATCGTCGTTAGATTCGAACTTACCTATACACCACATTTGGTGCGTAACAGACGCTTCCTTTTCTAGTCATGCTGTATCACACACATACACACACAAGCTTTTTTTAAACGTTCTTTTATTTGTTTAGGAAGTACCAAAACGTGTATTTCCGGTGAAATCCTTATATCGAAATTTTGGGTGGAATGTAATACCATCTTTACTTGCCTTAGATAAATAGACGAGATAACAAAAAGCAGTTTTCAGGTGCATTGGTTTAAACACTAGTGTTCTAAAGCGGCGTTAATCGTTAGTTAAGTTGGCTTATTCTCACATCACTTGCCTTTATTCGAACGTATTCCAGGTCTACTGACGTAGCATATAGCTCTCTAAGCTTAGCAGCTTTAAAACCCTCGGTCGAGTTTCTGTAGATAAACGCTTCCTTCACTTCGCGTTTGCAGTTTACGGTTCGTGTGGTAAACAGTTTATTCAGTAATAGAGGCACTGTGGATGAATCACAATGACGACGAAAACAGTCTTGACGCGTAGGAAGTCTTTTGTTCGTCAAAACTACGCGGTTTTAACTGTGATCGCATTATCTTGGCTCGCTCACAGAGGATGATGCATTAGATGATACAATACACGTGCACGAATAGGTATACAGTTAAGGTTCATAGAATAGAAGTATAGAGTAAGACTTGAAATTGATAAATAAATTTATAACGAGACTTAGCTCTTATCAGATGTCTATGACTTCTATTTTGAGGTTACATACTGGTTTTGTTCATGCCGGCCACATTTAGGGCCTTCTATGTTCATCTAAATAGCCTCGTACCATTAAGGCAAAGCAAAGTTCTAAACCTCAGCTTTTTAAAATTTTTTTTCATCATTCTTAAATTTATTTATTCAAAGTACTTTCAGCATTTGAGGGTTCCCTACTAGACACGGCACAATTATACTGTTTTAACTAAAATAACAAAATTAGGTATGCCACTAAGTATAGAAAATCTATCCAATTAATAACCACTAACTTCAATGAAGTATAAATATTGCATATCAATCTTTTCATAGTAAAATTCAAAATTATTAGCTAAGTGCATTATTGTGCGTAATTTTAAATTTTAGTGCTTGATGCTTTTAGGAGAGTTTCAAATATTAAACACTTAAAAATTTCTGTGCAATTATTTGAAAATACCAAGTAGCTTATTTACAGAAAAATCTTTTTCTTAACTCTATATGGGAAAATGAAGCATTTAAAGACAAGTATGTAAAATAGTTAATTGCTCACGCAGTGACTAAAATTAATGAACATTTGCACATTAGGTACTTAAGTTATTTTTTAAGTTCAATATAACATCTTAGGACATGCAATAAACTGTTTAATACAATGAGAACATACATGTTTATTAATAACAATATCTTAAAGTATACGCACGTGTATACACGGTAAAATTTCAACTACTCCAATGAAAAATGCGGAATTTCAAATTTTTACAGATGCATTACTAAGAGGAGTTACGAAAATATTTAAATCAAAAGGCGTACGTCATAGAGCTTATCTTTTAACTTTTTAAGTTTTTGTGAGACTTCAATCCGCCGTGGATTATTGTGAATTACAATTAATTTTTCACCAATTACTGACGACAACCTTCCAGTTTAGCTGTGACCCTACCGACTAACCCAGTTTCCTCATATCCCCGCTGGAAAATAAAAGAAAACATTATAAGGGTGTGTAGGAACTACAATATTAAATTATCAAAGTTGTGGCAGTATGTAGGAGTCAATATACTTCCAGACTCTGTGAGGTATAGAGAATTATACTAGATAAAGAAAATTTCCCAGTCTCAAGCCGGATATTGAACCCGGTAGCTCTGGGTGGAGAAGCCGGAACACTCCTCACCACTGGACCGCGGGGGAAGTCAGGATTTATTGTTAGTCGAAGTCGTTAATAATTTGATAAATTATGGTAAACGTTTAATAAAATACTTTAGTAACAACTAAGTCATAAAATAGTCACCTTACAAAATATGAATGATCTTAACCTATTCTAATATATGCCAACACCAATACTTCGAAATACTCATGGTATTTTTACTCTCCATCCATCACATTCTTTCTGTTAACTAACATAAGATTTCCTCGAATTAGGGTTAATCCTGTTTTTTAGCTTCTATTACAATTTTTCCGGCACTTGCATGTCCACTTTTAATGTCAATAAACAAACTATAAACAGCTCCATACATACATAACATCATAACGGGCCCATTTACTTCTAGTAATTCTTTAGACAATGTTAATGTACACATCTCTTTACAAAAAGTAGGCATAATAAAATTAAAGACCTGGTTCGGGGTGCACTCAGTCTCGTTAGGCTCCTGAGGGGCCAAATGACGAGCTACTTGGTTGAAAAGTGCCCCTGGTTGCGAAGACCGTGTAACCGGCCGGGAGGGAGCGAGGCACTGAGCACGTCCCACCTGCAGTACTGCACCCCAATCATGACGCCTGTGATGGACAGAGACGGAAGTCGCAGCAGCGGGCAGTAGGCTTTGCCGCAGAAACGAATATTGCACCTCAGGGTTAGGGTTATAGAGCCGAAATATAATTGTTTATAATCTGTGATCAACTGTCAGTATTAATATGACCACATCCAAGACGTTAGTTGTATTATTAACAATGGATATGTTACTTGTCTTTCCTACATTGCTGCATCCCGTACGTCTCAAACTAGTTTCTCTTACTCTGCAGCAGTGTAGCGCGGTGACCTCAACTTCAGCGGGCATGTTCAGCGGTTTGAGCTCACATCATACCGGCACTACCTATCCTCCCCTGATTTAGTACTTTAGTAATTTAGGACTTGAAATCATACGATTAGCTCGTGTCTGCAGGAAAGAACTATTTTTCAAAGTCGAAAGAATTAACATAACCAGCAAAATTATTCCAAGATAACCCTGTATGTACACATACACATATACATATACAAATGTGTTGCTTTGGGTGGCTGAGTTGTTTAGGAGCTTGGCTTATTGATCTCGAGGTCGCGGTTTCAAACCTGGCCCAGACCAATGGTATTTAAGTATGTTTAAAAGCGGCAGCCACTAGACTTATTGACATCTAAAAGAACTCCTGTGGGACGAAATTCCGGCACATAGGAGACATTGAGACGATTCTTGCAATTGACGGCATCATTAACAGACAAAAATGCATAAACATGGACACAGAATTTTTTTATAGTATTAGTACTCGTACATGATTAAAGAATAGGGTAAATTATCCAAATAATAAATAAATGCACTGTTGTTAAATACCAATTTTTTCTAATTCATGTTATTAAAGTCTACAACTTTTGCAATGTAAATTATATTAGATACAGTGTAGCACTGTTTAAAGCACCTAGCATACATATCACTAAATACAACTTCCATATTTTTATTTACGGTTTTAAGTTCATGCGTGTGGCGATCGTGTATCAGGAATATCACCCTCTACCCTCACAAAGAGTAAGATTTGTACCCTGCCTGTACTTAAGTACCCGTTTAGGTAATAACACTGAGAGTGGATAAGGGTTACCCTTTAGAAAAACATATTACCCCGAACATTGTGTAGATAAAAGGCGGAGGAGACCATGGATATGAGGGAAGATTGCTCTTATCACTAGCGCCTCATCTTCCCTCATGCGATCAACAGTGAAACAAGTGAAGTAAATTCTATGGACAATTTCAAACCCTTAAGTTGAAGACGTATCTGTAGAAATAAAATATTAGCTGGCAGGTGGATAGAACTGAGTTTTCCTGTTCATTTTCCCCTTTATTTCCTAAACTATTACACCGAAGAAATACAACACAAATTTTGCAGTCAAGCGCTTCAGAAATTAAATTCATTGTACGAGAAAGCGAGTGAGAAAATTATAAAACAGCGATTCAACACAGGCACCATTTTTTACTTTCTCTGCCACGTATATAGTATTCCTTGTTGTTGGTTTAAATTTTCAGGTACTTATCCTTACTTTTCATAAATAGGAAATCATATTCCTATTTTTATGTCCTGGTCATGCAAAGAGAATAGAATGTCAACATCACATAGCGACCTACACTTTAAATATTTGACTATCGCTTAAGTATACTGCATTTCCTTATTCTCATTGCGCATATGTGTAAGAAAATATGTGATAGTATATTTCTGATGGTTTTTGAATAATTTAGTTTATTTTAGGAATATTTTTGCTGTGATAATTATCTCGACAGAAAAATTAGAATATGAAACGATATCAGAAAAAGCAAATTATTAACATTTACAAGATATATTCCGTGGGTTGGTTATAATGGGATAAAGTGTCATTTATGCTTTGCAATTTTATTGAATAATAACAGCCATCATAGCAGAAATGTATCTATTTCATCTTTCTTACCAAAAAACAGTTTTAGTAGCTTTTATTTTCAACAGTCGGGAAGATATTATAAATTAATCTACTTCAATAACAATAAATTATTCGAGGTAATTCAACATATGAACCTGCAACACAACACATATATCAAGGTAGGTATGGAAAACAACAAATGAACGCTGATTTATCTCATGCTAAATATCCTTTTTTACTATTTTGTCTTGCTAACTGATAAGATGCCAAAATCTGACGGAAAATATGTTCTTGGGGCCCTGAATAAACAAATAGCATTATTATGACAAGTCTATGTATGCATTCGTCCGTCTCGTTGTGAACGGCATACCTCACAAAAGTTTAGATAAATACCAAAGTGGAAGTTAGCATTTAAGTTATCTATCTTCCAAGGATGCAAAATGAAAATTTTCAAGAAAAACCCCAAGCCCAAACTACCTCTTACATGAAACATTTATAGATATTTCTTTTTATTTTCTCAAACATAGCTACAACGTCTTTTATTAAAATACCATATTTTTAGATATTTACATGGCACACAAAATGTCTTCTTCTGCAACACGGTTTAGGTCATCTACATAACCTGTTCTGGCTCCAAAGTCTTGCTCCTTCCATTTTTTCCTCGGTCGTCCTAGTTGTCTTTGTCCTTGCGGTTGGTAGGTATATTATACACGTTTTGGGATTCGATCTTGTTTCATTCTGTTTAAGTGCTGCTTTCAGTTTGTTCTGTACTCTGTTATTATTTTATATAGTTCTTATATTTTAAATTGCAGTCGTATTTCGTTCATTTGTTCTTTATCTAACCTTGTATAGCCGGCTGTGGGTCGGAGAACCTTCATTTCTGCCGTTTGGAACACATGAAATGTATATGTTGAAGTTTTTGGAATAGTTTCTTAATTAGGGCATTTTATATAATTTTCTATAACTAGTAAAGCAGGAGAGAGAAAATAACACTATAAAAAGTAGATCTCATTAAAAACACATTGTATCAGATAACTCTTTTGAGGGGAGGGGCTGCGGGCATCAGGCCTTTTCGAGATGTCCGTTATTATTGCTTTGAATTTTTTCAACACTTTGTGATTATATAAAGTGCAGTCGCTATTCATGGGATGTCATGGAAAACGTATGGAATTCCAAAGCCAGCATATAGCTACTTGTGTTTAAATTTCTAAGTATCCCTAATACTGATTTGTTAAAGCTACGTAAAATCAACTATAGTGCGTAAAGAAAGTCATGCGAGTGAACACAGAGTTAATAACTCCATTATGACATCAACGGATAACCACAATTTTGCGGCGTACAGGATATATGGCAAACTACGGATACATTTTCATGTTTAAAGATCTGTTTAAAGAGTTCCTTTTGAAGGGGTCGAATAGTACGCATTCTGTGAATAAGACTAGCTCGCCCCAAAAGCACAGTCTTGTATTTTGATGAGATTTTATAATGTGAATCGGCCGGTAGCGGCGATCAGAGAGAAGCTCAAGGTCAGGTTACCTCACACCACTAGGCACCTGCGAGTCTCAAAGAAGCTCGTGTTAGTTGCCTATAGTGGCTGACGACTGGAGTCGGCAGAAAAAGGACGGCAATCAGCGCAGCACAACAAGGTGTTTCCAGATTGTTCGTGAAACTGTCGACTACCAGCTTTTTTGAGAGGTTCGAGAGAAGGTGAATTCCAAGAAACATCCGTGCTACGTCATTATCGCCTATATGCGCAAGTCGGGTCGGCGAGAGAAGCGAGTTTTGTGATGGATCGTGAGTGTTGAACAGCTCTTAGCAGACATATCATCGATGAGAAAAATGTGTGTCGACAGAGACAGTTTTGTGACATGTAGTCGCCTTCGGAGTATTTTGTTGTGTGAGGCAGTTTTAGTGAATGATCGTCGAAGCCAGCTGTTTGTGAGAGAGTAAAAGTTAAACATTGTGAAGTATGTGTTAAAGTTACGATAAGACAGAACTGCTGTGTGTTGCAACGAATTGTAGACCGTGTTAACGATGAAAGACAACTGTGTTTTGTGGTTCAGGTTTAGAAAAGAAAGTGACAATTCAAATTAATTGAAAGTGTAATTTATTACGTTATCCAACAGTGTGTATGCGATTATAAAGCAGCGAGTGTTAATTTCCTACGTTTGACAGCTCCCTACCTAAATATCCTACTTGTGGCAGTAATTATGTTGATATATGTTGACTTGTTTTCCTTCAAAATAAATGGCTTTGGCAGAGGGTCTGTCTAGGTCACTTCACATCCAGGTAATTCTTTATTGTTAACAGAAAGTTCTTTGATACACATCATCAGTGTATGCCAGGTAAATTACTAGTTATGTGGTTGTCTTCCTATATCATCTGCTAGATAACTTGGTGACCTTAGCTGCCTAGCACTTCATTTAATCGGAAGGTGGAATTTTATGAGCATGGGATTCCTCTTTGGGATATATGGGTTTGTCAGTGTGATGTCGAAGAGGTGGCCCAACTTGCTCAGTCACCTTCCTGTATGTTGTATATATTTTATTTCTACTCCTTCTAGAACGTCAGTGGAACCACTGCTATTCTCTTTCCTGTTGTACAAATAAATTTTGTGGGCGCAAATGATATTTATATCACTGACTTCAGAGCGTGATTTCACAGCGTTTGTGTTCACAAGCTCCACCTGCTAACCGTCATTAAATGTTGTGTAAGCCATAATATTCTCTCTGATATGTAACTGCCGTCTGTGTGGAGTTAGAAAAAAATCAAATCTGTGATTGCACTACGGCTAGTGCAATCTCGTGCAAATATACATTTCTTTTCACTTTTGATGAAAGTATCTTAACATCTCTTTCACATTCAGAAATTAAGTATGAACAAGTTTTAACGTAGTTGTAATAGAAATGTTGTTTCGTAAGCGTATGCAAGGAGAAAAAATGCGCACGTTTATTCACAGCAGCCTGTCAAAAGTTTTGCAATTACCCTGGGAGCAGGCAGATATGTAAATTTCCCCTTGCATTCTGGAACTCTTCAACAATATCCAAAAGCGTAGCGTTTTACACAATTCATAGCGCTGTGTAGGTGACGTGAATGCATGAAAAGCTGCTGAGTTGATACAAAGAACGCACTTAGACTAAACCTGTGTGTGTCTCGTGAACTTCTACATCACGGCGTCAAGTTAACGTCACGTCCGTTCTCGTCCCGCCGAGACAGGCGCCATCACCGGAAGTGGATGATAAAAATGAACAACAGTGTGACAACAACTGTAATGGCGTGCAGTAGACGCCGGAAGCCGGCGAGGCAATGTTAGAAAACAGATAGAATGGAGCTCTGTGTTTACAGTTGCCACCCTTAAAATGTTTAAATGCATCTGTCAGTTAGTTTCCGCATATCAGCAGTTTATTTTCCTTCAAATGAAATGATAGTAATTTTATATGTCTTTAATTATTTAAACAAGCTTGATTAAAAGTTATGACTGTTTTCATAAGTTCAAAAATTAATTTATTACTCTATGACGTATATAATTTGTTCGCTTACATGAACAGGTAAAAATAAATACTGTTTCTTACACAAAACATACTTTAGTTTTAAGTGGCAAATTAAAGCATTCAATATACTTCATTCAGGTTAAAATTACAGACGATAGGAGTTTTCTTAACATTTACCTATGTATTCATTTAGTATGTTTAATCTGTATCAAAATGAAATTTATTGCATTATACATTTTCGTTTATGTGTAGTTACAAAATGTTTTATGGGTACTGAACCCACTGTGTTACTACGGCAAATTTTTGGATAAAGCAATGACTGACCCGGAAAGAACACCGTTTTAGCTCGCTTATTTTCGTAACTATGAGGAACAGCGTTTTGTTTTACATTATTTCAGTGCGTATATTTTCTATTCTTTTCTTTATCCTTTTTTCTTTTTTAAGGTTCAACGTACTTTAACCGAGCGGGATGACTCAGTTGATAACGCCAGTGGCCCTCATTCAAGACGTCGAGAGTTCAGTCCCTTTCACCTACCTTTCTGACCTATGGGTTTCTATTGAAGTTTCCCCAGGTCGCCAGGCAAATGCTGGGAAGGATTTCCATAGCCTTCGAATTTACTGCCCTTTCAATTCGTTACATTAACCATTTCATTCCATTCCAAACCTTCATCCGGTTATGTTTCTTTCAGGGTTGGAAGTGCCGGCGAGCGTCACGGCAGCACCACGGCAGGGGGAACAAATTTACTCTGGAAATATCGTGCCTCGGATTGGAAAGTGAGCCGACTGGTTTCCGGACTCCTCATGGGTCGGTACAAACTCGATCGGAGAGGGAAGCCGGTTTCCGAGTCCCGCGCCCCCCTTAGGAGTACGAATCCGAGGGGTGGGAGAAGAACCGGGATGAGCCAGCCTCCGCCAGAGTGCTTCTAACTGGGAAACTGTAGAGTGCTTCTAACTCTTATCTGTCGTGGTAATGTTCCGGCCGCCCTTCGGCTCCATTCCCCTCATCCATCCTCCCGAGGTGCCCCGTTAAGGTCATAGGCACATCGCCTTTCGGTCAAGGTTCATTGAGTCATCCACTTCAATTAACTAGTATGTAATATTAGTTTTATATTTCAAAAGAATATTAAGATGGAAGTTAAGAATTTTCAAATCATTTGTACAACAATAAAATTAGAAGATCCTTAGGAAGAAAAACTAGTAAAGAGAAACAAATTAAAGTCCATATGATAATGGCTGCGTCTACTGTATTATATGGCTGTGAATTGTGAGCAATGACAAAGGGAGGGAGGGGGAGAGAGAAATCACGTATACAAACTGCCGAAATAAAATTTTATGAGATATGCAAGAGAATGCCTAAAGCTGATTAACTAAGAAATGCAACAATAAGATCGAATTTGAAGATTTTCTCAGTTAACTAGAACATTGGTGAAATTGCTGGCCCGTTGTTAAATCGGTAAAGCATCTGCCTGTTGTGCAAGAGGCCTGGGTTCGATTGCCAGCTGAAGAGGATAACTTTTCTCTGCCCAAGATACCCCATCCTCCCCAGTCTGGAAGTATGAATAACTGCGAGTATGTGTGTTCTAAAGTACAACACCAAAAGAAAAATCACTGTGTAGGAATTAAGAAAATTGCCGATAGGCAATATGTTCCGAAGGTAAGATACCACGACATGACCAGTGCAATTAAAGCCGGGACATAAATGAAAAAACGGCGAGAATAAAACAAACGGAAAGATCACATGGAGAGTGTGACAGTTATAGATTACCAAAGTAGATGAGCTAGCAACCAATAGGGAAAATAAATTTAGGTAGACTTCGTAAGAGGTGGTTTGATGATAAGATACTAAAACAGATGATATCACTTAATCTTTGAAGGGAGAAACAAAAGAGGAGGAAGAAGAAGAGGCCAGGGGAAGAATCCAAGCCTAGAGTTTAAATAATCAGAATTATAGTTCATAATAATAAAAAATACGTATTACATAGTGATATAAAAGCTGCTACAAAACAGAGGACAAAGTGTCATTGTTTTACTCTTAAAATAAAACCACATCTTTTTTTGTAAAAGCAACATAAACCTTTACCATAATATTCAAAGATAAAATTATCTCAGTAACAGCTTCAGTGTTATACTCTAATGTAAGAAATTTGACTGAATAATAAACATAATTAAAATACTATTCTTTTTGCTTTTTTAAAAGTTATGTTGTATTTTTATGTATTTTTAAAAGCTTTAAAAAGGGTTTGTTTAATTATGCTGTACCGTTGTTTGTATTAAAATAATATCGAAATTTCAATCTCAATACAACTCGATCTCACACATCTCCCTTGTAAGCAGATAGATCGATTTCTTTATCAGTTTTGTGTATAAATTGTTCATACTGTTGGTTAAGTTTTGCACAAATGTTGGTACCTTTTGTAAGTTCGTTTAGCGGGAGTCTTTTTAAACGGTTCTTCGCGTGGAATAACAGAGCTCGACTAACTTTTAACACGTTTCTTTCATCGTATGAACAGCATGGTTCTATGGAGAACACTGCACTGTTTCATTCATGAACTGTATACACGTAGGTAACATTTGTACTGGACCTTCCATACGCCTCATTCACATTTTGTGTGCAGAGATAATGTAGTTTTGCCGTCGGCTGTTTGTTCTTAAGCGCTTCTCACAGGCGATTCATTCATACACAAACACGTTACTGCATGTTGCCATTTCATGAATTACTTACTTAAAGCAGATTTTTACAGATGTTACTCCTCTTGTATTTGTCTTCTATGTTTATCTCTTTCTGTACCTCTTCAGCATTGTCATCATACTTTTGCCTTTGTATTACGCTGTGCTTCTAATGTAGTTTTGGCCGCTTGTGTACATCTAGCGTTTCATAGCTTTAGCAAACACAATTATTTTGAATTTTCCACAACCTCTTGATAATGGTGTTATCGCCTTGGCAATAAGTTTGTGAACATCTGAAGTATCCATGCGCAGTAAGAACAACTAACGGCCCATTCAAAAAGGCAGACAAAAGATTTGACGAATATTCTGGTGAGGATATTGATATTTTAATTGAAAAGGCAAAATAGTAAAACAATTGACCTACCTTTAATGAAAGCCTACTAACCAAATTTGTTCAGTTATATACATCATATGTGTAATTTATCATTTCCCTGGATTAAACGCCAAAATTATTGTTTTTCTCAGAGCTTACTGCACAGAACACCGCTTACTGGATTAGTTGTAGTGCCTACTGTGAAAATGAATTTTAATTAAAATGTATGGATGTTATTGTAATTTTCTTTTTAAATCAGTATTAATATTGAATAGTATTAAATAAATGAATTATTAATTATTTCGTGGAATACTTTAAACAAATACCACTCGAGCTCTTCATATTTGGGAAATGATAAAGTATTCTAACAAAATAATTCTTGGAAAAAATTCAATATCTAGGTTTCACCGGAAATGAGGGTTTTGAAGTCCTCTGAATAATTTTAAGAATGTCTGTGTATGTCTCCTGTTCATGAACAGCATATCCCAGCGGCATCAAGTCGAATAAATACAACATTCTTACTTGAGCCGGATAAAGTTTAAGCGTGTCATTCAAAGATATTCAGAAAAATCATCTCAAAATACGCTACCTTTAAATGGAGAAGTTCTCATTATTTTTTGCTTTATTAACAATGGTGATTACGATATAAATTTTTGCATATATTTAACGTATTCTTATGACTACTAAAATGTGTATGTTGAATCTTATGTGATCTGTTTTTAATTTTATATGAACTTTTTCTGAATCCTCTTCATTCTAACTTGTATATGCAATTGTGTACTACTGGTAAGTAATAAGTAAGGAGAAACAAAAAAGTGAGTTCATTGGAATATACAATGTAATGTCAAAGAGAAGTATTTTCCTATAAATAGAGCTTATAAAGTATCTTGCGAGACTTTTCTATATGAATAGGACTTTCTCCTTTCTTTCTTACCTAATTTGTTTGTCTCTTTCTCTTTTTGTTCCATTTATACGCCGCCTTTAACATCTACGGTCATATCTATGGGCGGCTTTTTCTTCTGGAACAAAAGTTCATAAGTATGATGTTCACTCGTCTATTGTTTGCGTAACTTTGAGTGTATTTTGGTTGGGTTTTTCTTTATAAACAATAAATTCACACGCACATACACACAGACCCACCCACCCACATTATCTCTCTCCTCATACTTCCAGACCCTAGGAAGGATGTAATCCTGGCTAAAGAAAAATACCATCCTCCAGGCCAGGCATCGGCAAACATGTACTCAATGAGGTATCGGTATGACGTCTCAATATGCAACCCGCAATACACATGACGTAATGTAGAACAGGGGATGGCATTGACCTTCGTTCAGAGTCAGTGGTGGACTAGCTCGCTACAGAGTACAATAAGGGATAGTACACATACTTGAATCCAGTTATTTTGGTCTACGATACTTTAGATAGGCCTAGATATTTGAGCAATATATTTCAGTTCACTTCTATTTGCAATGTACCATGAAAATCTAGTGATATATCACAAGTAGCCACTCTCAGTATAGCACGCAAATTATCATCTGTTAATCGCGATACAAGATTTTTTTGTATTCACTTTCTTTTCTTCTACACATTTCTTAAATGCTTGAAATAATTTTGTCCCTGTTGTATGTTCCGTAAGTAGAATGACTTCAAGCATATATTTTTGTATCGAGGGGTTGTTAGTAACTCCACGAATGAAAATTACCAATTGTGCTGTGTCAACGTTGTCAGTGCTTTCATCCAACGCGAGAGAAACGGCTATAAATCCATGGACCTCGGTTTGTAGTCTTTTTTTCGGTTATTTCTGCTATTTTATGTATCCTTCTCAGTATGGTTCGTGGTGATAATGCAATATTACTAAACTATCATATTATTCAGGGCAAATTATGTTGGCAACTTTACTCCCACATTTTTTATGAAATCTCAATCACTAAAACATCTCAGTGACTGAGCAATCTCCAAAGCAACAGCAATAGCAGTCGTGAAGTTGTGTATCAGTTATAATATTTGGATTAATATTAGGTGTATTATCTGAATATTGTTCTTTGAGCTGTTGCAGTTGGTTAGTCCGATCTAGACCTGAAAAAAAATGAATAAAGGACACTACGTCAGTGTTATGCTACTTTAAATCGTGGTGTAAATTTATGAATACATGCTTGTCTATAATTGTATGGTGATCTTTATGACATGTATCATAATGCCGCTTGATGTTCCATTGATAAGTACCTTTTTTAATTTTAGAGCACAACAAACACCTTACGTTCCTTACATGATGAGAGAAGAAATCATCAAAGTGCTATTCTAGATATCAAATTTAATAGACCAGGAATAATTATATGCACTCTAATTCTATGAACATACTAAGACTTTAAATTAAATAAACTAATATCCTTCAAAGTTATAAATAAAGTTTATCTAATTACACTTCGACAGACATGTTTAGAAGTGCAGGTAAATACGAGAGGACAGTCCGCCCGTGATCGGTGTGTATGCACAACCAGTTAAGGCTGTGAGGGAGGGGGCGACAGAGTAAGCGCTACCCCTGACACGTCATAGTTGCGAGGCCTCATTGGGTACATGTTTGCCGATGCCTGCTCCAGGCGAGTATCGCACTCAGGAACTCTGGATATGGAGCCTAGTATACTAACCACCTGACCACGGAGGCAGTCTCTATTTATATTCTAAAATATTTCTATGGCAGCTTCTGGGCGAGGTATACATAATGGAATAAACTTGGAGGATGTAAAACAAATGGAAACCAGAGTAGCAAACAAAGGACTTCTGAGCAATAGAAAATGTGAACTAAAGCGACCAGAATTGTCTATTTTCACCAATTTAAGCGTGGAATTTGTTGCGTAAGTATATACATATATGTATGTCTGAATATACAGATAATATAGCATTTTCTGAATTATTAATGGGCAATATTTAGATCTGATAACCCATTCTAGACACTGCGAGAGTCCTTGAACTGTGTATTAACTTTAAAGAAAGATAGAAGGAACACTGAATAAAATTAATGTTTAGGTATCCCACCTGGGGAGCGGCACTAGTCACGAACTACCAAGGGCCGATAGCGCATCTGCGAGGCAATTCTTCTCTTGGATTATCAAGTTTCCGTTATCCAAACGAGATGCGTATCTGAGAAAGATCGGCAAACATCGCACGCTTCTCGTTTTCTCTTGCTGCACTGCGGTTGTTTGATCGACATTCTTGCGAAGTGTTCACTCCCTCGTTCCTTCTGACAAGTATTAACGTGTCTTCCAAGAAAATTACATCTTGAGTCTCAACGTTCCGGCTGAAAATTGGTGCTTTCGCTTAGGCAGTTTGCATTCTGAGATGATAATGCAATGTGATGTCAGAGTTACGTGCTGGGTGGGGCCTTTTTCTAGGTGAGACCACCCGAGCACAGGACGAGTCTGTCCCGGCCTCTGTCTCAATTACGCAAGACCCTTTCAGTCAATCAGTGAACTGATTACTACTGAATTCATCTCTAATAATAATTCAACTATAATAAGTATAGCCCTATAAAATACTAAAAATACGCTTCTAAAGATGAAATTATGATTTAAAATATAAAAATGTCGTACAACATTTAGAAAAGCCGTTAAAACTGAAAATATATATTTTAATATTTTGTTTAAGGTAAATTGAAAATTATATCGTATAAAAAGGGGTCGGCAAATCTGCACCAGCTGATGATAAGACGTAATACCATAGTAAGAGGTAAGCAATACTTCACCCTGCTTCACCCACACTTCTTTAAACAACACGCGTTCAAAGGTTCACAACCAGCGGTGTAAACTGCGTCGATACGGCTTGGCTATTTCGAAACCACGTTTGTGAATTTACAGACAAACAAATTTTGAGATCACAATCACAAAATGACGCTGGTTTAGATTTATTTAGACAACTGGAAATGGCAACCTTTACGTCTTCGATAATATGCTGCACATGTTTGTTCTATGTTTAGTCGAACATATATGTGTGTGAGCAATTTTTTGTCCAGAATGAAGTTTATAAAATCTAAAAGCAGATTGTGATTGATAGATAAAACCCTACATGTTCTGTTAGCGTCAGTATGTACTTATGAATTAACTGTGAAGCTCTAGATAACGTGGAGAATAAGATGGAAAATTAATGTTAAAGTCTTCTCAGTGTGTATATGTGTACTAAACATATGTAAAATCAAGCGTGCGTTAGAGGGGCTCTACTCCGCAACTGCGGCTTCCGAAATCCCTTTGTTCGAACCTGCCGGGTTGCGTTCTATGACGTTACCACTTCTGCAATCGCTATGTCCAATTTGCTAATTCCTGGTGTAAAATAGTAATATGAACCAAAGAACAGCTTTATTTAATAAAGTTATACAAATGAAAAATATACATTATTCTCTGAACAGTTGGTTTATTTTATAGAAAAATATTGTGATCATTCATCAGTCCGAATTGCAATGCACAGGAAAATTACTGCCAATTATCTGATAAAACTTTATACATTAAGAAGCTCCTCTCCACTTTATTGATACTAGAGGAGCATACTTCTACCTATATCATTTGTCTCCAAGTCTCCTTGTAATTGTTCAAGAAAACTTCTCACCCAACAGAACATTGAAGACAATGTAGCAAACTTTTTATTTTTGTTTCACATGAGTAAAATTTGTTCGCTACAACATTTTTCATATTCCCATTAAACTTTTATAAGTCACTTGCCACCCTTTTCAATAAATATTTCTGCTACACTAATTTAACTCCACATTTTTTAAGAAAATTATAGCACACAATCAAAAATATGATTTTTAAGTGCAAAAGTTTACCTGCAATTTCTCTGTCAGAAAGAAGTTCCTGAGCAACGAGGTCGCATCACTACTACCAAACGTGTTTATTGGCTTTTTCACTATGTTTTTGTTCTGGCAGTAGTAGTTGCATGCTCTTAATCAAGTACTACATCTGGTCACCATTGGGGAAGGGGACAAAGGAACATTAGGAGCGTTGGACTTGAATGTTGCAACCCCAAGAAGATTTTATTGATGCATTTTATGAATATTTCACAACCCTGTGTAAAGCATATACTAAGAACGTTATACGCACCATCTTCAAGTGAAGAGCTTGAAAAGGTTAGCAGCTTTTACCACATATGATGCAGAGTCGACCAACGACAAGAGTACGTTGCCATTTTGAATGACATTGGGATATATTCAAACATTTTGCCAATCATTGAAACATTTACTTTTGCAACTGCTGATGATTGACCAGGAATTGTTATTCTGAATCATCTTCCACAACATGTCACAGAGCGGGCCTGAGTCCGTAATTTCGCCAATACATACTCCAAGTTCCCTAATATTTTTGCATGATTTCCTGCTTCTTCTTTGATAACATCAACTCACTAATTCTGCTGAAGAATCTGTAAAAGGCTTTCCAGTATGTTTTTCTTGAGGGGCACGTACTTCGGATAATTTACTTTGTTCAACCGAATATCTGTACAAATGTACGCTTCAGAGTCCTTCAAAGAAAAGTGAACCCGAATAAGAGCCAATTTCAAAAATAACATTTGGTATGTTGCAGCTGCAGACTTCGCATATGGTATTCTCTCTTCAGGGTTGGTATATGTATTGTTACACTTAGTGATTGAGCAAGTTCATTGTCACTACATTAAAGGGAAGGAAGAGTAATCTTTGTCTAGTTTCCTGGAACTTAAGTATAATTATAAACCTGATTCTGTTAAAAACCAAGAAAAGTAGCTTACTAAGAAATGAAATGCAAAGCTTGATAGTATTCCCTTTCTCTTGAAAAAGGTGAAATATATTGGGAAAAATGTTTAGCATGTGCATTTTTGTAGAACCGTCACTTAATCCCGTTTCTAACACACAGGGATATCTTACTCAGAATATTTTAACCTTTCCACGTGCGGCTAGCTCATTTCGTTAATCTCAAATTAAAATCCGCAGCTTTTATCTCCAATCAGTTTCTTTTTAAGAAACTGAAATGGTTTTTTGTTATTCCACTAAATATTTGTAGTTTTAGGTTGCAATATTTCCTCTACTTGCTATACGCAGTACAGGAAATAAAAATGGTTACTTTGCACTGGAGCTCAAGATCTATAATATGAGTCTTGTACAAGTATGATTCTAATTTCCACAATAAATAACATCCATTTGCTTTGCTTTTACGCAAGTCCAGGTCTTTCTAAGTGGCAAGAAGGTAGCGTGAGTAGCCTCTCTAGTTGGTATTCTCTTCACGGTTGCTTCTGCAGCGTGACCCTAATATGTATCCTTACAAAGAACGCATTTCAATGAAGGTATAACGCCCTGCCGTTAAGAGGTTCACCTAGAAACCCATGCCAGCCATTTTAATGTTGTGCGAACAAGTGTTACCCTCTTCAAGTTTGTGAAAATGCTCTTTTAATTTCGCTTATTAGCACTTATATAATGCAGTATTTTACTTGATTCATTTTAAAGGACTGGGAGTAATAATGAAGCAGAGATGGATATTTAATGAGTACGGAGCATCTGTTTCTTGTAATTAATAATTACTCGAGGCAAAACTGCATCTGTACAAGCTTTCCAGGTTCATGTAAGCCCACTTCCTTTAGCTACCTACTAATCCCGGTTCAAACCTCTTCTTCTCGCACAGTTTTCAGTTACTTTTAAATATAAATGACGGAAAAATTCAGCCCCTCAGATGTTAGGCCCACTCTTGCATGCGTTGATCAACCCTTCACCGAGCAAGATGTCTTCTCGGGGTTCGCATTCGGGGATCCCGGGTTGAAACACCTAATCTTGTGTTTTCCTCCTCAGCAGGCTCCAGAAATAAATATAGTAGGTGATTGAGGAGTAACCTGTCAGCTATTATTAGTGTGAGTATGTATAGTGAATCATTATAAATGGCATTTTTCCTATATAGTTTAGTTCTGTCAGTCCTGATCTTTAAAGCTCCATAATTTTTTTTAGCTTTGTCAGATTTTAAATTTACCTCGTTTGCTGAAAAAAATCTCCACTCCTCCATTACAGTTTTATTGCTATTACCACCCTCCACCGCTATCAAGGCAGGAATACAACTCTTAGCACTTTTTTCCAATTGGAATCCTCTTGTCAAACTCAAAATACACCTTTAAAGCACAAAAATGGATATGGACGATTGAAGATTAGTAGAAGATTCACCTTTTTCAAAATATTTTACTCAATATAGTTTTATCCTAACAGAATCACACCTACACGAAAGGTTGAGGTCATTACTCGAGGTATATGTACTCGTGAACGCGGTTCAAATCCCACCAGCACCACCTTTTCGGCTGAGGTTTTTGGAAGCCTTCTCCAGTAAAATAAATAACGTTGTTTGTTGACAACACTGGCAATTGCCAAGATAACAGCGCCGCCGGTGTGCCAGAATTTTGTCCTGTAGGAATTCTTTTACAGTAAATCAACTGCCCTGGGGGCTTTTAAACGCACTTAAAAATCATCGTCTGGGCTGAGGTTTGAACTTGCGACCTTGAGACCAATAGGCCAGCAACTTCTCCGCAGTCCTCAAACAGAAAATGTCGGAAAGGTACTCTACAGTTAGGGTTAGAACGTTTCTTTCTTAAAATTTAAAATTCCTTTCCCAAATATCATTTCATTTTGTGCATCATCAGTGTCACTCGTATGCAGTAACAACGGTTATTAAAACATCAATAAAAATAATAGCGAAATCTGCAGCTTGGCTCTCATTAGTTCACTTTTGAGATTATTCTTTCTCCCTTCCTCTCGTTCTTCTCTTTCTCGTGGCACCACTGTATCAGCGCAATTACGTTTCATGAGATGCTTGAAACCCCAGCAATAAAGTTATTCTTATGGGGTATTAATAAAAATTCAAATTAGGTAAAAGACTACTAGCCCAATAGTTCAATCGAAAGAACGCTTACTGTCGTGCTTTGGCCCTGGGTTAGAGAACTTATCATTAACGAATAACGTTTATGGGTATGCTGAGAATCTCTTAACCGATTATTAAATAATTCGGCATCTCAAATTGCTATGAAAACGATATTTTTATTTGACGGAGAAACATTCTTAATGTTTCTTTTTTAATTTAAGAAGACCAGCTGATAGTCTTTTAATTGCTTAATTTATTTTTACCATGAAATACATTCATACTCATTGCCACATGAATCCTACTGCGTTTCAAAGCTGGGAGGCTCACCACTTTATCACAGAGTTCAGAATTGGGACTTGCAATATTTTTACTCAACTTCCTTCTTAACGCCTCAGTTCGTACAACTTCCGGAATCATTTGATGGCATTGGTGGTTCTTTTATGAAACAAATCCGACGTTACGTGCACATTATTTTCTCTTACAAAATATTGTCTTACAAAGTATTCTTACTAAATTTAATTTATTCCATCTACTACTTGTTAATATACGCAAACGTTTGCTGAAATGCTTTTATTATATATTTAATTGTAGGTGCAAAAGGATATGGTAGGCTTAAACGGTAGCCAAATCATTAAAACTCGAATAGCTATGTGATGGCTTTAAATTCTGCTCTTTGCATGATCTAGGGCAAAAAATAGTGTTTGTTTGAAATATTTAAAATTTAAGCCAGTAATAGAAACAGAAAAGGTCTTAAATACTTAGAAATTTACACGTTTTATGCAGTGCGTTTTCAAGATTCTCAAACAACTTCACAAAATTCATTCAGAATGAAGAGGATTTCACGGGCTCTTCAAGAAATTTATGATTTGCACTTTAAATTCAGGATATAAACACCTAAAACATATGGTGTTTTAATCGGAAACGAGGCATTTCCGAAAAATGTTCTATGGAAAGTGTATTTTGGCATGGAGGATTTTGTTGAAAATCTTCGTTTGTCATTATTTGAAGATGCTCAATTGATATTTAAGTTTGGTGTTTAGTGATATTTCGCTTTTAGATAGATACTTTATTTCACTGCTTAGGGCATGGCCTGGTGGCAGCGCTGTCAGTATAATACAATGTAATTATTCCTGTCAACAAATTTATGTAATATGACAACTATAAATCATTTCTTTTTATCCTCTCTTTGAAATTATTAACACTTTGAGGCAAAGTCTCCAGTAACTCTCCAGTCAAATTGTTCCAGCCATCTCTTGTTCTATTTGTAAAGGAAAATTTACCTACATAGATTCCTGTTCCCTATTTCTTTTTCTTTTGCTTTTTTTTTCTTGAGTGATCATTTCTCCCCTATAAGATGTTTCGAGTTATAATGTTCAGTCACACGCGCACGGACGCGCGTGCGAATTATTTCTATAATTTTTTTTTAATTTAGGGAGTCTCAATGTCTATTAGTGGTAACATGTTGATAATATTGTGACGCCGGGTTCGGCACACAACAATGGAGGGGCGGGGCCCGATCTGCTTCACACCACTTGCCCAGTCGGCAAGAAAAAAAGGCGTTCAAGGTCAGGCTGTCTTGCGCAACTATTTGTGTGTACGTGACTGTAACAATGGAAGTGACAGAAACAAAAGGGACCTTTCTAGTGCCTTCTCGAGACTTGTAGCTGAGTCATCGCTGTGCGTATGTGAAGAGCTTCTTGAATGGTCCGTGTGACCTCTGTCCCTCTATAAAAGGAGATGACGAAACTAACAGAAAATAGTGAGTTTTAGTTTTAGAGTTAGAGCTACGGACATGAGCTGGCCAGTTCTTCAGTGAGGTGAGCTAGCTGTGCGTGTGTGTGTGTGTGTGTGTGTGTGTGTGTGTGTGTGTGTGTGTGTGGTGAAAGCTACGTCGGTGCGTCGAAAGAAGATCAACGAGCGTCGAGTGATTGTAACGCCGTAATTTAGTGTATGAGAGACAGAGAAAGTGAAGAAAGACACTGTAAGGATAGAGCAAGGCTATGAGAAGAACAGTCCAAAAGACTGCAAACTGTTAGCAACGAGAAGAAAGCTGTGTATTTGTAGTAAAATTTTAGAAGACAATAAAATGATAGAAAAGTAACCTGACCGGATTTTTGTTTTGTCACAATATATTCTTGTATTGAATGAAATACAAAAGTGAACATGAAAAATCTGCAAAGGTACCAAAACCCATAATCATCAATATATTTCTTTCTGCATATTACAGATACAAATGTTGCCATTTGGCTGCTAGAATTTTTAAAAGTGAGGATGAATACCTTCTGAAGTTAATAGTATATCTTGCAGTCCATGAGAAACGTTTGTTCCTGTAATCAATATATGGCGGAACTGGAATGGGAAATCAAGAAACTTTGGCAACTAAGACAAGTAGACATATAGTCAATAGTGATCACCAACACAATATCCACAGACGCACAACAGGAAGCTTGAACGTTTTACAAGTTTAACGTCCTCTACTAACAGAAACTATTCGAGTTAGTATATAGAATGAGAACTAACATTCCTTGAACTGTTACCATGTACTCATTTATATCTTCGTGAACCAACAACGAACTTGACTTTTATTAGCTTCTCTGCTACGCATCTATAATAAGAAGAGGTACTACATTCCACTCAAATATTCAGTATGTTCCATTCATTCTGCATTTTGTATAATTTATAAACCGTTAGAAATCTCTACACCTACAATGTAAGTCTCGTTATGGTACGCAATGGACATCAAATACATATCCGAGATATTATTTTTTATTGGTGGGAATTTTCAAATACTTATATTTTACTAATAAATCACTAGTAAAATTTTTCCCCTGGTGGTGATGCGAAGAGCGTGGCATTTCAAGGTCATTATATATGATCCTCATTTGAAAATTAGATTGTCATTTTACAATTATCCTTATACTTACAACGAATTTGTGACTGGAATGAAACTTTAGCTCGATTAACAAGAAGCATACAGAAGAATAAGCTTCAGTAAGAATAGTTCGTATAAAAGTTAGTGGAGAAGGTGATGCATAAACATTTTTTAAAAATGTGTGAGCAACCTTTAAAACTGATGAGCTAAAATTGCTTTGTTTTCTTCCCCGTATCATGTTTACTTTCTCTATTGCGTATAGTAGAGGAAGTACTGTATTCCACCCAAACGTTCGATTTGGTGATTTCACCGGAAATATATGTTTTGAGGCCCCCTGAATAAAAAAACAGCATTTTTAGAAAAATGTCCATATGTGTGTCTGTGTTGGTCAGTCTGTCGACGGCATAACTCAAAAACGAAAAGTTGTTTAACACCCTAAGTTGGTATTTAAGTTTAATGTCTTTCAAGCGTGCAATACGAAGATTTTGAAGAAAATAGCCCCACCCTAAACTACCCTTTACATGAAAGCTTTTTCGAAAATTTTAATTTTCTTGAAAATGACTCAAACGATTTTGATTAAAATGACGTATGTTTAAGATATTTTTATGACAAATGAAATGTATATTTTGAATTTTCTGGCCTCTGTAGTCCTGTTTACTCTGGGTGACTTTTGAATAACTCATAAACCGTAAGAGATAGACAAAATCTAACCCTACAGAAAATGTAGATCTCGCAAAAACACACAATTTATGCCTGAATAAATTTTTTTATAGAGTGAACTATTTCGGAGATATTCCTTGTTATTTGTGTCAGTTTCGGAAAACTTAAAAACTTTCGTGAAATGCAACATCGTTGTTCATTTTTTACATGTTAAACGTGCAAAGAGAAGGGAATCTCAAAGCTTTAAAAGATTTGACTATCGCTCAAAGCCTACTGTATTCTAATATTCCCCTTGTACCTACAAGGAAATAAGCAATAACATAATTTCTGTAAATGTTTATCTCAAGTAACACGAAGATATGGCAATAAGAGTTTGTAAGAAAGGTTAGTACAAGAGTAGAGAAAGTCATGTAGGTGCAACACATCACATTTTTACCTTTACAAAGTACAGATCTGTCTGGGTGTATGGATTTAATAAAGTTCAGAAATTCTTTTACGTACAACTGTTAGATGTTTAAGTGAAGACATTTTTACTGGCAATTTAGAACAGTGTGGTGAACAATATTACATCAATATTTGCTTCATTTACGGACTTCTAATTTTACTTATTAAGGCTTGTATGCTTTCAGGTTGGCTGGTACCTCTAAGCAGGCGCGCCACTCATAAGCCATAGGTGTTTATTTTCTCCGAGAGCGTGAAGCGAAAAGCGTAACGCAGGGTACAAAAAACTCTGAAACGCATCTAATGGAACCTCGATGTCGAAATTTTAGTTGGAATACATTTCTTCCGTTATTTATTATACGTAGTAAAGAAAGTAAAAATGCATCGGTTACTTTATCACAAACATTTCCTACAATGACTGGATTAAAATGCGATACATTTGAAAGGCTGATATATCAAATAAAACACATGTTTGCAATTTCTGACAAAGAACTTCGGAAGTATAGTGTAATAATGTTGAATTTCAAATATAGGTACTTGGAAAAACCTAAGAGACAGACAAAAGCGCAGGACATGGAAAAGATAGATACAGTCAAAGTATGCAACTTAAATAAGAAGCCAAAATATAAGAAAGTACTTTCTGTTGCTAATTTGCATTCTACAATATTTTTAAAAATATACTTTGAAGTATGAACTGGTCATTCTTTTGGTTTTCATGATTTCCTGCACAGATTGTGTAATATTGTGACTAATATTAGAGATAATGTATAATAAATTATTATCAACGTGGTTGTTTGAAAAGTATTACCTAGAAAATGTATATTACCTTAATACAATGAAACGATTTCCTTTGAATATTTAATAGTAGAAGGAATAGAATAGTAGTAGAAATAAAAACATAATTATTCTAATGCATAGTTTATATAACACAGATAATGATGATGAGTAATATAGTGATATTGTTAAACCTCTGATTTATTAAATATTTTTTGAATATTGTGTCACCACATTTTAAAAAATTAGAATTTTGTTATGCTTACAAATGAAAATGAAACCTTTTTTTATTCCTTTACTTGAAATATGCCAAAAAATAATATCAAAATCTGTTATTTTTAGTCGTTTCTAAACAGAGCCATGAAGCTGTAAAAATTACGATTGGCGGAAGAAAATGTCTCGGTGTTAGAAACATTCCTCAAACCTATTTGGAGCGCTTTGTATCTTATTTAACATCACTAGGAATAGGGTGTGAACGTCGTAGCCATTATCGGAGCGTGAGTGGACCGCAACAGGCCTCCGAGCGTGACGGAATTTTGGGTTAGCGTGCACATTGTACGTACTGTAATATCGAGCTACCAGCTCCTCAAGATTGCCCCATCGATCGGGAGGGGGAGGGGGGGGGGGAGGCCATGCCGTAGCTTGGCTCAGTGTGTTCCCTGCCCAAAGGTTCTCTTCTCCTCCGGGAAGAAAAATGTACTCTCTGATTTGCCATTGGCGAGTCAAAATATTGGCCACAAGACCAGCCAAGTTGAAGGGTTTAGAAGGCTTATAAGAGATATTAAGAAAGGGGTGGGTAAGGAAGGAATCGGGGAGTTTGGGGAATGATGCCAATCGAGCTAAAGGTAACACGTATGAATGCACATACTTAGGCCCATAAAAGGTTTCTTCAATTCTTTGTGCTATCATCAGTTCTTTGTGCTATTTTAAACTTCAAACGAGCATTTATAGCATTTACCATAAAGATGCTGACAGTAATAATATTAATGATAATTATAATGGTAATAATTTATATATTTTATACATGTGCTTGTCTGTGAAAACTGCAACAGGCCGGATTAATGTCAACATTAGCAGATATTTAAATTCAGCATCTTCCAAGGATGGAGGGTTTTTAAGAAAGCCCACACCTCAAATTATAGCTTATATGCAATATTTTTGGTTAAGTTCATTTGTTTGACACTAGCTATAATAGCTTTATTGAAATGCATGAATAATAAAACCTAGATCTTGAATTCTCTGAGCATAGTGTTCCCCTATTCTGAATAAATGTCTACAATGTGCCCATATAGAATATGTAAACCATGGAAAGAATAGCCATAAACGCACTACAGGAAAGATGTAAGATCTCTATTTAGTTAGTTTGTTGTATAGCTTTAGCTATTTTCGAAATAGTCAATGTAATATTGTAAAGCTTTCCTAGTTTGAACATTTGCGCATCTCCAAAGCGTACTAAAAAATACACGATACTTATTTTAACCCCTCATGTGTTCATTATTAAAATGCGAAGTGAGTTTGAGACACTTTTATGTCATTCATTGTTAAGTATTTGTATCACAAATTGGTCCTTTTTTTTTCATCAAAGCTATATTTTATTTACACGTTGCAGCAAAAACCCCGGCGAATTGCTTATTCATTCTAACGTCGATAGTTTCCGATACTTGCACCCTTCATTGACTGAAGCAGATTTCGTTGCTATCCCACTTCCATCCAGTAAGAGCCGATATCTAACTTTAGTGAATCAGAGAGCAGAACATCTACCCCGTGATAGGCGCTGATTTCACTCGTTTTCCGTATAAATAGTTTGTGTTACATATATGAAATCTGTCTAGGCAGAAATGTTTGCGATTTATACCACAAATGATATTTTGGGTTTTGGAGGCGTGTACTTGTGTTTAGTAAAACTTAGAGAGATGAAACTTTAGTGCTAATGGAAAGAGAACTCAAAGTTTTGACTATAGTATCACAGTTGGTAACAATGACGTATAGTCACGTACAATATTGGGCATTGTTCAAAGTTACAAAATAGCTGGCACCTACAGAGTATAGGTGAGGTTTACTATTCTCAATGTTAATCAATCAGTAATTGTTGTTCAACAATGGTGTATATCCACCCAGTGGGCCATCAGTTTCTTAGTGACACTCTGATTTTACGATAAGAAGGGAATCACGTGGAGCTCAACACCAGGCTACCGAACAGATGGATTAGCCCTTCTGTGATGACAATCGAGAACTTTTTCATCTCCGCGTTTCCCACATCTTATACCTACTCCTTGACTTTTGTGTATAGGGTTATGTTAAAGATTTTGTTTACAAACCACCCCTTCCCGGATCGTCCTTAACGTAAGAGTGCGCATCCCATCAGTTGATCACCATATGCTAGAACGGTGGTATAATTGAGGGAAAACAGGGCAGTTACTTTTCCCCTTACTGGCGCGTTACAGATTAGCGCAAGGAAGAATGCTCGGAGCACTCCGAGTGGAATTTGTAACGGGACAACACTGACTTCCTTATTTTGTGAAACTTAAAGTTGTGCAGACGTACAGCATTAACCAGTGGCAGTCACCTTTACCCTGCCTGGCCACGCCATTAAGCCAAAGGGAGTGAAAGCGGGAAAAAGCTAAGAATGACTTCCGCTCTCACTTTTTGGCACCTCTTTACTAGAACGTACCTGGGTGGAAGTAGACTACAGACTTAATATCCGCTGAGCTATTAAAGGAGCTCACGTTGAGTATCTGTGAGGTACTGATTCTAACAGAACGTTCTGGTTTGTCTTTCCTTTGGTTCTACTTTCAAGTTTCTAAACGTTATTAAACACAACTTACACGTGTTGAAAACCCAAAAGATCAAAAAGGTAAAGTGGATAAATTAATGTCTGCATGAAAAACACTGGGGGTACATGTAAGCTGGCGATGAACAAAAAAGATCGTGTGGTTGTTCCACTCACAATTTTTACCAACCCAATGAGAGTGAAATCGTTCTGGTGGCACGCAAATGCACAAGCTTGATTTTTGAAGACTTAAATGCAGTCCATAAGCTGTTAAAAGGAGAGCCAAATCTATGTAATGGCAGTCACATTATCGCAGGATGAAATTAGTAACCATGACGAAATTGGCGTACAATTAGTGTGCGTGCGTGCGTGTTACGGTCTGACACGCGAGTTAGTTGATGTGAGGGATTATCGCCACACTTAATCTCGACGCTCGGCGAATCGAAAGCGTGTAAATGGATGGATGGGCTGCCATACCATCTTTGTGCTACAGTGTGGCAAATTAATTCACTGAAGTATTTAGTTATTTGAAAGAGAGATGCAACTACCCCTTTATCGTTATCTTTGTCTACATCGTCGTCATCATCATCATCACTGTTACCCATTGGAGGAATAACTAAATACACTTTCAAAAGTCTAATAACCGTCCTTCTTCTTCACTTGATAGTTTTCAATTTACCTTTGCTGCTGCATTACATAAATAAAATTGTACCTTACTTCCATTATGTGTACACTTTTCTATTTTATCTTTCGTACAATATGCCCTCAGCAATACTACAGAATCGTATTTTATACACAAATTGGAACTAAAATGCTAAATACATTTTACTAAAGTGTAATAGGTCTGGTATTATAAGCATCACAACTGAACCAACCAGAACGCACGAATACATTCACATTTCTACCTTAGGTTTATACTCATGTCATAAAGCAGCTCCTCCTAATTCAGTTTGTCATTGAATTTTTACAAAGAGTGCCAAATAAAATCTTCGCTGGATTTTGTATCGTATTCTGGGGGTCTTTTGAAGTGTGAGCTTGATCGATAACCTGGGCGCTCATCAAGTTTTCCCCTTAGATTTTAACCCCTTCTAAGGCGTGTCCTGCACTAGCTGATAAGGTATGACTACCAATCATAAGAGGTATGCATAACAAACGGAATTCACTCTTTCTGTTTTTGCCATTACGATCCCGATCATAAACATATGACGTTCGTGCGTCATTTTGTAAACTTTGTTATGCTTATTGGCGTAACTATTTATCAAATGAGTGGTACACCCTTGCACCATGGCCTAAAGCAACCTATGAAGTAGCCATGACTTTCTACAATGATAAATAATGTGGCATAGACGAGAGGTGCAGTGAGATTTTCTTTGGCGCTCTTTGTGCCTGCTGTCTTAAGGGGTTCTTTAACATTTTATGACTAATGTATAAAATCTGTTGCACTTAAGATTACTGTATTCTTTAATAAAATACATTAATGGCTTAGTGAGGGATCCTAAATGAATAATTATCGCAGACTAGATCACCCGGTGAACTTCGTACCACATAAAATTGATTTGATTGTAGCTCTTCGTAAGTGATTATTATCAGTCCTAATCAACCTTCCAAATCCAATGCATCGAGATCGATATTAGACGCATCGTCTACGGTTTGAGTGTTATTAAATGAAACTTGTTTGTAATTCAAATGAATTTAATGTATTTTATTTACATGAAAGATAAATACAGTTAACATTCAATGCAAAGATTTCTGCTAGACTACTGTCTAAGCCTGCCCTAATTCCTCGAGTCTCGCTAAACCAAAATTGAATGCATTTTTTGTTTACTTCTAAACATGCAAATTTACTTCACCTTAATAGAATGGTTGATCAAAATGAATGTTCGCGATATGTAATTAAATTCGATTTAGCCAAATCTGTTCTCAAAATACACATTTTTTACGAAAAAAAAAACCGATTTTAAATGTAATAGATGCAGCTGTTAAACGATAGGTTCGCCACAAACGTCATATATTGAACGTAATATTTCAGCTCGTGCTCTCCTTGGCATTGTAATGATCACTAAAACGACATGGAATTGTTTTTACAGTGACTCAAATTTGTTGAACTTACCTTGAAAACTTTATAATATTGAAATCCTAAACTGATTCCCCCAGTTTCGCTGAAACACATTTTGTGGTGATGTCTAAGACTGCCCAAATACCTCCAGTATCGCTAAAACAATACTTAATTTTTTTGTTTATTTCTAAGCCTGCAAACTCAATTTACCTTTATAAAATGGCTCCTCAAACTGAATATTCGTAAAATTTAATTAAATTCGATTTAATCAAATCTATTCTCAAAATCTACTAGCTTTCTTTTTGTAATAGATGTCAAACGATAGATCCACCACAATCACCATATATTGAAAGTAATCCAAAGTGGTAATGCCCATACAAAATTACAAATTTCGTTTTTCCCGTTTTTTCAGTTGTACCTTTGAGATTTTCTTAATGGGCTTATTTCTTCTAAACCATCCCAATATTGAGGCGAACAAAACAAAACAAATTATTCAAATCGGTCGAGTCAATTTCAAGTTTCTACAGAAAAAACTGAATTCCCATACAATCTTTCCAAGATATGCTTGTATTTCTAAATTGAAAATTAAAACCACCATATTTGGATTCATACACCAGCGGTGCCCAATGACAGTTATACCCTGACTTGGAGCCGTTGAGGAGCGTAAATTGCTACCTCCCTTCAACCCCCAACCTCATTTTCACTAACCACTCTGCAAAACCCCACATCCTGTCATGAAAGTGGCTAAGTCCTGAAACGGGCAGGCGCACTTGTGACACACCTCGGGCTGCTCTCAGCCTGCCAACGGGACGGACAGTTAGACGGAAGGAACACGACTTTGGAACCGGAACAGGCTAAGCCATGTTGAAGAAGAAGAGTAATCACCATAGTGAGACATTGCTTCAAGGTTCTATGTAGAAAGCACCCCATAAATTAGATGTTCCTTGGCTGTTGTCAGGTTGCCAAGAAGGCTAAAATAACTTTTCAGGGTTTGAATGCAAAAGGAGAAAGTAATTTTGAGTGTAAAAGGAGTTAGAAGAGGAAGTGTAATTGGTGAATTTGTGTAAGTTAAAGGAAATAAATAATTGAGAGAAGTGAATACTGTTACAATAGTTTACATATGTGCGGATAACTACACCTGGTTATATTCTGACCAATTATGGTTTAAATTATTTAACCATGCTACATAGACTCTCAAAATAGTCAAAAATGACAGTAAATTTGATCTAAAAATGTACAACCTTCAAAATGTGGTACAACACTTTAGCTAGTTTTATATTTAAAATAATTGTGCAAGAACGTAATTTTTTTCCACCTTAGTAAACGTTAGAATTTTGAGTGCTAAAAAGAAAGCAGCTTAATCTATTATATCATAAAACGTTTTTCATATGTACCCGAATTTAACATTGGCGCAGTAGAAGCCACCATGCTATAGAGGTGAAAAACAAACGAAAATTTAACCAGGAAGCAACAGACGGATACAGAAACAGCAGTGAAGGACAACGCGACATCCTTTGTGTCTCTGTTGAGGTGATTGTTTCCGAAAACCAGACGATGGCAGCCCATTCTGGAATCGAAGAGCTGAGGAGGTCGTTCCAATATTTACGACCATGTCCCGAGAGGGTATCCCACCGTATTCCCAGAACACATTCCTTTTTTTTTTTTTTTTTTTTTTTTTTTTTTTTTTTGGCTACACTTCAATGTGGATTGACCTGTTGGAAGTGCGTGTGCAGAGGGCCGCAATTTTTCACAGCATTTGAGTTAAATGAATAAAGGAGGTGAAAGGGGAGATAAAACGGCTTTGGGGCTGTGCAGAACAAAGCTATGATTATCCATAATCTGCAAATAATACCCGTACTCATCGATAATTGCATAGATTTCCGATGATCGCGTGTAACGTCATCTCGTTCCGAACGAGAGTTGGAAACGATACCTATCACTCCACTACCTGCCCATCCAATTATGAAACAATTTACCTGAGGGACATTTTACTACAATTTCAGTGGAACAAGAGAATATGTGCCTTTGGCAGAGAAATTTACACCAGTTATTTTACCAAGAGGGAAACATTTACTAAAAGAAACTTCTTTGGTGAAAGGTGACCTTCTGTAAAACGTGTTAACACTTCAAGTTTTTACGAAATTGAAGCTAAAATGAGTGTCATCCTGCGATATTTTTTAGTTTTCGTAATATCCATCTGCTGCCATTTATGGAAAAATACCTACGCTGCAACACATGCCTCTTATAGACTACCCTAATAATTTAAAGAAGCACATTCTTTTTGCTTTTCAAATTGTTGATAATCTGAGTAATAAATTGCAACGATGGAGCAGAAATCACAATTCTGCAATTCTGTTTTTGCTGTAAAAATGTGGAATCCATGACAACATTTAAAGTTCGAATCGACCGGTTAGATCAGGCCTGGGCGACTCTCGCGATACCTTGAAGGACCTTCATATTTTTACGTGCTGAACATACGGTTATCAGCCAAGGTCGTGAGCAATTTGCGTTCTTTGGCCACCCGTTGCCTAGCCCTAGATTAGACTTTACCTCGATATACTCGGTTATAAAAAAACTGACTTCCTTATTTAAACCATTGGGTGCAATAAGTCATTAAATGTTTAAATTTTCTCATATTCGTTTACTTCTGTTCATTCGTTTTGGGAAAGGCATACAATGTGGGTAGAACTGGATTACTTATGAATTTCCCAAAATTCATAAACCAGCAAATAAAATACGGCAGATTATAAATTGTATAAATTAACCCACTTACAATCTGGCTAAATGAATGAGTAAAAAATTCAGTACTTTTGATAAATTTGAAAGTTTTAACAATTAAGAATTCTTTTGATTGGTAGAAAAAATTAACAAATTATTTGTATTCTCTCAAGCTTCCACGGCCATCGTTTAAAATATCTTGGCTATCCGGTTGTTGCCGCGTCAAATTATAAAATGCCGACGTTTCGACCATCTTGTCGTGGTCGTTATCACAGGCAAACTGCAACGCTATGTAGCAGCAGTCAACTTATATACCCAGCCTATCAGGGCTCACCATTTACCCACCTTTCATCTGTTTGCCAGTATATAAGTTGACTGCTGCTACATAGCGTTGCAGTTTGCCTGTGATAACGACCACGACAAGATGGTCGAAACGTCGGCATTTTATAATTTGACGCGGCAACAACCGGATAGCCAAGATATATTAACAAATTATTGTCTGATAATGAAGAACCTGTTCTTTTTGACGTAGGTAACTGCTTTATTTCCTAGCATTCCCAGAGAAAAGCTTTTAATGTTTTGAAAAATGTTTAAGTTCTATAGAATTAACAGGCGAATTTGTGAAGCTTACCAATCTTTGTTTGGAACAACATTTTTCTCAGTTTTAATGGAACTTTCTTTCAACATACATCCGCTTGGGAATTGATAGTCCACTTTCACCATTTCTTGCTAATCTTTTCATGAGAGTTTTGGAAATATAAATCACTAAAGCATTCGTTTTAATTTTTAAAACCTAGTACAGATATGTAGATTACATTTTCCTTTTGTTCCTGAGAAACATGTAAATGACGCCTTAAAACTTTTAAATTTACACGATAAGACCTTAAATTCACTTTGGAAACTGCAAAAACTTCCTAGATTTAAAGATAATAAAACCTAACAATAAACTGAATTTTGGCATTTATAAAAAATCTACGTATACTGATAAAAAAAAAGTTTTAATCCTTTTTCACACAAATTTGCTGTTTTAATAGTTTAATTTATAGGCTAATAAATATAACCCTTCATAAGGAGGAGTTTAACAGGAGGTACAAAACATTATCAGCACTACGATAATTAATAGTTTTAATACAGATTTTATACATAAACCTAGAGATATTTAAACATCAAAAAGCTATTAAAGAAGTATCTAAACTCAAGAAAATAAAAGATGAATCTAATTTTAAAAAGGTTACTTACCCTCCTTGGGCTAATACACAATTACATTTTTTTAAAACATGATATAACTTTGATCCTCAAAATAAATATATGAACCTTTTCCTGATTTTTTTCTGAAAAGGATATAATTTCAGATTATAAAAAAAATGGCATCTATCAATTTAGCTGTTTGGGTTTTGACAGAGTTTATATTGGTAAAACCAAACGTTATTTGGAAACCAGAATAAAGCAACATTTTAGAAATACTAAATATAAACAGATTGATGAACCAGTTGTCATTTAATTATGAAATAAATCCAGATGTTAGATTATTAAAACAATTAAATGGACCCACAGATTTAATGATTTTGGAAAATATATTCATTTTGAAAAATAAGGACGGCGTAATAATTTTGAAATACCACCGATTAATAATTCTATTCACAAGTTTTTGTTTTGCTTTCTGTGGTTGGTAACACATAGAAGTATTAAGTGATTTTGCGTGGTTTCGATAGTGAGCAGTGTATAAGTGGCACCGATGATGGGAATGATACTTCTTGAAACTGCAGTTTGCCTTTGATTAAAAAAACTTGCAGAAATACTAAAATAAGTGAAGCTTACAGTCTCTAAGATAAGTCTAATATTTATAGATTTATGTTGCTTCACTATTAATAACTTCAGTTTTTTCATTATATAATGTTATCCTTTGCTTTTGAGGTATTTTGACCGGCCTTATAACTTACGTCTGTAGGTGAAACAAATTCTCGGTGAACCAGTTTTACAGAGCTCATCACCATAAGTTATCTTCTCAGAATATTCCTGAAAATTTCTCATCAAGGCTATTCGCATCACATGGAAGTTGAGCTCGTGCCTTCTGAGTAACAAGCGGGTGAGCTACCCCTCCCCTATATGAGAGGGAGAGAGAGAGAGAGAGAGAGAGAGAGAGAGGAAAGACTTCGAACACTCAAACGCACGGTCGTCGTGAAAGAACCGTCGCATCGAAAGACAGCGAAGCAGTTAATGAGTGTTGAGTGATTCTATCGTCGGTTTTTGTGAGACAAATAGAGAACTGAAAGTCAGAAACTTGCGTATTAAGGTTACGAGAAGACTACAGCTATGAGGTGTAATATCACAAGGACCGAATACTGTGTTAACTGCATTGACTGTGAGAACTGAATTGTCGTGCGTTCAGTTTTGTAGGAAAATAATGATTGCAAAAGTAATTGGACTGGACTTTTGTCGTTTTTGTCAAACTGGTGTCAGGAGTGGGATTTCTCGAATTGTAATTTTGTTACAATATGTATCTAATCTATCAGTCAGGTAATATAATTACAATACTTTTTTTTAAACAGCTGACTTGCAGCATAGAATATGTTACCATATTACCTAATAGATGAAACTCCTTCTCAATCGGTTAAATACTGGTAGAAAATAAATATAAATCATTTATGTGAATAACTTCATGAAAGAATCCTGAAAATAAATGCAATAGTGAATAAGAGAGAGATAGAGTTGTGTCACAGTTGAATGTCGGATATAATAGTATAAATGCAATAATTGCCGCTGTGTTGTGTGTGTGCGTGCTATTGAATTACGGTCCCTTCCCAAACGCGGAACTGTGAGAAGGGTTGGCTGCTGCTCCATTTTCCACCCCTCTACGCCCAAGATCCGACTGGAGATATGGCAGCACGTGCAAGGTCGCAAGTTCCTTGCTCCGAACTGTATCCAATCACGAGAACGCATAGCATACGAATGTTATTAAGACTATAAATGAACAGATATCACGTTTGCTCCCTTAGTAAAATACGCCTATAAAATTATGCAGAAATAAAAAAGAAAAGCAAAAGTACATATGTATATAGCATTAAACTTGAAGTGCATTCCTCTAGTGGCAGAAATATTTTAATAGGATTATATTTTATATGACTTACTGCGCCTTTTTCCAAACAGCTATTTATTTTTCCTTAGCACTTCAAGATGCAGACGCACACAACTTAACTTCTTCTCTCTTGCGATAGTTCGCAAACGTGTTGAACTCAGGACTGTCCCCGCGTAGATGGCTCTATTTGTCACATTGTGCAATAAATAGCGGAAAAGAATTGTATTGAAGGCAGCGTTTTAATTTCTTTACTGCGGGTGGCTCCCATACCTGGCGCCCATGGTCTACCCATGCATAGTCTGTTGGTAGGGTGCTATGTTAGTGAGCATTACGTGCTGTAATGGTCGGGTTCCGCATTAGCACCCCGATAAGTGTAAGTTAAAATCTAGCTGGTATGCAGTGCATGCGAGCACGTGCGTTGTAGCCTGGGAGACGGTATACACCGGAGTCTGTGGAACACCCAGGATAACGTAAGAGAGGTTGTCGGTGATTATATTGGTTATTAGGCAAGTGGCAGAGAAATTACGCTCAAGAACAGCTAGCAATTATCATTCCAGGTGGCGTGTTATGGAAGTTTCACATGTAGCCAGTAAGGAGGGGGATTCTGGAGATTTTTACTCACATACCGATAGGAGTTCCGGACTGAAAATACCTCCCTTCCAAACAACCAACCAACTAACCAGCCACACAACAATCACATCTTGCACAAGCCGTAGTGGGCAACTACTGCCTCTTTATGATAGATTTGGAAAAAAATATCCTAATATACAGCGGAACATTAATTTTTGAAGTCTCTTCATATAAAGTGTCTTTAATGCTGTACCTGTTTCAAGGACATAAACGAATATTATTAAAACTTGTAAGCCAAGTTAGCTGTATTGTTCACACATTAAAAATGTAAACATACAATTACGAATGTTTCTATAATGACTGATGCTAGAAAACAGTTTTTTGAGATACATTGTGTTTTAAAGATTTCTGTGTTTTTCCTGCAGATTGGTCTTTGGTGTCAAGAGTCAAATTTACGTATTTAGACTGTTAAATTTACAGCACCTATTGGTGTGACAGTTGACAAAGTTGATATGAGCAGCGCATATGACACATTCCTGCGCTCACTGTCGGTCAGGGTGAGTCGGTTAGGTGCTGGCCTATTGATACAAAGGTCGCAGGATCAAACCCGGCCAAGACTGATGGTTTTTAGGTGTGCCTCAAAGGGAAAACCCTGTATCACTAGATTTACTGGCATGCAAAGAACTGCGAGATGAAATTCCGGTACTTGGGTGGCGCTGTTATGATCCTTGCAATTGACGACATTGTTAAAATATGTATACTGTACTCATACATATTGTGCCCATTAGTAATCCTGAAATACGGTTCAACGTTCGAATTGATTTAAAAGTAATCGCTTTTACTCGCTTGTATTCATATAGTTTTAACCACACCGACACATCTTCATTGAAGAAAATTGTCTCAAAGGCAGTTGGAAATTGAAACCAGGACCCCTTCCAGATCAGATAGATACAATAATGCCTGCACTGATGGTAAAATGTAACCTCACTTTTACATATTAAGTTTGGGGCAACGAAATTCCATGAAAAATCTTAAACATAGCCTGGCGTTTCTGCAACCTTGCTCACACATACATGCACTTTCAGAGGGAGTGAGGGAGAGAGAAAGACGGACAGTTCTCTAAAACCTAATGTGTAGCACTCATAAAAATGTCTCTACGAATTATCATTAATTTCCATAAACATTCTACTAATTATTTTTCGTAAAAAAGCTAAATTTCTATTTACTGCTTATTAATAATGATGAATTATTAAAATGCTTGTTAAAATAGTCCCAGAATGTTTTACCTAGATACCTGTACGAGCCTAGGCCGACAGTATATTGCTAAAAGAGCGATTACATTGCGAATATTGATATTACGTCCATTTGCATGGACTGATGGAAAATAAAAGAACAAATATAAAACATTTCAAAATTGTGTTGCTTGAAATATTCGAAAATTTAAATGAATAAATAAAAGTTATTTAAGATAAATTGCATATTTATTGAGTTTTACATGCTATTTACAGTAAATTTCTGCATTCTCTCTTATGGTTTGCCAATTGCAGAAAGTTCAGTAATAATGAAAGGAACAATGCTATTCACTGGATTTCCAGGATAAATATTTTATTTGCTACGAAATTTATCACAAACATATATTTTATTGAAAATCAGGAGAGTTGTATTTCAGAAAATGCTTCGTTTACTTTAAATGCTGTGGACTTCAAAATGATCATTTTCGATAAAAGCTTAGCACCTATGGAATTGTGAGTGAAATACAATAAATAACCGGTGCAGCGGGGTCCCTAACGTCTCCAGATGTTAGGTATATACTGACCTATTTCTCCTCAGGGAGAAATCTAGCTAGGGACAAGTCACACTCCGAATATCAGAGTTGCCAACTCTTGAAAGCAAACTTCGACTTCACTGGCCATCTACTAGCATAGCTTGATGCTTCAGCCCTGAAGCATAATTAGGAAATGAATTGAGAGCATTCGCTTCAACTAGAGAAAACTGTACAAAAATCCAAGTCAGAATGGTCGGTCAAACGGAAATTGAAACCGTGACTTCTCAAATGTGAACTTTACAGGTTACCATTGGGTCATCTTGCTCGGTAAATGTTAACTTTAATGTTAAATAGATTGTGACGCCGGCTGCGGTGCACAACAAAGGACGGTTGGGGCGTGTGTCAAAGGCGTTCAAGGTCAGGCTGCCTCACTGGCTATTATACACATGACTAAGGGTGTTCCAGATTGTTTGAGAAGTGTGCGGCAGCCGACGTGTTTGTGGAAGTTCGACAAAGGTCCTTGTTATGTCATCCTCGCTATGTAAGGAGATGAGGCGACGACAGGAGCCAGTCAGTTCCTAGTTGTGTGTGTGTGTGTGTGTGTGTGCGTGCGTGTGTGCGTGTGTGTGTGTGTGTGTGTGTGTGTGTGTGAGCTGCGTTTGTCGTCACGTGTCGTAAAGGAAGATAGCGAAGCAGTTACGAGTGTTAAGTGATTGTATCGTAAGAGTTAGTGCTTGAGAGACAGAGGAAGTGAGGAAACACAGTGAAAGGACTGAGTCAGGGTTAGGAGAAGAAAATGGTTGTGAGTTGTAATATCACGAAAGACGGTAGACGTGCTAACGCCAGTGAAAGAGAACTGTGTATTTATGCAGAAGTTGTAGAAGAAAATAAAGTGAGAAAAAGTAATTGTGCTGAACGTTTGTCTTTTTTACACTGGTGACAGAAGTGGGATTTGTCGAATTGTCGTCTTTCTTGCAGTGTTAATACGGTTTGCTGGTAATGGCTTTGAAATAAATTAAACTTAACTGTCCGTCTTATTGCATTTTAAATTTTAAATAACTGTCTCTGAACAAGAAAATTTTGCCTCCTTTTTCTGTTTTTCTTTCCTTTTTTTCGTTTTGTTCCTTAGTGTTATTTAATTTCTGATGTAATAAAAATGGAAACATACAAAAATTTAATATTTTTTCATACTGTGAATTCTTAATTAACATGAGTGGAATGGGTGACGAACCGAATTTTATTTGCTTTGAAGAGGAAAGAAATATCGATTTTGTTTGCCAGAAGAGGGGTTTTAAAGCACTCGGCATAAAGAGGAGAGAAACAGGAGGATAAAGTATCGCTATTGGAAGGTGCTGAGAGAGAAAAGCTCAAGCACTCTACAAACTTTTCTCTCATTATCCTCAGGTAAAGTGCCTCTTGACCAGATCTTTCTGAAGCTCGGTTAGTAAACATGAGATGTACTTAACAACCTTTTCATGAGTTTATATTTATGATATCTTTTGATAACAAGAAAATGATCCACTTCTATCCTACTTTATTCAACGCCATCTACTCCATCATGCTGTTACTAGGCACTTGAACTGAGAAGTTATATAACAGTTTTCTTATCCACTTTAAGTATTCAATTCACCCCACCTCTCCAAAAACAGGAAATCACAGAAATAAAAGCTGTCGTTTTAGCTATGTGATAACATTATTTCTGTGAGTATTAACATTTTCAGGGTGTTTAAACTTTGCGTCATTATTAGCTATGTGGCTATTCTCAATTTGATTTCTGAGCAAACACTATATCGAATACATTGCTTCCTCTATCTTATTCACTATCGCAGCCTTTAAAAATATTGTATCAAAATGACAAAGTCAGTTCAATTACTTTTTCTGGCACTTTGTTTTCCTTCTAAATGTTTGCACTAAAGCAGCTCTCTTCTACTGACGTTGGTACAGTCTACAGTCTTTCGCGATGTTACCACTCAATTTTTCTATTCTTGTAGCCCTCACTCATTTTATTCTCTCTTCACTTTCTCTGTCTCTCATACACTTAACTTCGACGATACAATCACTAGACTCGTTAAATTCACGACGCGATGACAACACACACAGCTGTATCACACTGATACACTCATGTCTGTAACTGTATCTCTCGCCTCCTTGTATAGCGGGGATGACGTCAAACGGACTTTGCTCGACTTCCACAAACACGCCGGTAATGACGTAGACAGATCTTCCTCGAAGACTCTGAAAATCTTGGTGTTGCCGCTTGATTGTTGTTAGTCACATGTTTGCTTGCGCGAGTGAAGTGGGGAAACTTGACCTGTTGTTTGCTCGACAGCCTAATATGTTGTATAAAGTAGCTTGGTCCCGACCGTCCTTCGTTGTGCGCGTGCCCGGCGTCACAATATGCATGATAAAGAATTGATAAAGTCGGACCAACAGCAATGAGTATCTAGGAAATATTTATTTCATAACCATGTATCTGACTTTAGGGATTGTGGATGGCATTGTTATACAAAATTGTAAAAATTCGTTTTGCACGAAGATATAGAAATCGAGACACGTGCTTTATTGTTCATACAAATGTCTTACATTTATGGCACTTCTATCAAAATCAGTATTTTAAAAAATCTGATGTGTTGCGCTCACATGGCTTTCTCTACTCTTGTACTAACCATTCTTACAAACTCTTATTCCTATATCTTCTTCGTGTTAGTTAATATAAACATTTGTACAAATTATCTCATTGCTTATTTCCTTGTAGGTGCAAGGGGAATATTGGAATACAGTAGGCTTTGTGCGATAGTCAAATCTTTTAAAGCTTTGAGATTCCGTTCTTTGCACACGTAACCTATAAAAAAATGAATAACGATGACCCATTTCACGAAAGTTCTAAGTTTTCCGAAACTCACACACATAACAAGGAATATCTCCGAAATGGTTCACCCTACAAGAAAATTTATTGAGACATAAATTGTGTATTTTAGCAAGATCTACATGTTTTGTACAGTATAATTTGGTCTATCTCTAACGGTTTACCAGTTATGCAAAAGTCGTCCAGAGTAAATACGACTACAGGGGGTATAGCCAGAAAATTCAAGATATACATTTCATTTGTCCTCAAAATATCTCAAACATATGACATTTTAATAAAAATCGTTAGAGCCATTTTCAAGAAAATCAAAATTTTCGAAAAAGTTTCCATGTAAAGGGTAGTTTAGGGTGGGGCTATTTTCTTCAAAATCTTCGTGTCACATCCTTGAAAGACATTAAACTTAAATACCAACTTTGGTTTTTAACTGACTTTTCGTTTTTGTTATGCTGTCCATAGACTGGCAGACTGACACACAGACACACACACGGACCTTTTTCTAAAAGTGCTTTTTTGGATTCAGGGGGTCTCAAAACATATATTTCCGGTGAAATCTTGACATCAAATTTTTGGGTGGAATACAATACTTCCCCTACTTACCAGTAGAGAAAGTAAAAATAAGTAACGTCAGAGTTTCACGTGGAGTGTCTGAGGGGAGGACATTTGCTTAAAAATCTTGGTGTCACAATTTTGGGAGATCCCAAGTATATTTGTTCCGACTGGGCGAGATGATTCCGTGGTAACCAGTGAGGCTCGCGTCCCGAAGGCTCGGGGTTATATTCCTATCGGACCAAGTGCTCAGACCTTGGTTTTTTGCGTTTTTCCCTGGTTGGGAACGAAAATTCAGATGATTTATACGTTGCCGCGAATTGTGCTGTCATTTCATTTTCTCATGCTTCAGGATCAGGTGAGTGGCTGGTGGGCGACGTGTGGAACTGTCTGCTATGGCGTTCAGTTTTCATGGGTCCTCAGAGAGACTTCTTCTAGGGGTGAGAGGGCATGATATTTGTCCCACTTTAGCTTAATGACTTGCGCTATCACACATACCTTTTTCTAAAAGTGATTTTATTTTCCGTTGGGGCTAATTGAACATCAAAACGCGCATTTGAAGCTCTATATGGAGTTAACAAGAGGATTGCAGAACTTTCTTCAACTATAGCCAGGTGGTTTGAGGACATTTTAAAATAGAAGGTAATGAAAGAGCTTGCTAATCGAGCTGCTAGCTCAAATCTCATTGAAAACTACGAAAAATATCAAAGATCTTTCTTAAAAAGAGGGAAAAGCACCACATGAATAACTGCTGGAATTTACGATGGGCAGAGCGCAAGAATGGATCACTGACAAAACGAACGTTTTGTCTGTCATTTGTACAGAAGAGGCTACATGGAAAATATCAGATCTGCATCTAACCCTAACTCTCATTGTACGGTAAATTCTCTACATACTTCGGGAGATTTAAAATTCGCATTACAACAGGTGCCATGCGCATTTGCACAGAAGATAAATAATCTGTAGAGTATATCGTTTTAAACTCTCCGATTTATGAAAGAGCTAGGTTTTCTGTCAAGTTGCACCTCAGTTATTGTTTAATAGAAATGCAGAACCTATTATACTCCATTTTAATAAGAAATGCCGTGCTACTGATTTCATTAAATTTATTGAATGCACGTTTTTGTACTTATAAATCTCATGATACTCTAATTTGAAGAAGGGTTAATTGAGACCCAGTGTACTATTTATATTTGTTTCTTTGTTGGATTACTTGTTTTTCTTTTAAGATTATAGCCCTTTAAATAATTTTATGTAGACATCAGTTTGTTCGCTTTGTCAGTTTTGTAAATATAATGTAAATTTGTAAGTAACAACAGCTGTTATATATCTTAAGACAAAAAGCGCTTCACTGTCTGAAGATTTAACAATAATAAAGAAAATAATGAAAATAATAAAATAATAATGATGATAATGATATTGGTGATAATGATGTGGCGGAAATGTCGTTTGGTGGGTTCTCGTTGTGTTGCCCTTTGATGTGGTTCGCTCAGTCGGTAGAGTTCCGTATGAGATCTCTTTCTTTATCTCGGGTATGCGTAGGTGTTATAGACTACCCAAGAAAACCTTTGTATATTGTTTATTACTTCTTATATACTTTCGGGAGTTATGCCGATTTTCTACACGCAGAAGAATCGCTCTCACGTCTGCACACCACAACGGGCCGTACTGGTCTGGGGTGAGTAGTGACGCTTTCTGGCGTCCCCACGCTAGAAAAACGTTCTCTCCAATTTTTAAATGTCATGACGTCATCCACAAGAAAGCCTCGTATCCAAAATGCTATTTCATTCCTTTTCCCGCAATTTAGAAATGTCCCTTTCTATTATAACATGTTCTTTTTTGAATTTCGAATATATAATTACCTTTTTATGATTAAACGATGTTTACTTTATATTTTATTAAATATATCGCGCGACTTTTAAGGTTGGCAGACCTGAATTTTGACTGATTTCAAACTATATGGTATGACGTCATGACTCGTTAATTTCAAACCAATAATGCGTTTATACTACAAATTTAACGACTATTATTTACTCATATCTTGCTCACCTTACAACACTTCCTGCTCTATTATCTACATATGTTATTACTCAACACTTAACGCAAATCTCACATCCGGCAATTAAATTAAAACGTGTCTTTATCAAGCCCATTCGATTTGAAATCTAAATTTCGGTATCAATGATAATGATAATAATGATAATGATAACAATGATGATGATAATAATAATAATAGTAGTAATAATAATAGTAATAATAATAGTAATAATAACAGTAATAATAATAACAGTAATAATAATAGTAAATAATAATAATAGTAAATAATAATAATAGTAAATAATAATAATAGTAAATAATAATAATAATAATAATAATAATAATAATAATAATAATAATAATAATAATAATAATAATAATAATAATAATAATAATAATAATAATAATAATAATAATAATAATAATAATAATGAAGGTACGTGTTAGAATCAACAAAAACATCCATGTTGGGGGTTATTTGAATGAAGGTTTTTCTTAAAAACGTTAGCGTGACGTTCCTTAACGGAAACTGATTAGGACATATTTGGCGCTTATCCGATACGCTATGTTTACCAAAAAAGTAGCTTATAGGGGAGTTTAGGAAATGCCAAACATTGTATTTTGTAGAGTTGCTTCGAATGCAGTACTTTGTCTTTGTTAGGTCTTAGGTGGGGGAGAGAGAGTGAAAACATTGTTTTATTTCGAGAAGGTTTCAAAACGTGTATTTTGGATTACATGTTCATATAGGAATTCTCCTTTAAATGCAATAATTAGTCTGATTTAGGTATATAAATGGTACAGAAAGTAATAAAGCTTCACATGCACTTTTCAAAGACTTAAAAATAATAGCAGATACAAAATTTCATGGCGGCTAGTAGCTGTCCACTTCAGGATTAGATTATTCTTTCCTGTGGTATATATATAACATATTGTATAACATTTGTATTCAACCCAAAATTTCGATGTCGATATTTCACCGGAAATATATGTTTTGAGACCCCCTGAACCCCAAAAAAGCAGTTCTAGAAAAAGTTTCGCGCGCGCGCGCGCGTGTGTGTGTGAACAGCATTAACTCAAAACTGTAAAGGCGGTTAAAAACCAAAGTTATTAAACTGTAATATATTTCAAGGATAAGACGCCAGATTTTGAAGAAAATTCCTCTCCCTAAACTGCCCTTTACTGGGAAAAGTTTTTGAAATTTTTGTTTTCTCAAAAAGGGATCTAACGATTTTGATTAAAAATTCTATATGTTGAAGGTATTATTATGGTAAATGAAATGTATATTTTGAATTTTTTGGCTATAGCCCATGTAATCCAGTTTACTCTTGATGACATTTACATAAATGGTAAACCGTAAGAGATATGCCAAATGTTACTGTGCATAAATGCATATATCTTTAAAACACACAATTTATGCCCAAATGCATTCTTTGTGAGTGAACAATTTCGGAGATATTTATTTGTGTGAGTTTTGCAATGCTTAAACTTTTCTCAAATGGAAGGTTCTTTATCTCTTAGGCGTGCCGAAATTTTAAAGCTTTAAAGGATTCGACTATTACTCAAAGCAAGCCTACTGTATTCCCATATTCCACTTGCACGCACAAGAAAATGAACAATGAGATAAATTCTGCAAATTTTTATCTCGACTAACATGAAGAAGATAGAGGAATAAAGCTTTGTAAGAATAGTTTCTACAAGAGTAGAGAAAGTCATGTGAGTGCAACACAGATTTTGTTTATCCTAAAGAGTGATATTAGATGCGTATTAGCAATAATTAATTTTACTGTTTTCTTTAGCACTATCCGAAATGAAAGTAAGACTATGTTAGTTTCACAGTCACTAGTGTGAAACAACTGAACTAAAACAGGAGGCGTGGGCTACATTAAGCTAGTACCTGCTCAAAGTGATTGCTTGCCCTAATGTAGGCGAACATGCAAACCGGCAATTAGGTTTAGCATCACACCATCGGTGCTAGTCGCTAGTTTTCCTTTCCAGTGCTCTTCTGCACGCCATCAATTGAGTAGGTCAGCGATCTGGACACAACGAAGATGGTCTGACCAAGCAAAGGTGACGGTGCGCTGAAATCAATAAATTAACGTGAAGCACGCACGCAGGCAGGCAGAGAGCGGGCGGACCATCTTGCTGAAACCCTTATCATCATCACCATCATCATCGTCATCGTCATCATCAACACGGGCTTTGTTCTCGCAACAGTAACTTTGCTCCTCTTGTGGAAGCGGTTCCGGCCCCACACCGCTTTTCATTCCACATCAAAGGCATGACGATGTAGCCCGGAGCGCCTGAGGAAAAATGTTGTTTGTCTAGCGAGCTACCTACCTACCTGAGCTTTCGCTATGTGTGGCTCGAGAAATTGGAACAAGTAGATTAATTAAAGACAAAGGAGAAGCGAGGAATTAAAAAGAACATCGAGCAATCCCCGCGTCTCTTGTGCTACCTGTCGTCAAGATTATAAACTGGAAGATAAAAACAACTCAACCTAGATATGAGCTAAAACATTTTCGAGCGACTGTAAAAGCAGCTTTTTGTAGGAAAGGATTTTCTCTATGTTCTATGATGATTATTATTTTCTTTAAAGGTATTCTAACAGGATATGGTGTGTTAATTTTCCTGCTTAAAGGAAAATCCAGAAAATAGTAATAGCTCTTAGTACTATATGAACAATTAGAACACGACCAAAAGGAGTGAGTATACATTGTATATTTAATGAAATTTCTTTATTGCGGGAATGATATGTTTATAGACAGAGCAATGTGTGTTTTGGAGAAAGAAGCAATACATTAACAAACATTATTGTTATATTTCGCAACTTAGGATGATAGTTTCATATGTGAATTTAGAGTGAAAATGAGTGAAGGTGATTTTCGCGGTTGATCAGGAAAAGTTACAATTACTATCACTTAAGGGAGGAAGCTAATGTTTTAATGTGTTTACGAGGCTTGTTTTTAAAGTAAGTACTGATATATTTTTTACAAAATAAGAAATGTTTCAATTACTTTATTACTATTCATTACCTTACACTTTACACTACCTTTTCTTATACTCACCACAGATATAAGGGCCCTTTCTTAAGGGCAAACCAGTTCTTGTATAGCTCCGTCAAAGAAAGATGTCGCCTGTGATGAAACCCAAATCTCCAGCAATTGTTTCACGTCATCGTCGTGGAAATGTTTTCCGCTTAGGAATTTCTTAGATGAAAAAGCAGATAAAAATTAATTGGCGCCAAATCCGAATCGTATGGACTGGAGAGTGGTCAAATTGTTCCCGACTAAATTATGTAATAAGATTTTGAATTTGTTTGGCTGTATCTGGGCGGGCATTGTCAATCATTATTGTTTCCCCATAAACTTCACATAATTTGCGATTGAAACTTTGTTACCGTAACATTTCTCGCATTCAGAAAAGGAATCACCAATCTTGATTTGATAGTTTGCGGGTCTTTTAATTATTTTGAAAATTTCGAAACGCTCTAATAGAACAGCACAAAGTGACGATTGATCTCAGCTGCATCTGGCTTCCTAATGAATGAGAAAGTGATCACGCATGCTCAAAATCGCGCAGTGGCAAATAATTTAAACGGCACTTACTTTAAAAATAGAGCTCATATTATCAAGGAAAATACAATATAGATGACAATGTAATGTAATTACGTTTTGTTGAACCTCTATTTCATGGTTTGACTTTTTTTCAGAGTATAAAGTATAGCTTTCGTTACCTAATGACTACGGACTAAAGCATCACTTATTATTATACTAAGTAGTAGCTAAAATATATTTTGATAATCTAAAGCAAGAACATACAAAAATATTTCAATGTTTTTTTCGCCGAGTTCATTCTGACAAACGCAGTAATTATACCAACTAAAGCCCTATTTTATGAAGTAGATATAAACTCATATTCTTTATATTTATTTCTTTACCGCTATTTCTGGTAGTCCACCCAAAAATTCAATATCCCCATTTCCCCGGATATATACGCTTAGAATTTGCCAGAATTCTAAAGAAACGAATTTTCATAAGGAATACTATGTTGCGATAACCTAGAAGGTCTGGCTGGTGAAATTTAGTTTTCTGTCCAAAGCTTATTTGCAGCGGTGGTGATCAACCAAGTAGTCGACATTTCTAACTTCCACTCTGCAAATTTCATTCTTTTGTGTTATTGTAATGCAGGGCACTATTGGGACTCACTAGTTTAGAAAGCTGACGAAACTGATACATGATTCGAATGCCACTTTATGAACTCAAATGCTTCTTACCTCAGCCGAATCTTCCGAACTTAACTCTTAAGTCCTTTTAATTGCTTCTATCTCTAGAAATAACTCAAAATACCTTCAATGTTTCTTTAGAAACACATTAATTTCCTATCTCGTATACATTTTCATAAGCATTGTTGTCATTCTCCTTAAGTTGGTATACTCTGTTCTAAAATACATTCCAGCCGGAGAGGGAGATTTAATTATTTTCCCTCTTAACGTACAATTCTATCAACAAAAAATCGGGAATCTCTTCATTAAAATTGTTTTTATGCTTAGTATATAGCCTTCTGACTTTTGGAGAAATCTTAAGCATTTTTATTAATATTTCTGACAGTATTGTTTTATTCCTTGATTTTATTAGCTCTGCATTTTCTAAGTATAACAGTTCCTTTTATATAGGTACTACACATAGGTGGCAGAGAAACCACGTAAGCACTAACTTAATTTGTTGGGACAGTGAGCACTTGCACTTCTAGTACTTTAATTCACTTACATAATAATATGTGCCACATTGATGTATATGCACTTTGAAACGACCTTTCTCAGAACGTAATGAGGCATAAATACAATTTTTGTTGTGTTATATTCGTTAAATTTTCTTAAGCCTGTACATGTTCAAAATACCCATCTTCTGCCACAATACACTCTCAACAACGACTTCGGTAGAGTGACATACCTTCTCGAGCTGCATTTCTTCAAAGATGAGTGGGTTTTCCTTAGCCCTATACAAAAAATTATGCCAACGAATTTTCCACTTTCCAATAACACTTCAGTAACCACTTACGTTTATCGAATGATAATCTCAACGCCATGTTTGTTTACAAATACGCGTAGAGCAACTAACGTGTTGCTATGCTTTTCCAGTGTTATGTGGATCATACCCAGCAAAATTGTATTTCTGTCCCATTTCGTTTCTGATAAATAATGTCTCAAAGTGTAAATACACCAATTTATGACATTCTGTACTTGTGTAATATAAATTAAACGACATGTTTAAATATAAATGTTTTTAACTTCAAAGGGCCATTAATTATACAAGTTAGATTCAATTGTTCATGGATTCATGGAAAATAAAAAACTGTTGACTACAGATTTATTTTATGTACAGATAAACAAGCCATATATTACTTATGTATACTTAATTTATTATTTAAATAGCATTTAACAATTGCTGTGTATAAATGAGACCTTCACATGGGCTGTTCCATTTCACTTTGGACAGCAGGAAACTTTGCATTTTTGGGGGGAGTTTAATTTTCTGTCATCTGAAATAGACATCAAGTCAATTTCTTTTGTAAAATTGCAGCTATCATAAACAAGTGGTTTCGCGTTTTCTCCAGGGTCGAAGTTACCAAAATTTGATAAAATTACGCGATTCTGAAAGTTGAGAAACGATTCAACTTAAAATTCTCAAATAAAATTCAAATTTAAACTAATATTTTGTAGTTTGTATCAGTATTTGTTCGATATTTTGATAAGTTAAATTCAATGTAATTTTAATCGTATTTCGTGTTTTTCTGAAAACTGTCATTTTAAATGGAGAATAAATTATTCTATATCGTTCTGAATTTAATTTTAAAACAGTATAAGTTGCAATTGTATGACATATTCAACGGACAGCTGCAGAAAAAATAAAATATAAAAGAAACAGCGTCAAATCTCCTAGTCGCGCTGCACCACACCACGCACCAGCCGTGAGTCACGTCGAGGATGTTGTCGATCCGCTGTTGGGTGACAAGCGGCAGCAGAGCGATATGTAAGTACAGCGTGACCTTAAATATTTATTGTTTCATTATGTGTTTTCACGTTTCAAATAAGGGGTTCCATATATTGAAAACTACAATTAAAAATGTGTAACAACGAGTGAGTTAGAGTGTAGGGTTTAGGGCCCGTCGACAAGCCTATATACGTTTGATAATTATGAAAAAGGTACCTATTTATACTACACATGAAGAAAAATGTTTTAAAAATGGTGTAGTTATTGCCGTGTTATTGTTGCATACCACCATCAACAACGACATTCAGCTTCAGGCTTGGCGAAATCCGATGTAAGATTTTTTAATAATATGGCACAGAAGTCCGATTTGATCTTAAGCATGTGGTTAATCATTTTGTGCTGTGTTCCCAGTTATATGTTTGCTCTAGCATGTGATCTATTACATTATTTACATTTAATGGTGTTCCTAGGTGCTGTTCCACGGTGCTCCTCGCAGGAGTCCTTCTGGGGCAAATAAGCACTGCATGTGCTGCTGTATTAGAACTGCCACCATATGGTCATCTGCCATCTGGTACCAGATTCATGGAATGCAGACAGCTCTTAACCCTATGATTACTATTGCGGTCCATTTCGTTTCCCAGCGTAATTTTTTTACGATTATCTCCACGTATCGAATTCAAATGTGCTGTAACTTTTGCTATGGCTCAAACGTATGTCAAACAAATGATACTGATATAGATTATATTAATTTTCTACAAATGAATTAGGCAAAAAAGGAGTGTGGGTCCATTATGTACCCCGTTCAGTTCAATACGTTTCCTTCATTAAAACAGATGTATAATTTAATTCTCAACCGTTGTTGGTTTGCTATTCCTTCGTACTAACAATGAACGACTACAACCAGGCAACAATGGAATGGAATTTAAAGCTATTGTTATATAATATTCATTCCTTTCTTCTTCAGCTCGTACAGCTTGTCTAACACATCGTGACACTCCGTATACTCGAGTTAGGAGAAATCCGGAGAAGCTGTGAAAGTGGTAGGGGAGTAAGTGACTAGAAGATTATCAGAACTTGGAGGCAGTTGCATATACAAAGCATGAACTTATCACTCTCGCGATAGTTGGAAGACTGACCCCCACTTCTCTTTTATCCAGTGGACTGCTCAGTGCTATTACACATCTTTGAATCGGGCTGGGGGAATGTCAGGACGCTTTGGACAAGCTGTACACAGCTACAAGTGAGTGAAGTTCTATGGTGTGTGTTAGTTACAATCCTTGCAGTCGAAAAATAGTTATAATTACTCCAGAAGGCATAGAACAATTGCATACAATACTTAGTGAACCTTGTACAGATACCGATTCGGAATTATATTTTGAAGATAGCTCAAATGATGCAGGTTAGGTACCTGCCAAACATTCAAACAATGAAGAGGATGACATTGATGGAGAAGAGCAAAATTGTCATGATACGTCTATTTATGAAAGTAATCTGCAAGGAACTCAAACCATCTATACTTCAAAAAATGGAAAAATCTGGCAGCAGAATCCTCCAGCAGCGCAATATTGTGACTGAGAACCTGATCTTACGGCTTATAGCAGCAATGTTGATAGTGTCTGATACTCTGAAGCTTTTTCTAACGGACGAAATGTTAGACTTGATTTGTAAATATACTGACAAAGAAGGCAAAAATATGTTCAGTGGTAGAAGAGAAACATGGAACAATGTTTCAAACATAGAGCTACTTGCTTTTATTGGACTTCTAACTCTGTGAGGTGTTTTCAACAAGTGCAAAGAGCCTCTTTTTGAATTGTGGGTCAAAAAGAGCCCGAATTACAGACCAGTATTTCCAGCCACTATGTCTTGAGACAGATTTCTTCAAATTCTTAGATGTCTACGCTTTGGTGACAAAAGCAGTGGCTGTCAACGGCGAGAACATGACAAACTAGTCCCATTTAGAGAAGTATTTGTGTCAAGCTTGCGTAGTGCATACTCTCCCACTGAATACGTCACTGCCGATGGATAGCTGGTACCTTTTCGTGGACGCTGTCCTTTCAAAGTGTTCATGAAAACGAAACCTGCAAGGTGCGGAGTAAAAATCTGGGCGGCAGCAGACGTAGGGACTATTACTTCCGCAATATGCAAGTGTATCTTGGGAAGAAGTCTTGTGATTCTCTAGAGAATGAGGGTTGTCCAAGATCTTGTTTGATCTATCCATGGAACTGCTAAAAGCATAGTGACAGAAAACTTTATCATTAAGTGCAGTTTGGCGGAGTATCTCTAAGAACCTAACCCTTATGTGCACCGTTAGGAAAAATAAGCCCGATATTTCTAGAGAATTCACAGTAGGAAAAGGAAGAGAACTTCATTCATCCCTCTTTGGAGTTCAAGATTAGGTGACTCTAGTGTCCTATGACCCGAGGAAAAATCACTGCATTGTCCTATTATCAAGGCAGCATCATAACAATTCACCCTTGGGGGAAGATAAAAACTTCAACGTAAAAATTATCCTAGACTACAATAAAAGTAAAGAAGGGGTAGGTACTCTGGTTTAGATGGTGAAACAGTATACAACCTGCAGAGGAACACGGAGATGGCCAGTGCGACTGTTTTGTAATATGATAGATCTCAGTTGTCTAAATAATCTGTTAATATGGCTTATAAAGAATCCTAGATAGGAAGAACATAACAATCACCGCCGACGCGTGCTTCTGCCAGTACTAGGAGACCAACTGGTACTCCCTTACATCATCCAGAGAACTACCTACCTTACAATGTCTGCATGGAACTTCTGGATATCCCTGTTCTAAAGAATTCTCCCCCATCTACTTCGTCAGCTGGAAGTGCAAGAAAAAGAGGGCGTTGTTACATGTGTACCAGATTGTTGTACAAAAAAAAAAAAAAAAAAAAAAAAAAAAAAAAAAAAAAAAAAAAAAAACCGATCTGATGTGCCAAAAATGTCAGCATGGACCCTGTAAAAATCATTCTTCAAAAAGTGGTCATACAATGAAGTGTGTTGAGAGTTTGTGAGCCTTCAAAACGTCAATTATTTTATGAGTTGTTTATGTAATTAAAATTAATTCAACAGATTACTGAAATATTTAACTGATAATTGATTTACTTATGTACCTAAATTGAAAGTGATGGAGTTCCAATCTATAATTTAGAACATAAAGCGGCGTACAAAATGGACCCCATATAGTAAGATATGTTTCTTTTTACTACAGTAATCCGAAGATTGTCTCGAGAGAAATTGGATTGCATAGAAGCCCACTTATCCACGTGGTTTTATTTGTGGAATCAGCCCTTTAGTCCACTGAGGTATTACTCGTTTCTCGTTCCAGTCTTGTTGCCATATCTCATAAGAGTGCTCTCTGGCTATCTTTTTGTATAAGTCGATTTGTGTCTTGTTGGTCCAATTCACACGTGTATGGACACCGTACCGGCTGTGACTTAGATCACTTTTGTAGAAACGGTTCTGTAGGCCTTGGCAATTCTTATGGCCATCTTCCTTTGGGTCTTTTCCACCGGCTGCCTATATGTGGCGTTATCTATCCACTCTTTCCATATTGGTGTTCCGTAGAGAACAATTGAAGTGGTGACACTAGTCTCTTAGATGGTTTTGGTCCTCCTACGTTTGTCATTAAACGGCTCAGATCCGCAGTTACTTTCTCTGCTTTTGCTGTCATATTCTGTAGGCGTGGACTCATACCAAGGTTAAGTCCTATATGGATACCAAGGTATTTTAGAATTCTTGTAAATTTTATTTGCATATTTCCTATTGAAACTACGATATACCTTACAGTTCCTTTTTCCTATCAGGGTTACTACTTGATTTATTTTGGAGCTAGTTGCAAACCTTTTCCTGACATCCAGGATTCTACTTTCCGGCCTTCTATTCTTCTATCCAGCCTTCTATTTCTTCTCTGCTACCAATGCTAACTATTAATGCTAAATCATTAGCATATCCTACAACTGTGTGTAAGCTTTTAAAACATGCGGGACCAATTTTCACATTTTTGGTCCAATTTGAAATGGAATAGCCCACATATAAAATTACCAATCTATCGCACTAACAAGCAAGACTAATAAAATTTTATCACGTTGTCAAAATGATTAAAAGTTTTCTAAATGATCCTTAAAGAAGAGTGCTTTGTTCCATTAAGCCCCACAAATGTAGTGATAAGTAAAGAGGCACAAAGAGTAATACAGAGGATAAAGCGGCTCAGAGGCATTAAATATGATGTGCATCAATCCCCGGGCAGCTGCAGCTTCAATGGAACACTGACACCGGAAACCTGCATTATCCCGCCAAAATGCGTGAGTGCGGATGCACAATACATGCTCAGGAAGTGCGGTCAAACCGCCAACAAGCTCCCTGCTGCTACAGACTGTCTGCTGTTTCCCTCATAATTTAAAACTCAAAAGTTATGTATGCTATTTTACTGCACCAACAATTAAACACCGTTTATGGCTAATTACTAAATAGAGCGTTATTTATGGAGCTTGAAGCAAAACATTTTAAATATTACAGGTTTTTAACATTAAAATACCTATTTAAAATTGAACGCATTTTCCTCAGACTAGTTGAAAACGGGAATTAAAAATAGGAAGCACAACATTGACGCCTCTCAAACTAGTATTCATATTAAAATACAGATCATTCATAGCGACTGGGTGTTCATTTTAAAGGTTCTGTTGTAGCTCCTTGTTCTAAATTACGTCATTGTTGCGATGACAATCGCACCTCCTCGGATGTTGTAAACATTGAGTAGGTTTATGTTAAGAACCTGCGTAGTTCCTACGGTATAACAAAGTCCTATAACAGAGGAAGACGGTTTCAAGCGGGGTGACGTATTGGAACGAATAGCAAGTTCATCAGTTCATGTGACGTCAGGTGAGAACCATGTAATGCAATGTAACCTAGATAAACGGCGCCGTGAGTGCGCAACTAGAGGGTTCAGTCAGATGTAGCTTCCTCAATGACAGTAAACAGAGCAGCAGGCTTTGTTATGAAATTAGCTGAATCCAAATTTCGAAGTACCTTTCAGATCACAACCTAACATCCAGTCTTAGATTACAAATTGCCCAGACATTACGTCTTAATTGATAAACTAGTTAAAGAAAAACGAAACGGAAGTGACATTATGTTCTGTTCTATCTACTTCATAACTTGACTGTCCTTAACAAAAGCTAGAATTGTTATAGATTTTCTCATAGCGTAAAGCCGAAATGTAATTGTTTATAATGTGGTTGTGTAGGTAATTAAAACAGTCAGCATTGATTTTGCAACATCTAAGACGTTAGTCGTGTCATTAGCACTAAATATATTTCCTGTATTTCCTACATTGCTGCATTCAAAGTGTTCTCACGAAGTCTCGACAGTTAGCTATTGTGGCTGGATTTCAGATTTTCTTTGTTAAGAAAAGTGGATTGGTTACGTTACAAGTGGCCCGAGTTACAGGCTAAAATTTTACATTACTTACATTTAGTCGATTTATGGGTAGTCTTGTGAGTTTAGATATCATTATCATCCTCATCAACAACAACTTGTTGCCAAGCTGGAGGCAGGAGGTGTATCATTCGTATACCTGCCCTTGTTAGGACATTACCACCAATATGGTAAGATTTACGGGTGTAAAAATACAACAATCCTGCACTTCATAATAAAGAAGTGTTCAGTCTAAGAAACCTGAAAGACAGGTAGGATTCTTGCCAAATAAAATTAGACAACATCGGGTTGATAAGTAAAGCCTTTAAAAATAGCTTGAAAAAAGCTGTATGATTGCATCTGCGTCACTTTAAGATACAGACGGCAACGAGCACGGATAACGCAAACAGGAAAATAACCACGCAGCTGGTTCTTAGCTCGTTGGCTCTCCCGTTATTTAGTGCTACAGAATTGATTAAAAAAGAAGCAATAACTACATAAGCAAACGGAACTCTCGGCTGGGTTTCCGCGAAAATAAAAACAATAAAGAAAAGAAACAAAATATAACCTGGTACTGCTTTGTGTATCGCACATCAGGAGCAGAATTTCAAAATGCAACCATTTTTTTTCTTTAAAACACTCACATGACTTTCACTATTTACTCATGCTAATCGGAACACACGTTAACAGAAATTACTTTATTACATACTTCATTATGGCACAATGGGAATACAAGAATACATAGTCTTAAGAGATAAACAAAACTTTTAAGATCTGGTCGCTATGTGAGGGCTTAGGTATTTCTTCCTGTTTGCATGGCCAAAACATAAGATTCGAATAAAAACTTCCTCTCTTAGAAAAGTATAAGTATTGGAAATTCAAATCAATGACAACGTATATCTAAAATGATTATCTCATGACAGATAATTGATGAATGATATTGAAAATACATAAATGAAAATAAACACTACTATTGATAGTTTCATAGACGATTAGCCTAAATTTATTTCTACAGATGTCAAAGCTTTCTATTGCTTCTAGGCTTTCTTCAGGATGTAATCTTAATTAAGTTGCGTACCTATGTCTATACATAAACACAACTTGTGTTTAATTTAAAAAGCAAACGTAACTTGTCTCGGTACATTATTTCGTATCCCAAACATGACGATAAGTATCGATGCTCATTTAGAACAGTGTGATAGTAATAAAACCCATGATAGACATTATACAGATGCATGCCGGCATTTTCCAACGTGTATTTATACACTCGCTCACCCCAAGTTTCCTGCAGATCGGGAGAACGTTATGGCAGCTTCAGACTCGTGTAGAATTTAATGGACCAGACAAAAGGATGATCCTTGGCAAGTCTCCAGCTGTCTCGTTGAGAATTATTTTATTGTTATAATCATTTATAGCCCCTTGCCTTAGTAGGGTGAGATATTCCTAATCCGTGTCTTTTTCCTCCAGTTTGCCCTTTAAAACTACTTTGTTTCGGAATTTCTCTTTTGTTTTATTCAAGTCTTTGCTTATAAATCGCTAGCAACTTATTACAAAACATCTGAACAGCTGCGTTTTATTTGTTTATGATTGTGATGCATACCAGAGCTATACAGAGACAGCGTTACCAAACAACACGGAGACATATTTGTATTACAGCGTATACCAAAAACGAAAGTCATATATTCTTTATCGTGTCGGGATTTAATATAGATAATAAATGGGCCTATTTTTCACATAACGTTTTGTAAAATTCTGTAAAGTACTGAAACAAAAAGAACTCATTTTGGAGGTAACGACGCATTTTAACAATTGCAACATACTGTTATGGTTATTTCTGTGTAGCAAGTTCTGCCAGTATGTTATGTTTTAATATTATGAAAAGCATACAAAATGCGATCAAAATTAAGAGAATTTCATGGACTATGTACAAAAAATTCAGTATTATTAATCTTGGAAATATAAATTTTAGACAAATAGTTTGAGCTTTCGAGAAAATAAATAAAAAATACCATGTCCATGTAAAGGTTAGTTTTGGATTAGTGGAATTTCTTGAAAATCGTCGTGTTGTGTCATTGGAATATACTAGACTTCTATACAGGGTATGATATTTATCGATTGTTGGCACATACACATTGTATACTAGGACGTTTTACAGAAAATGTTATATGCGGGTTCAGAGGAAGATAAACGTAAATTTTTGGCGAATCTGTGTGGATTTTTTGATGAAATACACCGATTTCTTTACCTACTACAGTTAGGTGAGGAGAAAAAATAAAACAGAATAGAATAAAATACACCCTACTCTACATGGCATCATCTTACTTTCCTAGCAAATACAGTAATATCTTCTTGTGTTTCTGTGATTTAATTTTCAATTTATTCTTCCTCTTCAATCTCCTCTGGTGATGTTTGTTGTGTGTTATTTATCTATCTGTGCATCAGTTATTATGTTTAAGGATAGGTGGTTTCGTAATCTTTAGGATGTTCTTAATTGTTCATTACCTTATTGTGTACAAGTTATTGGTTTTACTTGTTCAATTATCTCTTCCCGAGCAATTTTCTTATGTTCGCTAGTTTGTTTAAATAATTATACGAAATTGCGCAAGCTTTCACGGCCGGTGTCATAAAATAGAACATGATTATCCGGGCTTGTGAGCCGTGGTCTAGTGGAAATTCCCCTTCCAGACGTTTCGTTCGAAGCTGTGTCGAACATCCTCAGTGGTATGACCGTAGTACTCTGGTAGTCTCGGCGACGACTGATACGAGCGTAGTATGGGCTGAAGTTCGATTGCATTATTCGAGCCAATTTCATCATCACGGTTTCGGATTGGTTTCTTATGTACTCAGTATGCTTCTAAAATTTTTCTTTTCCAAATATATTTCAAGGTATTGGCTTCTGTTTTCTTATAATGCTAATTAAACTTTATGCTTGGGTTATGAGGTAATGCGTCTTTTGCTGGATAATTTCTTCATTTGAGACTAAACCGTTATGCCGTTCAATCAGGATGAAGAGAGCAACAGTTTTATAGAATGAGGTAGAGAGTCCTCGATTTAGGAAGGGCACACTTTTGTCACAAGGCAATGCGGCAATCTGTATAACAGACTCCCCATAGGGAAAGGGTTGTGACCCCTACAGCTGCACTGGTGCGAGCCCTGCGGATCTCCAGCACCTTTGATGTTACGAGAAGTACCCTGGCCTCTCCAGAGTTCGGATTGGGTTGGACTCGGCGGGGCAGTGGTCCCCGAAACCCGTGAGAGATTGGATATGTCTGGGCGGTGATGTTCAGGCAGAGTTGTGAGATGCTTCAACGTTCACCGGCACCAGCTGGAACGGTGTGCTAATTTATTGTAGGCCCCACCGGTCGCATTCTTTACTGGTTGGAGTAGAGTTCGTTGCTATACCGCTTCCATCTAGTAGGATCGATTTATATGTAACTCTAGCCAATCAGAGACAGCACGTGGTGTAAATCACGTTTTAGGAGCTGGTTCCGCCTTACTGTTTGAACATCTTAGTTGATATATCAGTATAATTATAAAATAGATCGTACCTTCTGCACTAGCTGCTTCTGAAGTGCTCTACGGTTTTGACACATTCGGTGGGCCATGATTTTCTGTCAGCTGATAAAACCAATATTTATAATACGCCCATAAGAAATATCGACGGTGACAACTACAGACGAAGAGTATTGATGCGTTTTGAAATAAGAGTCTTAGAAGGATGGAGAAACGGGAAGAGTAAAATGTAATTACGAATAATGAAAACCAGATATATCAAGATTTATAAAAGCACAAAAAATAAGATGGCTGGTGTATGAGTAGAGATTGGATGAAATTAAGGCATCAGAAAAGAAAGTTGTGCTCCAAAAGGGGAAAAGGGAAGATTAAAGATAAGAGAAGAGATAACGTAATAGTGGATTTATGGAGAATTGGGGTTAGAGGATGGAAAAGTAAGACAGAAGATAGACAGCTATGGAAGAAAATGCTGCAGGATACTAAAGCCCACCAAGGGAAGAAGACACAACCAATGTGTTGGTGTTACACAATATGCTAACACGAAAAATTGTTAATTACTATGGAAATAAAATATTACACTTAGTTAAAAACCTAATTTATTATTATAAATTAAGGTCATTGAAGACAGCCTTGGTTTCATTCGGGATTAAACTGTCAAAAATAAAGTAGGCATCATCTTTGACGGACTAAGCGATTAAGCGGCTAATAACATGTATGTTTGTTTTGTATGTTTGTTAGAGTGCAATTTTCAAATTATTTATGTATCGTGACGTAATAATATAGCATATTTGTATGTGGTAAGATGTTTCTTATATTTCTTAATCAGGATGTCTATTCCTTACATTTTTACTGCTTATTTGCGCGGTTTTATTCAGTTTCTGCAGACATTGGTGATGGGAAAGCTACATTTATCTCATATATAGTGACAAGAATTACTCCTCGTATACCTTCGACCTTCTTATTTTCTTTATGTTTTATAATTACTTTATCGCTATAAAATACAGTTGCGCTTGATAAATTGCAATTTACTTTTCTGTTCTAGATTTCAAATATTTCTTAGTTTTACAAAGCGTTGCTATTTATTTCACCAAACATAAAACGATCGACCTGCAGAGCCTCTATATTTTTAATTTTCTTTGGAGGGCTTCGAAATAAACCGTCTCGTATCTCAATAGACTAACAGTTGTGTTATGCATCAGATGTTTCGCTGAAATGTTTGATAAGAGCCGTCGAGAGGTTTAAATGAGCCTCTAGCTGAAGCAATCAAGTAACACCATTAGCGACTAATTAACAACAAAACAGGAAATTGACCTTCACAGATTAATAGCTAAACTGAAAGGATTTTGCGCAGTAATACACGGATAGAATAATGGCAAAATAATTAGCGTCAGCTCCGAAACGCTTATCCAGCTGTATAACTTCAAAGTCAATGGCTCCAATATCTCGTACAACATTACTTTATGTTCTTACTTTGGATAGATAGGTAAACATCGTGGCAAAAGTACAAAAATCAGTCCGACTACTTTTCTATCACTTTATTGTCTTCTAAACGTTTACCACATATACACGGTTTTCTTCTCATCGTTAACAAAGTCTACAGTCTTTCGGGCTATCTCAATTCACAACTGTTCTTCTCATAACCTTGTTCAGTCCTTTTAGTGCCTTTCTTCATTTCCTTTGTCTCTTGTACCCTAATTAGGACGTTACAATCACTCGCGATGCTAACTGAATCTTCTTGCGACGCACGCGACGTACCACACGATGACACACACAGCTGTCTCACACTCACTGACCAGCTTAGGTTCGCAACTCAAGTCTAAAACTCACTGCTCTGAGCTTCTATGGTGTCCTTGCATACTGGGGATGACGTCACAGGAACTGTCTGAATTTCTACACACACATGCAGCGGAAATGATTCAACTAGAAGTCTTGCGAACGTTCTCGACACCTTTTGTTTCTACCACTTCGATTGTTAACACTTAGATATACAGAGCAGTCGCAAGGGGTAGCCTGGCCCTAAACATACCTGCTCGCGACAAGGCATGTGGTGTGAGTAGCTTGGCCCCGTCAGTCCTTTGTTGAGCGCCCAGCCCGACGTCACAATATTAAACATTTAACCTATTTCAATATATCTAATTTTTGGGAAACTGAGTCCATGTGCATTTGCAGTCAAATATATAATGCATTTTGTCCGAATGCGCTGTTTATCAATTTGATCTCCAGAGAATCCAATGCTCTGTGTAACTAGATATTCTTAAAAAATTGTTACAGAAGGCACTAAAGCTATTTCTTACCATTTTCTAAATGAGCATGGTGGCGCAGATGGTAACGCGTGTGACTCACTTCTGGAGATCGTGGGTTGGATTCCCGCGGCCATGGGTTTTCTTCGGGGTGGCTAGCCGAATGCTGGAAGTTTACTTACATCTCCTTAATTTCCTGTCTCTCCATTTCACTTCACCTTCAGCTGCTTGACTGTTTCATAGCTAAGTGGTGGGGAGTCACGGCGTAGTATGGCATTCATGAAGTATTTTATCTTACAAAAGCAAGAACTCGAAACAACTTAATTATAAACTCACTTTTAATAAAATTGCATGTGCTCCTGTCTGTAATTCTCTATCCTCTGGTAGGGGGTCTGTTTCTGGGTCATAGACCCGCACTGGAATGTGCAAGCTGTAACGGGAGGGGCGAGCTGGTCGTACGAGCTGCCACCCGAGAGTCCAATTTTGGAACTGTAGGGACCCTGCCCTCTGTTTTGTGTATCTCCTAGGTTGGGCCACCCTCTGCCTCCTCTCACCTCATTCCTCCCTCCGGTAAGTGGCTCGTCAGGTCGAGGTACTAAGTCCCACCTCCGCACCTGGTCATTCCTCATATGTTTTCTAGTGTTTATAGAATGTTACTACAAAATATAACACCATGATCCCAAAAGAAAGATAAGTGCTGAAATTGCTTCCGTTAAACTAGTTGTCCGCAGGAGGTCGAAACAGGGATCAGCTATTCATAAGGCAGTTTGATAATAAAGAACTTTACAATATATGGAGGAATAAGCAGAGCCACCGCAAAGCACACTATTGAAATGCACTACATTTTCAGCGAAATTTGAAAAAGGGAAACAATTAGTGATGTATTGCTACAAATGGAAAATTAGTCACTGCACAGACTGATTAGAGGTTAAAAATAAAAGGAGTATTTTTCTATCGTTTTTTATAAAAGTTACAAGTAAACACATATGGTAAAAGTGGAAATAGCAGTGTTGAAGTTACATTTATTGAAAGGCTTACGTAAATCGTGCTGTTTATCTCAAACTTCATTAACAATGTATTTAAAGAAGGCATTAAGGATCCGGAAAAATAAACTAAGAGCAATGGATGACTCATTTATTCATACTTTATAATTTCTGACGAAATTAAAAGTAATAGCTGAAGAATATGGTGATTTAGAATATATAGGCATGCAACTCTTTGAAGTCGGAACTTAAGCTCAGTTTCGAAAAATAGTTACAACAGAATAAAAAAATTTGATTATTTAAAGTGAAAGTCATTAAATGCACAAACAAGTATACATACTTAAAGTATAGTCACTTATGGCAGCAGAAATGTTACAGAAATTAAAAGAAGTTCTAAAAAAAGAGGAAATGTAACATACAAATTGAATGCTATTTAATGGGATAAAATGTTTTGAAATAAACAGGAATAAATGTATAAATTAGTTATAAGAAGCATATAGCAGCATAAGAATAATACAAATAAGAAGTTTGGCAAATAAAAATACTTTTAAAATACATTTAGGCAAGGGACATTATTCAGGTTAAAGTTTTAATAGTTTAAAATAAAACAATGATTTTGTAAACTAAAAATAAGTTCTAACTTAAAACTTCAAAGGAAACAAAATCATATCATTAATTTCCAAAACAAATATTTTATTTAAATTAACCTTTGACATTTTATATTTAACACTAATAATTATTTTATTATTCTTAAAGCATCCATTAGAGTCATATTTGAGTCATCAGACGACTAAAAAGCAAATAGTGATCTCTTAAATCAGACTATTTCATTTAAGCAGTGGTACTGTCTTGAAAGTATAAATAATTGAAATTCTTGGTGTAATATGAATAATCATTATAGTTATTTGTTTTGTTTGGAGAAGCTCGCAAGAACATCAAGAGGTGGAGACGTAAAATATGACAATAGTTACACAGGACGAAAGTAAAAAGTAGCATTTTATAAGATATACCTACAGATCTATATACAAGGTAACTAGTATGGTATGAACTTGTGATAAGAATGACTGGAGAAAGATTGCCAATGATAGTATTTGAGTGGATTATAGCAGGGAGGAAATAACAGAAATGGTGTTAAGAAAGCGATGGAGAGAAGACAATGACAATGTTTGAACAAGTGAGAGTGCGGTAGAGAAATTTATAAATTGAACTAATATTTGACTTACGGAAAATGCGAATAACATAAACTGACTGAATGTGCCGTAGATTTTCTAATGATGATAGCTATGATTGACTGATTTCTAGTAAAATTCTACACAGGATTGGTAGATCACAATAACTATGAGGGAAGTCTATCTAATCCCCTGAGCTGCAACTTCTCCACTTCATATCTGAGCAGCTGAATGATTTACGTACAACTGGGGGAGTCAGTCGGCTCCGACAGTCCACCCCTTCTTCTGTTGCTAGGTTGTAGGTGTAGTACATCCTACAGCTTACTGCCCACTACATAGCTGAACTAGCAAGGTTGCTCACACACAAGTTTATACTGAAAATTATTTCCTGTTGCTTACAACCAGGCATAAAAATATTTAAGCAGTTGGCGTCAGGTTTTCGGTTTCTTTTAGTTTTCCGAGTGTGCATGCACATACGCTTCTGTCTCTTGTAATTGCATATGTTGTTGCTTAGTTTCATATTATAAACAGAAATATGTATTATTGGTTTGACAATCTTACAACAAACATTTCTTGTACAAGTCACTGTCCTTTTTGAAACCAGGACAAAGTACAGTTTGTCAGTGAATATATTACACATTATGTAAAGCTACACTTTAATAATAGAAAATATAACGCTAAAGCAGATTCATTCTTCCTGTACATCGTGGGGTCTAAATGACCGACGGGGCCTTAAACCCACTCACTCACTCGGTCACTCGCACACTCATTCAGTCACTCGCACAGTCACTCACTCACTCCTTTGTATCGTAGGACAGTAAATTATGTTCAGCTAAGGTGGTTGCTGGAAAAGGAAATCGGTATTCTTTTCTGAAACTCGTTGCTCACAAATATTCAGTTATTCTGATAGATAGCTAGTGTCAGAGTCTCTCAGTAAGACAATCCTCATACAAATCTGTCCATGACAAATTCGCACATATTCAAGGATATGCATATAAAATATTATTTTTCCATTCACGTTACGTCGTTTACGATACATTATTTTGCTCGGAAATGACTTCAGTGGCGCCGTGGCTGAGCGGTTAGGCCATTCGCCTATCACATAGGTGGCCCATGTGGTATTAGTGGTAGACGTAGCGGCATCAGAGCCCCCTCCCAGGTCTTCAGTCTGTCCGGTCCATTGGTTCCTGTGCTCCCCGACAGGCGTCTGACCCTAGGTACTGGCTTGTAAGCCATAGTGGAGGGTAGTGAGGTAAAAAGGAAGAAGAAGAAGAAATTACTTTAAATTAAGCAATAACTTCTTCGTTGCACACAAAATGCTGAAACAACATTCAAATATTTAACGTGGCAGCAAGCTCTTTCAATGCAAGGGGAAAAAAGGACTGCGAACCTTCAAGTATTCTCATCAGATTTGGGAAAAGGTAAATATTTCGAAAACAGCTGACACTACGAAAAAAAAATTACATCACACATGTCAAAATATGCATTTTAATGAGTTCTATGCTTTTCCTGCCGTAAACCTAGCTCTTATGACTTTTTAAATACAAAATTCAGTCAGCATAAACTTGCAGGCTACTTATAGAAAATTTAAGATAAACTTACAATTTTATTCATTAATATCTTTATGTTCTAACCAAAATCCTTAGAACCATTTTTGGGAAAGCGAAATTCATACAAAGATAGTTTTGGATGGGGAACTTTTTTTAAAATCTTCGACTGGTACGCCCGGTCAGCAAATTGTATGGTGCAAACATTACTCGAGCAGGCTTCTGTGCTAATCCTATTCGTCTGCAGTTAATAACATTTAGCACAAGACCCAGTTCAGGCTTTTAGTCACGTTCAATAGGACATTGTGCATATCACACACTAAAGCACATACTTCCTTTTTTGAATAAATTACTTTTAAATTTGATGTGAAAATGTTCATGTTTACACCGGTTTCTAAAGCACAGAAAGCATGAAATAAATTCTGATATTACTGCAGTTCACGGGTACCTCTTCAATGAGAGTGAAAGGCCACGCTGGCTTTGAAGGCAGTAAAACAGCTTCCAATCAGCTAAAGTATCCTCATGTTCTGATAAAAGATGTATACATTTGGTGCGTCATTTCCTAGGTTCAAAGAAAACTGAAAAGCAAGAGCATCAATGAATGCTAGGGTTAAAAGGCACTGCTAATGGACGAATCAGTGCGCTTAAGGAGAGCGGTAGACGTACATTAATAGAAATAATTTCTTTTCACATTTTTAAATAACATGCATAATGAACATGTACACAGAATTTAAATATTATAATAAAATGCGGTATGGAGATCAACATTGACAAAAAATCACACCATCTTCTTTACCCACTGTAATTTACTTTCATGTGTACTCTGCAAATTATTCGTAATCGTTCTTGCCTTCTATTTCTTATTAAACATCTTGAATGTTTTTCCAAAAGTTTTAATACATTTTATTGCACCCACACCAAAGTTATTACTGTGCTGGTCTAATGGTTAACATGTGCTTTACTTTTGATCTCAGGTAACGCATACCGCATGCATTTTTTGTTCTCGGAAGTCGCTAATGTTTCACATTGCACCAATGAGCGTATCACTTCAGTCAATAAATCAAATAAATCATAAATGACAGTTAACTTCACGTACCGTGAAACACAGCATTGCAGCATCTCCCGCTTTCTCTCTCATTCTTTTGACACCAGAATTAAATATCCACGCGTGGACTGCGAACGCTTACTTGGAGAAGAGGTGACAACGTTCCTTTTCGCGACAGTGAACACCTTCATCTTCTCACCTGACTTTTACGTGCCGCATGTTAACCATCAGAGTAGCACAATATATTTGTATATCATAGCTTGAATACAGTTTGTATGGTCACGAACACAACCTTTCAAAAGTGTTTGAATTAAAATGATGGAGAATTTCAGGAATAAAAGGAAATGTTTTGTGAGCAGCTAAAGATAAAAAACAAAACAAAAATAAAGTAAGGGGAAAAAAAAAAAGACGGATCTAGAACAGCCCTTTTGCCTTTGAATGTAAAAGCTGGCTATTTTTTATTTCCTAAATAACTCCTCTAAGCACTTGGATTGAAATATAACAAATATTAAGATATTGCTGTGACAAGTAAAATGCGTGCTTAGAATTGTTTGCAAAGTCCTCTTCATTACTGAATTTTATCTAACTTGGAATTAACGAGACAGACAAAAATCACTACAGTTAAAATGCAGATTGTATTTAAATGTGCAATTTAGATCAATTAAAAATTCAATTAACTATTTAAAAATACGAATATATCGTTTACTCATTTGATTCTCATAAAAGCATACTTCAAGCAACACCCTAAGCTTTAGGTATCCTTCATTTGTTTCTCCTGAGCTCATACAAAGGTGTAATTATTCAGGCAGGAAAATACCGAACAGCTGATATCTTTCCAACTGCTTCAGGATCGAGATGAGCATTTACAGAAATGATTTTACTCTCCATTTTTTGGCTTAAGCTATAATATGTTTAAAAATAGGTAGTTATACATAGTGTCACCGCGCCCGCCACATCTAATTGCCGACAACAGCAGTGTCACCCATCGCATTATTGTCGGCACTACCGCAAAGGAGCCGAAGGAAAGAGATAGAGAATGGCCGCATTGTTGGGGCGCTTGCCGAAAGAGAGAAAAGGATAGAGACTTCGAGAATCTTCTGCTTTGTATTTCACCGCAATAACTGAACTTTCCAGAATAGTGCCTGGGAGATATAAATAGCGGTAAAGTGCGACAGAAGAGGCAGTCAGACGTATGTGAAGCGTTGAGTAGTCGTGCCGACGGAAAGAAGAGACGTATGCGAAGCGTCGAGGAGTCGTGCCGACGGAGAAGGGACAGTTCTTTGTGTTACGAATTAGGAGCCGTGCTGTTGGAGAATCGGAAAAGACTTTCTTGCTGTTGCAACGAGTGTACAAAGTGACTGTTTACGGAAATAAAAGTGTTGCTTTATCTCGACTACATCTGTCTTCTTTACTTCACACCCAACCAAAAAGTCACAATATGCTTTCTTTGACACTCCACGTCTATTGTATGACACTCAAGAAACAAATGAATAGTGTCTTAGCACTACAAAGGTGTATAAAGCATTGACACATTCAAACAAGTAATAACGAATATCTCGGAAATGGTTAATCTTATTCTTTTTTCCCTTATAACCCTCCTCGTATGGAGGACTTCGTTCCCCAGGACTTACAAGTCAGCGCCTGTCGAGGATCAGATGAACTAGATCAAAGAGGATACCCAGGACGGGAAATCGGCCTGAAGCCTGGTATAAGAATAAGGAGGGGGATGATATATTTTGATGAAATGGATGAAAACGGTGATTATTGAGCAGTTGGTGGAATAAAGGCGGGGGAAGCCGGAGAACTCGGAGAAAACCCTCCCAGAAAACGCTTGGTCCACCACAAATCCCACATACCGTTTCGTAGGATCGAACACGGGCCACCTTTGCCACGACCCCACCGAAAACGATTAATGGAACAAGCATTTTGAACATAAATCCTTTTGGTAAATTTTGATCTAAGTCTTATGGTGTAACAATAAAAAATTACACAAAATTAATTCAGAAGAAAGAGGAGTTTATAGAATATTCACAGAAAGTTCAAGATAAGTGTACATCGTAGATGTCGCATATTATTTAAGACAAAGTCATTGGGCTAGTTTTAGAACATCAAAGTGAAAAAAAAGTTACATTTAGAGTCACAATTTTAGAACATGTTAAACTATAAACACCAAGATTGGTATTTATGCGACATTCTGGTTCTGAATCATGTTGTTTATAGACACTCAGACTGATATAAAAAAAACTTTTTGCTTTCTCTACTACGTATAGTAAGTAGAGGAAGTGTTGTATTCGACCCAAAATTTCGATGTCGAGACTTCACCGGATATATGTTTTCAGGCCCTCTGAGTAAAAAGAAAATAATTTTTAGAAAAAGGTCCGTGTGTGTGTGTGTGTGTGTGTGTGTGTGTGTGTGTGTGTGTGTGTGTGTGTGTGTGTGTGTGTGTGTGTGTGTGTGTGTGTGTGTGTGTGTGTGTGTGTGTGTGTGTGTGTGTGTGTGTGTGTGTGTGTGTGTGTGTGTGTGTGTGTGTGTGTGTGTGTGTGTGTGTGTGTGTGTGTGTGTGTGTGTGTGTGTGTGTGTGTGTGTGTGTGTGTGTGTGTGTGTGTGTGTGTGTGTGTGTGTGTGTGTGTGTGTGTGTGTGTGTGTGTGTGTGTGTGTGTGTGTGTGTGTGTGTGTGTGTGTGTGTGTGTGTGTGTGTGTGTGTGTGTGTGTGTGTGTGTGTGTGTGTGTGTGTGTGTGTGTGTGTGTGTGTGTGTGTGTGTGTGTGTGTGTGTGTGTGTGTGTGTGTGTGTGTGTGTGTGTGTGTGTGTGTGTGTGTGTGTGTGTGTGTGTGTGTGTGTGTGTGTGTGTGTGTGTGTGTGTGTGTGTGTGTGTGTGTGTGTGTGTGTGTGTGTGTGTGTGTGTGTGTGTGTGTGTGTGTGTGTGTGTGTGTGTGTGTGTGTGTGTGTGTGTGTGTGTGTGTGTGTGTGTGTGTGTGTGTGTGTGTGTGTGTGTGTGTGTGTGTGTGTGTGTGTGTGTGTGTGTGTGTGTGTGTGTGTGTGTGTGTGTGTGTGTGTGTGTGTGTGTGTGTGTGTGTGTGTGTGTGTGTGTGTGTGTGTGTGTGTGTGTGTGTGTGTGTGTGTGTGTGTGTGTGTGTGTGTGTGTGTGTGTGTGTGTGTGTGTGT